>JANEYF010000851.1:1307500-1907500 GCA_029963845.1 Rhamnusium bicolor | reverse complement strand
AATTACTTCACATCATCAGATACAGGAATTTTTTTTTTTTTTTATAAAAATAAAAAAAAAATTCCTGTGTCTGATGATGTGAAGTAATTACTTGTTCACGAAACCGGTCACATTAATAAAAGGAATTTTATGAGAATTTTTCTGTTTACTTTATCATGAAAATATAGTTGCTTGAATTTGCATAGTTTTCAAATTTGAGATATTCTTTAAGAGAATCATTAACGTCATTATATTCTACAGTATGGATTTATTAATACTAGCTATAAATCTTTTGTTAATATTGCATTTTTGTTTTAAAAATTTCAGAAAAATAAAATATAAAAGTGAATTGCAATAGAAAATCTTCAAGTCATTTAAAGAGCATCTAATGACAAACTTGGAATTTCAATGTGAAATTCAGTTGATAAATGGAAATATGTTGTTATTGGTTACTGTCAAGAAGTATATTACGGACATTTTGAGCAACTGCTGTAATCCATCAATAAATTGATTGTGACATAATAAGCAGTTCTAGTTGTTTCTCAATATCCTAGTAGTGAGTAGAGATGGCGCTACTAGACTCTATCTTGCTGATTTGTGTTGAGGATCATTCTCTAAATCTTGCATTTAAGATAAAATAGTTGTTGTCTCTTCCGCCATCAGTTGGAAATAGGAAATGGTAAATAAAAATAGTAACAAGAATAATGCAAATCCGGACTAGCAACCTGCATGCGATGCACCTTGGACAGGTATAGGCAACTCTATCTGCAGATGTCGGCCGTGGATCCCTGGTACCCTTAACCTCGGTTCCATACAACCTAAGAGGATGGATCCCTCACGACCGACCTCAGCTGGATGGGTCATTCAAGTGCAAATGGTCTCAACAACGACGAATATACCAACTGCCACGGATATTTCAAGTGGACGAGAGAACTTCGGGATGACTTTCTGACCTGCTACAAGAATAGCAAACCTGTGCGCAAGGGATATATAGCGTGATTGCATGCACTTTAGTGCGAAATGCATCCAGAGCATCGCGCCTTTTCACAACAATACTTGAGAGTTAAAGTTACAGGTTACATAAGGGCACTCCGTCAGCTAATAGCAGTGCTAGAGTGTGGTGGAATATATTACTTCAGGAAACGCATTTATATCGAAAATTCCTCGAATAGCAGCCGGACTAAGACACCAACAGATAACTCTAAACTTGACAGTGATGTATACCATCAAACAACACTGTCTAGATAGAATTCGAGCACTTATGGCCATCAAGAAATACCGAAAAGGCGGGTGAGGATTATGGAACAAAATACGTTCCAGCCTGTTTCAAGAGTCATAGCAAAACAACTAACATTGCTTATTGAAAATAATCGATTTTGATAAGTTGTATTCTGGTGGTCATATCGATATTGGAAAGACATCTTTTAGATCGTCGGTTTATGACTAATATGAAGCTAGTTGCCCAAGCTCGCCAACCATCATTGTTCTCCAAAAGAAGTACTAGAAAACGTAGAAAATTATGGTATTTTAGTGCAGCACAGCTGTTGAAATACTTAGTAATCTTGACATTCAATAATATAACCTGAAAATTGTGGTGGGCTGCTCGGGTTTTATTTTAACTTTATGATATTAATATCGTTTAAAATTATAAAATACTATTCAATAAGATCATTGGTTTCATTGTTTATTTGATTTTAGGTTGAAAATTCAAAAAGAATATTATACGTAACTTTTTATTCTGTGATTAAGTTATCTATCTCTACAAACAGTGTAGAGTTGTACACAGGTGTACACGAAAAAAAAGAACTTCTAAAACGCACTGTAATATTAAAATAGAAGAAAACAGTGGGTATATTAATATTTATCCAGAAAACTAACCCCTAACAAGAATCCCAAAGTGTTAGATGTGTTACGGACAATTGTATAAATTATTAGGTAAATTTGTGGGATTGAAGATATCTCTTAAGCTTTTTTTTCTATTATGCTCAATCTAAAAAAAAATCCATAAAAATGTTCTATTCTTATTGCAGACCTGGCCTGTTTCCGTACTTTTGACTAACGTTAAATAATTATTTTGTCGTCTGTTACAAACCTTTAATCAAACAAAGTATTAATCATCTCCAGATGATGCCAACTTGGTTGGCGAAACGCGCATCGAGTGCAGTATATAGTATTTTGGTGTTTCGTGGAAAACTACGTCAGTATTATCTGTTACAAAAATGATTCAAATATTTATAATAATAATTTTCCATGGCCGCTCTTGCCACAGATATTTTGATTATGTTGATTGTGATGGTGTATTTTTTTTCTGTCAATTGTACCTCGGTATTGTTAACCGTTGATTCCCCTGCTATGCGTTACGTTATCGTATCCTTTTAATTCCATTGAGATAGTCGACCCTAATATTTCAATCAATAACAGATATACCACAACTTTCTTTACCATCTACCAGACTGAATATATGTGCGGAATTTACATTATTGTTTCGATTGCTAATTTAAACATGTTTATCTATTCAGAAAAACTCGCCAGTTCTGCCTACAAATTAAATAAACGATGTGGTTTTAATTAGACATTTTGCATGTGTCGTGGAAAAATGGCTTAAAATTTAATGGTAATTGCGATTTAAAATAGCTAATGTTAAAATTTGTACAGCGCATTCTTTACATATCCTGTATTTATTTATTTATTTTTACATACACTGCATAACTAGTAAACCCAATTAAAAAGCAGGACAAACACAAGAGAAAAAATCATTAAAAACTAAAATTTTACAGTAAAAAACAAAAAACAATATTACAAATACTTATTAAGAATGAAAAGAGAAACAGAAGTTCAATTATAGCATTTTTTTAATGGAATTTATTGTGCTGTGAAATATATCAAATTTTACAATTTTTGTTATAGTTGTTACACACTGTGAATAGAAGGGGAAATTTAAGAATATTAGAATGTGGAATTAAGAGAAAAATGTTTGCGATCTTCGGAAATTTAAATTTGGAACATGAAAATTTAATTTACATAAAAGTTCTTGGCAGTCAATTTGATTGTGTATGATTTTATATAGAAATACCTGTAAATGATAATCACGCCTGTTCTCATGAGTAGTCAATAGAGAATCTATTTAAGAACTCTAACTGTGGAAAACCAACAATCGGGTGTACTCCACCAGATTTAAACCATAATAATTTTATAAATCGTCTTTGTATGCTTACTAAATCGTTAATCTGATTTCTGTAACAATGGTTCAAGGATGGATACTCCAATTTAGATCTGACAAGAGAGTTCTTTGTTAAAAATTAAGCCAAAGACCATACGAGTTGGAGGTCTTAGAAGGGCTAAATTGCCCAATCTATAATCAAACAGAATAGGATTAATATTAGTTGTATGTCATAACGTTACATTTACACACATTTAAGTTTAGCTTATTTTGAAACCAATTAGTTATATTTGAGAGAATATTTTGCAGAAAGACGCAGTCATCTAAGGAAGATATTATTTTAAACATTTTAAGATCGTTAGCATAGAGCAAACAACAAACATCCGTAACATTTTCAGTATCATTAATAAATATGTTAAACAACAGGGGTCTGAGAATGGACCCTTGAGGAACACCAGATTTTGCAGTATATTCTACCGACCGGAATCCACTGTAGGCCACATATTGCTTCCTATTAGGAAAATAGGACTAAAAGAATGATAACGGAACAGGTGAGAAACCTATATTTGACAAATTATTTAGCAGTATAGTGTACTTAAGTCGGTTGAAAGCCTTTGAGAAGTCTATATATATTACGTCAACTTGCTCACGTTCGTCGATTGCTTCGGAAATATATGGGGTTATGCAAATTAAATTGTTTGTAGTGGACCGGCCTTTCATAAAACCAAGTTGGACAACCGATATCTGATTGCTGACACTAGAATAAATTAAATCATGAAGTAAGATTTCAAGAACTTTACAAAAATTACATAAAATAGATAGGCCCAAAGTTGGTAATGTCATGTTTATCGCCTTTTTTAAAAATTGAGCATATTTTTGAACATTACTATTATGTTTTACGTGTCTAGGGTTAACATACCAGTGGGCTTTTGATGTCATATTTTTTTAGTTTACTTCAATGGGATAAATGATTTAACTTTTAATGAAACTCAACAATAGCAAACGCTGGTATAACTAAGTAAAAGCATAACTAGTAAATATTTTTAGATATCTTTTGGGTTCATTTTCCCACGATAGTTAGCGTTTAAACCAGTTTATAAGAAATAATACAATAATCTCTATTAATACAATGCCAGGTGTGTACATACATGCTTTCTAAATGTATTTATAGAAATCTTTCTGTATACAAAAACTTAGTCTATATATAATATATCTAAAATATATTAATTTATCATCCACCTATTATATATTATTAAAAAAATGTCATGGTAGAAACAAACTTCCAAATTTCTAATCGACACTTACTTATACATATAACATTTAAGATTTTTATTATACGTAATTACCTTGTTAGATTTCGCTTGCGAATATAGAAAAAATCGAATAAATGGAAACCTCTTAAGACAACTGGTATAATCAATTTTGCAAAGTTTAAAACAAATTTTTGTAAATCATTGTTTATTACACTATACAACAACAAATATGTAGATAAATAGATCAAGTCAAAAGAATCAGTCATTTGTATTAGAATTTTATACAATATTATATTACTTCTTTTTCAAGTAAAATAAGATATATTTTTTTGCTATTAATATAACAAGGGAGCAATTATTTTAGGTTTCATACCTTAAAGGACATACCTGTGACTGAAACCACTCTAATTTTCAACACATAACGTAAAATTAAATACGCAGCCTAATTTTTCTTGTAAACTTAAAAATCTGGCTCATTTTGTATCGAGTCAGAATGTATCCTAATACTTTTAACGTTTTAACGAAAAGCTTGTATAAAAAACAAGAGAATTCCTTATTGATAGGACCGCCCTCTAGTTTTCAGTCGTAGATATAATGGAGCAGGTTATAAAACCTATAAAAGAAATATATTACATCTGTCACCAAGTCGAGTACACATTGTTATCCAGGAACTAGAGAACAGATGGTTAAATATTGATTTGCGAATATAGCCATTGTCCTTTCTCATCGTCTCCTCCGTTAATTCAAGCTACATCCTCATCCTGACGAATCTCGGTTGATATTTAAGACGTAACTCAGGGTCAATGGTCGTCTCCTAGGGAGAATAGTTATATAGGTCATTCTCCCCTTATAGGTATTTTCTACACATGACAATAATTAATATTTTGTACTCACGCAAACGAATTCTTCGTTTGAAATTATGTAATTATTTATAAATTAACATTGCTTTTTTCTATTTAAAACTTCCAGATGAGCCCAGTTTAACAGGTGATTTTCTTAATATAACATTCATCAACCAAAATTTTCCCGTCAACTAAAGGGTAACTCCAAAAAAAAAAAAAAAAAAAAATATATATATATATATATATGTATATAGGTGTATATATATATAGGTATATATATATATGTATATATATATATATATATATATATATATATATATATATATATATATATATATATATATATATATATATATATATATATATATATATATATATATATATATATATATATATATATATATATATATATATATATATATATATATATATATATATATATATATATATATATATATATATCTGTAAAAGTAATATTTATACCCAATATATACATAACAGGAGCACATTATTACATTATTAAATTACATTTAGCAATTTTTTTTTACCACACTTATTTCACAGTACATTATTAGAAACTGTTGCAAAAAATGTTACAAAATATTTTTTTTAATTTTTTTAATGGGTTAATGAACGTTTATGTACTCCTATTAGAAGAATATTTTAAGTGGTTAAATACTAATTTCTGGAAATGAATGCTATGGTAGTAAATATATAAAATTTTATCTGATATGATAAATATATAAAATTAACGGGGATACTAAACTAAATAAGAAAGTACAGCAAATTAGTGAATAATGTTGAACCTTTTTTTTTTGGCTTTACGCCATTAGCCATACAGCCAGACACAACATGGTGATATAGAGTTTTACCTACGTCTAACCTATAGAAAAAGAAAGAGAAAAAAATGATATTTGCTTGAGGACAGGCGAGGGAAAAAACAAGGACACACGCTTCACGTCCTGGGGTCTATCAGGACATTGGGGTTTAAAGACACTGGGAAGCAACAAAGGATACAAAACTAACCTATGCTGAATAATTTTCAAAGTAACATTTCTGCTTCAACTAAAAAACTGATAACGCAGTCAAACACTGTTTTACTATTGAGTTTGAGTAGAGAAAGTATATTAAACGGAGACTGAATATTGCAATTAATAAGATTGTTATACAATGTGTTGCTAGTTGCTTTGTTTTTCGTGCATTCAAAGAAAATATGATCAAGGTCTCCTTTCGTGTTACATGTTTCACAAATATCAGAGGGCACTACTTATATTTTGTATAGGGTATCGAGCATGACCAAATTTCATACGATTTACAGATGTAACATATTTTTGTGGAAAATCATAACCATCGTGCCAGAACTTAGTCGGAAGATCAGGATGTATAAGAGTATATCTTGTTTGACTAGAGGAATAGAAATCATGCCATAAGTGTTTCCATTTGTTTTTTAAATTAGTTCTTGTAATTGAGAAAGCATCAGTGAGACATAATTTTGGTTCATATGAAAATCCTATGTTAATGCTTTCTTTTGCTAAGGCGTCAACAATTTCATTATTTTTTAAACCTATGTGGGCTTTTACCCAAATAAAATATACTTCTGTTCCAGTTATCAATATGTTATGTAATATTTCTTTAATTTTTAGAATGCATGGATTAGTTTTAATATTGAGGGAAATATTACTTTCTAATGCGTTCAGAACCGATAAAGAATTGGATATAATTATTGAAGTGTCTGCGTTAGATAAGTAAATATAATTCAGATCTTCGTAAATAGCTGTTGCTTCTACAGAGAAAATAGAAATTTGAGTGGGCAGTTTAAATTTTTCTTCCTGATTTATGGAGGGTATATAGTATGCTCAACCAGTACCTACTAAGGTTTTAGAAGCATCCGTGTAGACTAATCATCTTTCTAAAACTGAGTTTAGGATGTTCCTGCTAAAGTTCGGGTGATCGCTGTATTGTGGTATTATTATCTTTAAATTAGAAAAAAGGCAGAAATAGTCCAAGTTTAAAGTGTGGTTGTAAGGGTCATCTAATAAAGGGAAAATATTACTACAAACTCTGAGGGCACTACATAGGGGTGGAGAGTTTTTCTTTATCCAGAACTTATTTGTTGTCATGTGTATTAAATTATATATGTTTTTGGAGAGCAATACGTTGTTGATACTTATTTTAAGAATTAACTTTTCACTAAGGTACTGCCTTCTTAAAGTGAGAGGGGGGTACCAAGGCCTCGGCATGCAAGGGATCAATTGGGGTAGATCTCATTGCTCCTAAACATATACGGAGAGCAGTCTTTTGTAAAACATCTCATCGTTTTAAGAGAGTGTTGCTTGCAGAGCCATAAAGTGTACAACCGTAGTCCAAATTCGATCTTATGTATGCTTTGTAGAATAGGAGAGAAGTTTGACCATCTGCACCTCACCAAATTCTTGTTGACATTTTTAAAAAAATTATGTTGAACTGTTAATTTAACGTTAAAATACTCATTGTTAGGTTAAGTGTTACATATCAAAAGATGGTTGATTTGTGAAATATTTGTTGACAAGTTGTCCTTTATTTTTATTTTCTTATTATATTTTAAATATACTACAAAATGTGGCAATCAATAGAGTTCATTATGTTTATACAACATCATTTAATTTTCCATATTTTATGCATTTTATACCAGTTTTCAATGAATTTCAATTGTTCTATTATCAATAATATGTTAAAGTAATTTTGAGATGTTGTGCCCTGCCAACTGACAGGTTATGACTTTACATAATAGTATTGACACTGCTACGAAAAATTAATTGAAATAAGAAAAACCGTCCAAAATGGAAGAAATATAAAAAAATTATTCAATGGAATGTACAGATTAAATAATTGTATTTATTACATATTAATCATGCATCACACTTAAAATTGTATCATGTGAACAAAGCCGAAAAGAAATCAATCAGAATAAAGTATTTTAAGTTTCCCGGATGCGGATTATTTCCACAGGAAAAAATAGAGTAAGTGAATAGACAAATGCTTCAATTTTAAATAAATATACGATTCATATATTTTTTTTCTGCAACTGTCCAGTAAGTTAACTGATCTTGGTCAGTTTTTAACAGAAAATACATATTTACTGGTCTAGCCCGGTAAAGTTAAGGGATCGGTATTAGTTATTTACGTAACAAGACCGTAAATTGATTTTTTTAATGGGCGAGCTGGCAGAAAATATATTGTACGCAACACACCCAGAAAGTGTTTTTACTAGGCTCACAGGCTTTTAGGGCTCGCTCTGGAAATTTCCAGCTCGCCCAGTAGAGAATCACTTTCTGGTCTTGTTACGTAAATAACTATAATTTCTCAATTATTGAAAGTGAACTACTTTTGAGTGAAAAATGCGTTCTAGACCGGTAAAGTGACATAAGGGATTGGCAGAGTCTTTACAAATCCCTTATGTCACTTTTGGTGATAATAATTAAAAATGATTAATTCAGTCTTCTTTGAAAGTAAGCGTTTGACGTCTGTCAGTTGAATTTTATGAATTTAATTCGTAAAATATTTCAAGTTAAAAAGTTTTTTCAAATTAGCAAGAACCAACAGCGGTTCGTGGGTCAAGAGATATTGAGGTCAATTAGAAAAGTTTACTATATTACCTACCTTTTAAAGTGATTTAAATTCCAAGTCGATCTTCCGGTCTTTTTGAGATGCAAAATGGTCAATTACTTTTTTCATTAAAGTCTTTTATCTTCTTTATTAATGACTTTTCTATGGTAAGCATAGCTAAAGAAGATAACCTTTCCTGACCTATGGTATTTCTTAAAGATGTCTTTATTCTTTTTAAGGTGGAAAAACAACGTTCACTTTCGACGGTAGTCATACGGAGAGTACACAAGATTTTTAACAGTTTGACACTTTCAGAAAAAGTATTGCACAAATTATTTATAATAAAACGTTGTAACAAAGTAACTGTACCTTCATTATTGGAAAAATCTTCTCAGCTATATAATACTTCTAATTCAGTTTTAAGTTTCAAATGATTTATGACTAGATACTCCGTTTTAACTAATTTAAACATATCTTGAGGAAAGCTTTTTTTATAATCTTTAAATCGATCTGCGTGAAATAACTGAGACACTGCTAAATGATTACTGAAGCCAAACTTGTTTTTGATCTCAGATGTAATTATATCACAAACTTCTAATGAAATTCTCCTTTTTGATTCTTCCGTTTTACATCTTTGGGCAGACTGCATGGATGTCTCCTCCAAATAGTTATTCAAAATTTTATTTCTGATGTCTTAAATTTTACTATTAAAAACGCCAATACACTTATTTACTGTTATGACATCGATATTACATTTTTGTAATTGATTGAACAATGAGGTATAACTAAATGAAAAAAATTTAACCAGTAAAGAAAATGTTCATTTGGAAGTAGTTTTTTAAACCAATAGCTTGGTTTAGAGTGTTGTTTTCTGATTCATTATCAATGATTTTTTCTAAACAATCTAATAATTCTGTTCGATAGGTATAAAGTCTCTATGCACTTTGTATTAAAATTCCATCGTGTTGGAGCAGCTTTAGGTAATATCACCTTAACAACATTATCTAACACGGCTGTTCCTTTTGGCGATTTTACAAAGAATGAAGAAAAGCTATGTAAATTAGCAAAAAAAATGTTTATGCTTTTATCCTGACTTGATGCTTTTTGTAAAATTAAATTTAGTTGATGAGCGTAACAATGAATAAAATTTGCTGAAGGATAACTTTTTTTAATTAAACATACCTATTAACTTCTTTTTTCTTATCAAGAGATGTTTGCTTTATCGTCATATTAGGTTTTGGACGGCCACCACCTTTAAATTTCACTCAGTCTTCATAACCCAACATATGTCCATCTTTCAGTTTTAATATATTTTGTACAACACCAAAAACACTGTTTTACTTAATTTCACGACAAGTAGAGATTTACTAATAAAATGTTCACAAATAAAAACTTTAAAAACAATGTGATAGAATTTATCGACCAACGTGTGGTCAACATTAAGACTGCTGACTAGCGACTGCTGTACTAAATTTCGTGCGTTACCGTGTCAGGGTCGTCAGGGACATTGTCCCCTCCAGTGTTTTCTGTCTCTATTGCTTTCTGACGATTCGCGCATAAGTTTATTTCACTATAATTCGTTATAAATTCGGTTCGTAGCTAGCATTGAGGACACGTTGTGGATTGACCCAAGATTTTTAAGTTCTATAAATAAATAATGTAATGATCTAGATATTGGAATAGTATTGTGCATAGAATGAACTAGAAACTTTAATATATTTTTTAAGAATATTAAAAATATATATTATATATTTTTAAACTTCAGAAAATGAATAGCTCTATTTTTTTATTTATATGTGGGAGGTCATTGACCAAATTACCCTATAGAAGAACCGCCAGTGGCAAGAACTGTTGCAAAAAAAATATTATATGCAACTCATCTGGAAAGTGTCTTTACTGGAACTAAGAATTACTTTCCGGTATTGTTACGTAAATAACTCTAAAACGATAAAACACGTTAATTTAAAGTTGTATTAATGTTTAGAAGATATTTTTGTCTTACTAATTTGCATATTTCTTAAAAACAAATCAATTACATATAATGGCGAAGTCGCTGGGAACTAACATTTTTCTGAATACGTTTAATTTTTCAATTATTTCAAAGTAGGTTCTGATTTATGGCATGTTTTGACTATTTAACCGCATTATTAAACCCCACATCTGCAGATTATGTAACTGATTAGCAAGCTGTCACTAGTTTATTTTCATTATGACAGTTGACTTAGACTGTTATTTACTGATGAGATTATGAGGATAATATAACTTACACTTAAGAGAGACTCCAAATATCTATAGAAACAATATTTGCTATAACTAGTAGGTGCGGCAAATTCATTATCACTTGAACTAGTAATCGAATAATACCTTTTTTAATTACACAGCCAAATTAAAGCAAAACTGCTGTAAATTTTTTAGTTACTGGAGCTGTAAGTACAGTGGGGGAACGAGAAACATTTGTAAGGTGCATTGTAAATAATAATACATTTAATTAAACTTCCATTTACAACGGTATTACAGAATAATCTAAAATTCAAAACAGTAGTAAGGTACACAACAATTATGAGCCCTTTAACGTTTCCTAACGAAGATACAAGCTACCAATATATTAAAATTAATACGACCGTCATATTATTTATTATTCTTTTGTTATTTATATTTTAAATAACTTTTTTCTACTCCCTACATAGAAAATACTATTTGGCTCCCTCATTTCAGGGAGCAAAGTAGTACTTTTCCTCTCTCGGGAGGAAAATACTTTGCTTCCCTAGGGAGAAAAATACTTTGGCTCCCTCTGGAAGCAAACAAGTAAAAACTTCAAATAGCTGTAATAGTAGTGTATAGACTTCTGTTATTGATACACAAACTTCCTGAAAATGAATGTTTTTCTTTGAAATAGATTTTTTATTACTTATTTTTATTTATAAAAATTGAAAACAGTTTAAATCGAGGTTTAAATTAACATCAGTAACTAAATATTGTTAAAATTTATGGTACAATTAGTTAAATTACTAATAAGCTACTAATTTAGGAAACTTAATGTCGATATTGTCTTTAATTTGGAGTGTAGATTGCAACATGCTGTATTTGCTCCATAATATTGAAGGCTTCAAATCGGCGCATTTTTTGGAAAAGTAATATAGGACCACTTCTTCACATATTTTTCTTATTTGCCTAGTCTCCATCCAACAATTAAATAGCTGGTACTCTTTTTCATATTTTTCACGAGATTTTAACGGTAATAGATTTAACGAAACCACGTTTGCTTCTTCCAGAATATCTTGAGGAACTTCATCTTCACATTCGGAATACATTATTATAAATTTTTTGGAAGTTTGTGTATTTTGAAAACAAGAAGCAACCTTAGCAACGTTCCATGTACTTTGATTTTTAACATTTACTTATCTAAATACCTATTATGACATTTTGACATATTTGGTTTTTTGATTGTCATGCATAAGAAAATATAATAAAATATATGTAAAACCAATGTAAAATATTATAAATGGTCGTAGAAAAAAATCATATGTATTACACAGGAGCAAAGTGCCATTTCCTCCCTTGGATATTGATGCCCTCCGCTTCGCGTCGGGCATCAAACTATCCGCGGGAGGAAATTATGCACTTTTCTCCCTTGTCATACAAATAGCTATTTATTATGCAAGTGAAGTAACCACCTACTACCACTACTTTTAATAATTAGTAAATTTTTATATAACATTATTATTGGTTATGTTTATTATATTTAAATTCAAATCACTCACAAGTTTTCCACTGTACATAGTACATACATTTCCCAAGATATCTTTTTCTTTTAAATTAATCTAGAATATACCGCATTTATTTTTTTTTACTAGTCGCGTCTAAAATATATTATTTATGAAAATGTCCTCAAGCACCTGCCACAGATCATTAGCTGGTAATTAACAATATATTTTCACTTCAAATTAAGGCTATTTATAATTAGTTACGACATAAAATATCATAAAATATTGCCGTATTTCCTCTTTATTTTGGCACATCGTGTCTCCGTTAGAAACTTTTCAAAGAGTTACGTTTATTGAATACTTTATTACATTTGAGACTACAGGATCTTCCCTTAAAATATTTGTTTCGACTTACCAAACAACCTGTGTACATCTTATGTTAAAAAGTGTGAATAGTTCCAGTCTCAACATTTAAAGTTTAACTTTACTTCTGGACGGCAAGAAATCGATATTGTAAAAGAATTCATGCACGTGTCATATTTATTTTTAGTCTTTTCTCTCATGCCTTTATTTAATTGATTCAACTTTAAATCAAATCATTCTCGACGTTGTCATGCGAAAAAGCATCTGTGTATTGTTTGCACATTTTCATGTTGCTTCCAACCATCTGACAATCATGATTAATGCTGTTCTGTTCCTAAGTAATGATCCAGATAGTCGCTGTCATTAACATATTTATTTCCATACAGAATCATTAAAAGTGCACAGTTAATTTTAAGTTTCTTACTTTCTTATATTGTATTTCATATCTATATAATAGTAAATGTTTCATATACAGGGTGACCGAATATTCACTACCTTATAGTACACTGGATGAACCAAGTCAAGTATATCAAAATTTCGAAAAAGCTTTCCTAAGAGAAGGTGTAATTATTTGACAATCTAAATACTTTAAAACAATTTATAATAAAATAAAGCATATGCTTTGAAAATGAACATATTGAAACAAAAACTCTGAAGTGTCAAACTTTATCTTACGTTATTATGGGTGAATATTTTTATTTTAATTATAGCTGTAAGATTTACATAAAAAATATGTGGACGTGATAGAAGCACTGAAAGATTTTAATAATAATGCTCGGAGCCACAGTCACATTTACTCAAATAGACGGCATTAAAGATCATAAAAATATAGCAGCCTTCTAGATATATCTTGTAGAAACAGGATATGTAGCTCATAAATGCCTTAAACGATTGACATGGCACCAAGAAGAACTATTGCTACAAAATATCTCTCTATAAGTGTAAGAATATTTGAAAAAAATCAACAGTTCTCCTACTCAACTATTCATAATTTTAGACAAAGGTCAAGCTTATACTCGTATCACCATCAACTTGTTCATACACTGCGATGATGAGTTGCGTCTAAATTTCTATAGATGGTCATTACGGCAAATTCAAATAGATCCGGCATTCTCTTCAAAAGTATTTTGGCTGATGAGGCTCATTTCAATCAATGAGTGTTTATTCGCCATAACTTGCATCCGTAGGTATATGTAATTCGCGAAAGAAAGCGGCAACTGTAATGGAATGGATAGGCCATATAGGAAATTGTCCATTTATCTTTATTAATTCAAGAGCTAATAAACCAAATACTTCCGAATAGATGGACTGGGAGTGGTGGAGCAGTATCTCGACCACCTCGGTCACTGGACCTTAATGCAATTGATTTTTGGCTTTGGGAATATCTGAAGAACATGGTTTACTTTACAGAGGCAAATTACGAATGATATTGTCCGGATTGATGGAGCAATAAATGAGGATACTCTTAACTGAATAGAAAATAACTTTATCAACAAATGCATAGGTGCAGAGAACAAAATAGAGATCTTTTTGAGTATTTTTCTATCTAAATTTAAAATTTATGATTTTATTGTTATTTTGAGCAATACATTTAAAATAAAATTTTTAGACTGAAATGAAAAATAATAACGCTAATCTGCAATTTCTTTGCAAATTGTTATTTTTTAACGTTTACAAAAACTTATCACAAATAAGTATAATATGTTTTTAAACAATTATTTTCCAGACAATTTGTCAAAACGTTGAAACTTGGATTATAATAAAGATAATATGCACATTATGTTCAGTACAACTGACTCAATAATATTATTTTTAATTTCAACTACTCTGTTCAATAAAACCAAAAATAAATAAATCAAAAGTACTCACTAGTTGAAAAATCACTTCAAAATTTTAAAACATCCACAGACACGTATTTCTACATTTTCGTGTCATCAGTGTCGCCCTTAAAAAGCCTGGAAAGTAATTGTGAATCGTAGTATATAAATCCTAATGTAATAAATATTAAAGGCTTCAGAGAACAGAATAATTGAAATTATGTATTGGAAATTCCCCTTAAGGTTAGAATAATTTAAAACAAATTAGGTATACTCTTCTTGGTAAAAGTTTAAAATATAGAGTGAAATGGAAAATAATAAATCTCAAGCCATTATTATTTATTAGATTAGGATTTTCTAAGATTCACTGTTATTTTCGAGGTTTTTTAAGATCCACACTGATGACACAAACATGTAGAAACACGTGTCTGTGGATGTTTTAAAGTTTTGAAGTGATTGTTCAACTTTTTTTTTCTCTGCTTTTTGGCCTTACAAACAAAGTGTTTTAGCCACAGATTGTTCAACTAATGAGTACTTTTGCTTTATTTATTTTTGGTTTTACTGAACAGAGTTCTGAGTAGTTGAAATTAAAATTAACAGTGAGTCAGTTGTACTGAACATAATGTGCATATTATCTTCTATCTATTAGGTACAGTACATTCTATACGAAGGTTTTTTCGAAATTGTAGTATGCTTAAGTTTACCTTGGCTTATTGAATCTACCATGACGAATTTTCGGACACGTACTTATTTATATAACAAATGTTTCATAAAACTTTTATTCTATTTTCTAGTCAGCAATCTAATTAAATTTAATACATATTTTGTTTAATTATATGTTTTCATTAATCTAATAATTTATAGATTATTATGTGACAAGGTACAGTTTCGTCTACTTTAAATGTTCACATCAAGATTAATTTACAGTGCAAGGTTGCTGAATAATAGAATATCTGAGCCATTCACAGAAGGAGGGGAATTTGCTCTCTATATTAATTTTATTAATATTAGGTAGAATAAAGAAATCAAACAGAATACTTAGGAACATGGGAAGAGGCATTTTGGATTATTGACGTATCTTTTCCCAGGTTCGGTATTCTAAATTATTTCATCTCGCCTGATGATACTTTCACTCTAGCTTAATGGTATATGATGCTAAATTTATACGCCATAGGCATATTGAATTATCTCCTGGAGAGTCAATGAGGGAAACGCGAATACTCTATTTATCTTGAGTGTTAATGTTTTTTTCATCTAATTTATAGTTTATCTTCCTTTGAAATATATGTTACACTCCAAAGATTCAATTTTTAATAACAGATTGTTTTAATTTAATCCATTGTGGTGCAGAAAATTGCACCAATCGTTCACCAAATCAATTAAAGAACTTACTGAAACCCATACCACACTTTCCGTTGGTTCAAAGAAATTATACAGGGTGTAAACCCAAAAAATTAATAAAATAGTTAAACTATGTTGATAATTGGAGAAATATGTAAGAAAACATCAATTTCTCGTTAAGTCGACGCACAGTGTGGCAAGATACCCCGGAAGCTGGCAAAAAATGAAAAAAATAAAATGTCGCATCGAACAAAGTATTGTTGCTATTTATTATCAGCATGAATAGGGGCATGTTTTCCCCCACCACTTAATCTTGATGCATGCTTTTGTTTCTACCAAACCCGCAGGCATAAGGTCTATGTAACTGCGGTTGACGCGTGTATTTTTAAATTAAATATTATCCTAACAAATTAATTTGTGTTTTTTCAAATTCGCTATTATTACTTTGTTTGAAAATGGACCCACCAACACCCTCAGGTTTGTATTATGTAAATTTAATGGATTTATTTTTAATTTATGAATGAAATAATTTTAATAATATTTTGAAAATGCCTTTCCGAAGTGCCAAATATTTACGTATTGTTCTAAAATCCTTAATGTAATAGTTAACTTCCTCACGCTTCCCCACGTAAAATTTTATATATTAATATAGTAATACTATAATAGATTCATAGTAAAGCTAAATCAAATACTCGTGTCTACTCCTTATTATTTTATTTGCTTCTTTCAACAATCTACAGTGTATCATTATACTCTTCGCAACTAAAACGAAGAGTATATTGCATATAATCGGCACATTAAAATAGTAAATATCGCTCATAGCAAAAAAATTTCATATCATTGTGTTAGTCGTTGAATTCTGAATGACTTTCAAAATGTTCGTCTGTCTGTCTGTCCGTCCGTCCGTCACGTTCTTTGTAAGCACGATAACTTAAGAGTGGAAAGTCTGATCGTATTTGAATTTGGACTGTAAGTTACTGTTAGTTGGAGGAAGAACCCTATTGTTTTTGAAAACAATTGTTCGATAAATGTAAAAGTTATTGAACATTTTATTTAAAAAATGGTAACCTGAACAGGGTTACAACCCCTGATCAGATGCTACAAACACATAAGTACTGCATAGTATACTACAAGCGTTTCGCTAACCAAGCTGGAATCATCGGGGGACGACTAATATTAAAATTTATTATACCTAAAAAAATAAGTTATTTTTAAAGAACAGCGAAGAGGATGTGTTTCATTTAATGCTGATTACATCAGATCCAGTAATAACCAGTTATAGACAACTTCCTAAAAAAAAAAATTAAACATTTTCCTAGGGAAGTATTCGACTTATTAATTGCTCCCAATATTTCTGCAGATAATTCAGAGAATGAGAATGACTGTTCCTTATCTGCATCAGACGCAGACGATTAATCACTACGGATAGGACATACTCATTTCTATTCACAAATATTAATAAAACCTTAAGTTGTGAATTCTTAATTTAATAAAGGAAATATATTACTAGGTTCTTTAAGTGTTTTGCATACTCCTGGACAAATAATGTATTAAAAAATTAAGTACTATAAATTTTATTTTTATTTTAGATTTTTATTTTTTTAATTACACCCTGTATATCGCAATACACGAGCAAACATCATAAAGTTGATTTATTTATACATTAACAACCATCGTCGGCTATTCTCAACAACAAAAATTTTACCAAACTCGTTCTATGAATTAATGCTTTATTTTTTCTTGTAAAGTTAAGGAATAATTCTTGTTTTAATAAAAGTTTAAGATTTTTTTGTCCAATAGTATCGGTTTCAATAAAAAAAAATTTCTCATTATAATAAGTCCACTATTGGACTATGTTCATAAAAAAAATCATGATGCTAGTACTAATAATTAATGATTAGTTAATAATTAATGACGAAATGAGTTTAGCTAAAAATACACGAATACGTAAATAACTCCTAAACTAACAAATTTCGCGTTACAAAAATGGGGGTCACATCGATGTGTATTAATGTCCTCTATCACCCTGCGTCGGTTGGTTCGTCCTTAATGAGACACCCTGTATATATTTCAGTATTATTTGAGATTATCTCCGTGGTCTAGAAGTAACGTACTTGCCTCGAAACTTCGGGGTCCCGGGTTCGATTCTCGGTCGAGGAACTGGGATTTTTCTGTAAGAGAGATTAATCGTAGTATACTCGGATATTGGGTGTGTGTCCATTGTCTCTAAATGTGTAGTCCTCTCCCACACAAGGTCATTCCAGACCTTCAGGGATAAAGGGGATTGTAATTTCATGTAGTGTTATTATTATTATTAAATAGTAATATAACAGAAGTACTAAAACATCCGTGTCATCTGATTTAACTACTATCTAGTCAGATATTTTTAAATATAAAATTGAACACAATGTCGAATATCTGTCTCTTCTTGATATGACGGTAAATTGTTCCAAATTTTAAAACACTTTTTAATTTGTTTTGAAACCACAAATGGTATTACTTTTTAATAAGCTATTAACTAATTTTTTGTTATATATTTCGAAAGAAAGTTAACTCAATTTTGTTTATTTCTGCTGAATTTCAAAAATGTTTTAATGAAATCTATCATGTATCTATCAAATACAAGTGTAATATTTTTAGTATATTTATTTATCGCATTTATCTTTAAAAATGCACAAAACTTTATTGAGTATTATCCTTCAACAAGTATCTCAATTTATTGTCGTTTAACTATTAAATCGAGAATATACAATATGTGAGATAATATTGGTTCTTTCAGGTGAATTTATTGCAGAATATTATTCAAGTTTTGTCAAAAAAAATGTTGTTTTGTCTGTCCGATATTCTGTGCTGTAGAAAGTTTATTATAAAATTTTGCAGGTTTTCTTATATGAAACAAGTTTACAGAATATTGTCTGTAAAGTTTGTATGATGTATAAAAGTGAAATATTGTTCGTGAAATGTGTAGCGAATACTAAAACATATGTAATATATTTTTGTCGTAACGACATTATTGAATAAGATTATACATTGGAGTAAAGTAAAATATTTAAAATATAAAAAATGTAGAAAACATTATAATAAATTCATTCATAGATTTTGAGTTATAAACAAAAATATTTCAAAAAACACTATCTATTACTTATTTAGGTTTTCACACTATACTTTTTAAAACAGAGAGTGCGGTAATTTCTCAAACTGTATTTTAAATAAGATGCTGAAAGAGATGGTTAGGATATCAATTAGTTCTTAGCCATGATTGGGCCCCAAAAAATCCTCTTCTCTATTAATCAAAATTATATTTATAAAGTTATTCATACACCATCTTTAATAATGTAATAGTTAGTAGTAATAATAATCACATTTGAAGAAGCCATTGTGTTGGCGAAAGATTAATTATCATGTACATTCTTTAAGAAAAAAAAATTGTGAAAATCATAAAACCGTTTTATTTGTTCAGTATTTATTTCTTTAAAATCTCTTGCGGATGTGAAATTCTCTGGAATTATTGAAAGTGATTTATGACCATTCAGGGATATGCCGCCGATTCCCTTTCGTTTAACAAGCCTGCTTACAAAAAGTTTGACCAAAATACCTTTTCAGAGCTAACTCAACTTTGGAGATTACATTTATTTGTTCGCTAAATGAGACTGTGTAATACAAGGTGGAAATATTATTGTCCAGAATCAAAATATGTAAAAACAATTCATTTGTCAAAAGTCTCATAGATTTAAGTCTGAGAAAATACCTCCTGAGGCACTCTGTATATTACGGTAATCAGTTTAATGTACTCATTAATAAATTAATACATTATACATAGAAATAATAATACGAACTATTACATTTGAAAACATATCAGTTGTATCTTGTGTCCATGTGTTTTCATTGATTATATTTTCTAGAATTCGTTTATTTCATGAAAATATACGAAAATTTATGGGTGTGCATTCAAAGTGACACACCCCATATACAATACTTAGTTTGCATATTACTCGTTTGCAATGAAAATTCATTAGGTCATTTAATTGACAAATAAATGCATATATTTCCCCAAATAAGGGTTGTGGACCCACGATAAACACTGAGATTTCAACGAAGTGTGTGTGTGTGTTGTTTCGAGGCATACCCATGCCATTAATCTGGATTTTAGGTTAAGGTATTTATAGCCCAATTCCACAGACCGTCAACCGTCAGCCGTCAAACACCCACCAGCACGGTATTCAATCTAGATGTATTATTAGGTTAGAACTTTCTGGGAACAGAGTGACCGGAAATTCAATGAATTCATTAGGTTTTGGTATATCAAATTCCGATACTATTAAATGTTCAGTTATGCGGTTTATGTGTGCATACCTTATTTGAAATTACATTGTTTACATTTCTGTACCCATAATGGCTATAAATTTTATATTAACATAAATCTTTAAAAGAAGAAATATGTAAATGTAAATGAAATGTACAAGCAAGAAGTTAACAATCATTATATGATTCAGTTTTGTTGAGCTTTCACTTTAACTGTGATTGTCTTAAAAATGACGGAACAAAAATATTTTGTAGCTATTGTCTTAGGTTAAAATGGTATGGATGTGTTTCAATTTATATCAATACGTAAATATAATATAGGTAACTTTACACCATTGGACTCTATTTCATGCATTAAAACGTACAAGAATTAAAGTTTAAATATGTGGGAGAGTGTTGACTGTATACTGCTCGTTACTCACGGTTCGGCTACAAACCAAAAAAACGAAACAAATTTTCCACGAAATTTGCTAACGGGGTTTGATCCCATATCGTCTTTCATTCAAGAAAAGCCCAATTTTAAAATAATGTCATAGCGAATTTTCTTTTTGAAGATATGTATTTAGAAACCCATCTTACACGGCATAATTGTCCAAGTTTATGACATTTTTTACAGAGAAATCAACTTATTGTTAGTGTAGGCAGATAATTTAATTTAAATATACAACATATGATGTTGTGAAATACGATAAAATTAGTACCAATTTGTTTTGGATACCACCTGAAAACCAATTATAAAAACCTAATTTCCCAACTTCGCACGGAATTTTTTGATTTGAAAATTAATACAACACCCAAAATTCATGAAGTTTTATACCATATCGAAGATTTTTGCGAAACGGTAAACTGCGGCTTGAACAAATACAGCGAGCAGGCATCCGAGGAAGTTCACACCGACTTTTCAACAGCGTGGAAAAGATTATGAAATTAACGTATCGTATCCAGACTTTTCAACAATTTCCAAGCTTCTGTTTAATTTTATAACAGTTCACGTTTATGATATGTTGTATATTTAAGTTAAATTATTTGTCTACACTAACAAGTTGATTTCTCTGTAATAAATGTCATAAAGTTGGACAATTATGCCATATTAGCTGTTTTGTTTAATAAATATCTACAATAAATATAGTTTAAAAAAACTAAAAAACACGCTTTTAAAGCACATCAAACTAAAAAGTGAAAAATAATTATTAATATAAACTGAAAACAATAATGAACGAATATTATTGTGAAAAAAGCGTGGGTTGCCCGATATACGAAAAATATGGCACAAAGTGCCCCACGCTTTTTTTCACAATAATACTAGTATTTTTCGTTCATTATTGTTTTCAGTTTATATTAATAATTATTTTTCACTTTTTTAGTTTGATGTGCTTTAAAAGCGTGTTTTTTTAGTTTTTTTAAACTATACTTATTTTTCACTTTTTAGTTTGATCTGCTATGAAAGCGTGTTTTTTAGTTTTTTTAAACTATATTTATATTGCTTATTGATGCTGATATTATAACATATTACGATCCAACAGATACTTCTGAAAAAAAAAAATATATTTTTTTCAGCCATAGACGGGATTTGAACTCACGCCCGAGGAGTCCGTCGTTTCGCGTCGACTAAGACTTGCGCCTTAGCCCGCTCGGCCAACGAACGAACTGAGAATCACGGAATGTACTAACAGTAATAAGCCACTTGCTCTCACGCAGAGGATACGTGTGGAAATTATTTAATTCTGGCGATCCTGATCACGATAATGATATCAACTTATCAAATAATTGTATTGTTACCGGTTCTTCGTAAGTGTACAAAGTTTCAATTAAATCTGTCCGTTTAAAGTGGGTCAAAATCGAGTCCAAAGAGTCGGTTACAAACAAACATACAGGTGAAGCTAATAAAAGCGTGTTAAAAAGAATATTCATTGTGTGACTATTTTAAAATTAGGCTTTTCTTCAATAAATGGAATTAAACCCCCCTAGCAGATTTCTTGGACAATTTTTTTCGTTATTTAAATTGGTAGCCGAACCATGTACAATTAAGGGCGCCCGGTGCGATATAATGCGCAAGCGAATGTCGAATTCAACAGTAGCGCAGAGCAGAGAGTTTTCTGTTATTCCACACTGCTACAACCAACGCAGTTTATGCATGAAATCGAGTGTAATAGTGTACATACAAAACATTTAGAATACTGTTATATTTTCTTATTTTCGAACTAGGCCTGTCATTGTATGCAATACACATTCTATATAGTGATGAAACCTGTTTTATATTAGTTTTAGGTGTGCCTAAATAAAAGATTGGATATTCACGTGCGGATAGTCTAGGCACATAATAATTCATCATTGTTACAATTTGATGACAATCCACATTACTATTTTTTTTCCTTACGGGTTGCTGTTTTGACTGCCCGCTATACTGAAGCTTAAGCTTATTGTACCCCATAGTCTCATTACTCCATAAGACCCGTTCTATTCCAGAGGGCGAGTATACAGTTTATGGGAGCTCTGGCTATTTTTTCCGGGATTATAAGTGGTCCCTCGAAGTGTGTTACTCTCATTGCCGTTAGGGCTGGGCATTCGCATAAGATGTGGTGTGGAGTTTCTTCCTGTTCACCACACATCCTACAATCTGGATTGTTTTTCACCCTCATGTTGGTTAGGTGTTTGTTTAGTGTGCAGTGTCCTGTTAATATTCCCACTGCACACCTCAGCTTTAGCATTTCGTTGGTCCTTGCTCTAGATATTTCGTTGGTGCTTGCTCTAGATATTTCTCCGATGAACAAGTGTGACTGCCTCATTCCCGGCATCCCTATCCAGTGCGAGTAGTGTTTCTATCTTAATAGTTCCTTTACTAATCCTTTCGCGGTGCTATAAGATACCCCGCAGGTCGGTTCGGGACCTGTTAGAATTGATTTAGCGCCTTTTCTGGCTAGCATATCTGCTTTTTCGTTCCCCATATTTCCCTGGTGTCCTCTTGTCCACTTCAGTTGTACATTGTTGTGTTTTGTAAGTTTCTCCAGGGACTCCAGGCAGTTTTTTACTGTTTTAGATCGTATTTCTACTGCTTCCAGAGTTCTGAGGGCTGCTTGGCTGTCAGTGATGATGCGGATTCTCTTATTTTTGTATGCTCTGCGTATCATTTCTTGTGCACAGACGTCTATTGCTGTGATTTCGGCTTGGAACACTGTTGCGATACTTCCAAGGTTCAGGCTGATGCCTGTCCGTGGTTGTTCTCCCGCAATCACTGCACTGCTCCGGTATTGCTTGACGTTTTTGATCCGTCAGTACACCAGATGATATCATTTGGTTGTCTTTGCATCCTGCCTCCTTTTCCACCCCTGAAAGTTTTTGTGAAGTTGTAGGTTGTGCTGATTCTGTCTGACTGCATATCGAGTAGACGATTTTTTCCTACATGTTGGAATACTTCAGTATGGTATCCTCTCCTTGGGATGGTACCTTACCCAGTTATTTTCAGCCTGTATGCTGCCATTAGTGCCTCATTTTCCACCACTAGGTGTAGTGGTGGTAGGCATAGCAGTATTTCCAAGGCTGCGGTCGGCGTTGTTGACATTGCTCCCGTGATCCTTAGACATACAAGTCTTTGCAACTTGCCTAGTTTTCTCATCGTCTCTCCTTTTCCAGCCTTGTGCCACCAGATCAGGGAGGCGTAGGTTATTATTGGTACGACGACCCTTTGGTACAACCAGTGCACCATTTTTGGTTGAATTCCCCAGCTCTTGCCCACCATGCCTCTGCAGGTCCATAAGGCCTGCGTGGCTTTGATGGTTACTTTGTCTATATGAGCTTTGAAGTTCAGCTTGGTATCTAAGGTTAGTCCCAAATATTTGACTTCATTGCTCACCTGTAGTTCTTTTCCCCGAAGATATAGTTTCCACACATATTACTGTTTAATAATTTGTGCAAGAATATTTATTGCGACCTTTCTCGTCTATGTAAGAAAAATTTTTTGTGCATGTTGGAATGACAAAAATCAGTTGGGGGGTATATCTCATCCCCTTACAACTGCAATATTTTAGAAATCTCTCAACTTTTTCCAAATTTTGAATATGAACGTTGTATGGTGGGCACCAAATACCTGAGGTGTACGCTATTCTCGACCTTATAAATGTACAAAAAGGCAGCTTTAGTGCACTAAAATTGTTGAAGTAGAATAGCATTTCTTATAATGGTCCGTACAACAACCAGACGTAATAACGTTAATGTGATCCACGAATGAGAGCTTTTGATCAAACATTACACCTAAATCTTGAAAGACGACGGGTCTATTTAAATTGGGTTGTTTAAGGTATAATCAAAGATAATCATATTTGTTCTATTGCTAAAGGTCACGTTATTACATTTTGCTATATTAAAAGGCAATTTCGCCAGGCAGCAATTGTTTATATTTAATAGGTCATTCTGTAATTTTATGGAATTTTTACTGCCTATGATAGTGTAGTATTATTTTATGTCATCCATATACAGTAAGCTACGATGACTTTGAAGGGCCACAGCAAATAAAATAAAAATAGAAATTTCTACCTTCGAAATTAAAAATTTCTAGTTTTGAATTTTTGATCTTAAGAAGCACGGCCCAAAACAGGTTCGTGTATTGTAAAATTTGTATTTTTAGTAAACCATGTTCTTAAAAAGTTTTATGTTTTAAAATATTTTATATTTGCCATTATTTACCTAGAAGCCACTGGTAAGGCGGTATTGGCAAGAAACCCCTTTTGGGCGTTGCGAATCTTAAGATCGAAAATTCAAAAGTAGAAATTTCTACTTTAAAACTTGAAATTTCTACTTTAAAACTAGAAATTTCTATTTTAAAAGTAGAAATGTCTACTTTCAGAAGTAGAAAATTCTAGTAAGGTAGAAATTTTTAGTTTTAAAGTAGAAACTTCTAGTTTTGAATTTTTTATCTTAGAGACGTGGCGCCCAAAAGGGGTTTTGGCAATACCGCCTTACCAGTTTGAATGTAGAAATTTCTAATTTTAAAGTAGAAATTTCTAGTTTTAAAGTAGAAATTTCTAGTTTTTTTTTACTTGCCGTGGCCCTCTGAAGCCATTGAAAATTCACTTGTAACTCACAAAGAATATTGAAAATTTTTTGGGTTATGTTTCTTGACGTCCACACAATTTGAAACATTGTCAAACGTATTGCATAGTCAATTACTGCAGTACTTTATTTTCCAGATTAATTTGTAACTGTCAGATAAAGTCCATTCACTTTCTATAGTCCTAACTAAAAATAGATTTTAGTTAAGTTGGCAATAATTTTTGGTCAAGTGATATCATTAGTGGCCTGACATAAAGAAACAGGACTGACACTGACAGCAGTTTGTAATTAACAATTCAAAAATCTGCCTTTAATTAGGGCAATAGAAAATGAATGGAATTTAGATTGGTCAAACAATTTGTTGATGAAGAAAAGCAAATTTTTATCCTCTAGAATAATTTTTATTGATTATGTATTAGACAAGTATCAAGCTCTTTATCTAAAACTGAAGAAATCATCCATAAGAGAAAGGTCTGAACGTATTTAACACATTTCATCGAATCTTATCCATTTAATACTTGCATTAGTGTTAACAAAGATGTATCCCATATAAGTAATGTGGAACTGTCTACTTCTATAAGAAAAATAATTCACAAGACAGTCATTTATAACACTGTTTCGCACCCCATGTACATATTTATTCACTACTATTTTAGAGCCCCCACATATATGTGTATATGTCTAAAGCTTTGAGGTAATCCCTATAAATAATTACACGATTAAGTAGTAAGTACGTCGGCTGTCACACTTAATAAATGTTCGAAAGTTTTGACAAATCCTCAGTTTGGGCACGTAATGCAAGTGGTATATCCCATTGCGGGTAACATGAGGCTGCAATAAACAGTATTCATTCGTATTAAGTCTTGGGTTTTAGCCTGTGACAATGAACGAAGCCATTTTATAAATTAGCATATTAGGCGAGTGTTTCTCAGCGATATGTAAGTCGACCATATCTATTATATTTTATATTACAATTGCAAATGGTTTTGCGGGTAAATGGCACAGATAAACTGGCTACTAACTTATGAAAATGTAATTAGACGTTATTAAGTGTTATTTGATATGAAAAATAATAATACATATTCAATGTTTCGTAGTATTTTAATGCGTATATAATTATTATTTTTTAAATTAAAATAAGTAGAACTAATTTAAATAGAACCCACTGTGGAGATCGTTTATAAAATAATTACAAAAAATTGTTCCTAAAATATAATGGTTTTCGTCAATTCCACTATAGGTCCCATTATTTAATAAGGCAAGCATTATATATTGACATCGAGTTTTTAATTTTTTTTGCTCCTAATATGGATAGAATGAAATTATAAATTTCTTAATTTTTTTTGAGACATTGTTAACCCGTGCCTAGGGGATGAGGTATGGACATCCGTTTAATTTCCGATATTCGATCAGTGAATTTAAGCAGCACTGATAGAGTCCGGTAATTGGATGGATGAACAATAGCTCGTCTAACAGTCGGTAGACAATCCCGGGAAGGTCACTAGCCTGATGCAGGGGGAGAGGCAAGCCCGGGTGGAGGGTCGAAGAGACCTAACCAGGAAGTTTGCCACTCTGCTAGCGGTGCAGACGGGCAGGTCTAGGCAGTGGGTTAGTTGACAGTCGAAGACCGTGGTTCGGAGTCCACGCTAAACTGTAGGTCCCTAGGTAAAAAGGGCCCATTGTGGTCTACTTGCCTAGTAAAATAAGTAGCTACCACAACAACTACTAACCCGTGCCTAAAAGTTACTGAATTTCTTATTATGGTCTTCAATAATCGAAACGTTGAACCTAAAATCTGACAACAGTTAAATTCTGTGCAAACAGTTGCTTCGAGAATCTTTTTACATATTTAAAAAATACTGAAAAATAAACAATTTTTAGCTGATATTAGAAAATGTAACATTCAACCTTTTCGACGATATCGATAGCTGGAATAATTTTGAAGGTGGCAACAAAATAGTGTAAAACTTTCACTATTTGACCGTTTTTATATCTCTTATAGTTTTCGAGATCCCAATATATGTATCACCAAAATGGCTTACACTGTAAAATAATTATAGTCTTATTATAAATTTAAGTCGAAAAAGTTTGTTATTTCCTATATGTTTTAAATTACTTCAGTAAAAATTTCGGCAAAAATGGATTTTAGTGATTGCGAAATTCGGAGCATATTGCAAATTACCATATTAACTTGCAACACAAATAATTTACTTAAAAACTGTTGTGACAAAAAATTAGTATATTTGCAATTCAGTACCTTGGTAGGTAAATATAAATAAAAATAAGTGCACGTCGGTATAAATTTTCTAAAAATTAAATTGTATAAGCCGTCACTTATTGATAACTGATAATTCATCATTACGATATAATAAAAGACATTTTACTATATTAACTTCAAAAAAAATAGTTCTAACTTTTTCAAACCATATTTTAGTCTGGTCACAATTTTCCCAATTTAAGCAATCTTCAAATTCTACATGTACAAGAAACCTAAATTAAATTTATTAATCAATAGAATTTTTTTAACCTAACAATAGTCAGGGAAATTATTAACTTAATGACCAGTTAGACTTACATCAATCTTCAGTCTTTAATGTTTTTAAACTGTAATTCTTGTTTGTTATCCCTAGTAAAAAAAGCCATATTTATTGACTTATTGCCTCATAAACTGTGTTTAAAATTTCTTATTAAAATGAATTTTATTATTTGGTATCGATTTTCCAATTTATTTCTCTGATATTTAAATCAAAACTATTCTTATATTCATTCTTACAATAGTTTATCAGGTGCTAAAAACCAATGGGGTGCGATGTAAGGACTCTGTTCACAACTGGCAACCCTGTTTTTACAGGAAAGCCCTTACTAAATGATACAACTAATTTAGCGCTGTTGTAACGAAGCGATTTTTCCGGTAACCATTTTCGGATGTAATAAGACTTAATTGAGTTCATCTTTCACTTTGGTACACCCTGTATACTATAACTCATACGAACGTTTCCGTTAAGTTCTTTTAGAAGTCCAGTATGTGGAATAACAATTATTTACTAAACATAATTGTTTCAAACCGGTTTATTTTCAGGGTAATCTTAAGTATTTTATTATCTAAATGATAAACCACTTGTTGTGTATTTACTAAACAGACGCCAAGTGAGATGTTGAAAATTGAATTTAATTTAGTTTAGTTCAAAGCCAAGTTGAGAGTAGTTGTTAATGATAAAAGAGTACGCCTCTATTTTTGTTTAAATAATTTATAGAATAAATTTTTGTTGGATTTATAGTAAAATATTAATTCATGGCCGTTTTTTAAAGATTTTTTTTTGTAAATATAGTTTTAAAATTATGAGAAAGCGATTTCTAGCGTCGGAATATTTTATAAACGTTTGTTTATTTTAAATAACGCGGGGGAATTTGTTTATGCCCAGTACGCCAATTTTGCTTGGAATAAATTTACGATGCGCGCAATTTGTTCAGAATCCTTTGAAACACGTAGGCACGTGACTTTCGTGTTGGGGGATCTGTGAATAAAACCGCACGCATGGGCCAAGAATAGCATCTTTTGACAACTGGTCCAGATACTCCGACCGTACCGTACAAGCAGCTCCCCAACTCCAGTGTGCTCCGACAAATTCTCCAGTGGGACGAATTCTTTTTCACAATTTTATTGCTTTATTGTTGATTTTGGTGCATTTCTGTCATTTACCGGTTGTGTCTGCATTTCTGCTATATTCTCTTGTCCCTTAATTGTCTACAAATACCGTACGACCCGAGATATCTGGAAAATATCGTGGTTTATGAAGTAAATCCGGGTTATCTATTTTAACTACTAACACATCGGGATTTCATTAGTAGATACCGCACGAGTGAGGTTTTTCTCTAGAACTGTGAAAGAAATCTCACCGTGCCTCGGGAAGTAATACATGAACCGTTCTGTTCAGCGAGTGTAAGGTTTTTCTCTAGAACTGTGAAAGGAACCTTACCATGCCCAGCGGCGTAATTGTCAATCCGTAGCCACTATACCTGAGTGTTGAAACAAGAAGGCTCGCAGATAAATGTGATAACCCCTCGTTTTATCGATATCTAGTGCGAAAATACGCTTTAACTCCGCCCTAATATCTCTGGTCTAGTCAGCTCAAGAGACAGTGGGCCTTAAAGACGCGAATTAGTAAATCGGAGCCCAGTGCTATATCATGAGGTCAGCATCAAGCATATCGGGATTTCATAAGTAGATTCAGCACGAGTAAGGTTTTTCTCTAGAACTGTGTAAGGGACCTCACCGTGCCGCGTGGCGTAATATCGTAACCGTATCGTTTGATATTTGTATTTACTAGAGACAAAGTCGCTAGTCTACATATATAGTACATCCGCGAGTAACCAGTCATATATACCGTCTGTCCCTAGATTGACATCTTCCCGTTGTGGCACGCCTGCATTTCGTAACCACTAGCACCTGGATAGATCTGCACCGCCCGTCTGCTGTAATTCCGCCGTAAGCACCAGCGACCATATGGTCACTAACCACTTGCCATAGACCCCAGTAACCGTAGATTGCTTTCATAACTGCTTGTAGTAATTATTTTGATATTGCCTGGAGTCTCCGAAACTTTGCTGTATCATAAACCTCTTGCTTGGTTCATAGGCTGTATCGTTTGTAGATAAAAACTAGTACTTACAATGTTTTTTTTGTTCTCCTTTAATAAAGTTGTGTTTATATATATTTTTTCTGTGTATTTGGTTTTTCCTTCTATGAAATCAATCATGAATAAATTGAATAAGTACCGTTTGCATTCTGACTTTTATTTAAAGGCAAATGTATAAGTAATAAAGTTAATTTGAACACCGAGAATCATTTTCGACAGATAAGGTGAAGTTGTCTATTGCTACGAAAACGACAACCACACACACAGACCGCCTCGCATTCCGTTTCTTCACTGAGTTACCCTAGATTCTATCATACCGCTGATAGAATAAAGTGGTGTTCCTACACTTTAAAACAGAAACTGGCGCTCGAGACCGTTACCGAAATAGAAAACTTCCAAAGTACAGCTACTGTACTGAAGGGTGCCAAAGTGACATGTCGACACCCACGTAAAATGAGCTTTTTGGTGGTGGGTCACACTGTTCATTATTTGTTTTTACAGTACCCACGGCAAATTACGCTGGCTCGGCTGAGACGCAGTTGTGACGTCACACAGTAGCACTGAATCCTTGTTTTTAGACTGTAATGGATAAGCTCATCAAGTAGTCAAGAAATTAACTAACTTTAAATTTAGAAATTAATTTCGTGTATATTTTCTATAACATATATAATATTATGTAAAATTGGTTAATCCGTCTCTGATAAAAGAAAGTATAAACTCAACCTAAATTCAATTTAATTGATGTTGAGTTTCTTCTCTACTAAGTTAAATCTTTTTAAAAGTTTTGTTAATGAAGATGCGGATTGGGGAATGGAATTCAAAGAAAATCTAAGTCTTGGGTTTTATTGCAGAGCATTAACACTTTATTTCCCTTTCAAATCAGTTGTAGCGTGAAGTCAAAATGGACGTAATAAATTTTGTGGAGTACTTTATCAATGTTCTTTTGACACTGTGTAACTGGAGTTATTTGGAATATTCCTTTAGGTTAAATAATATACAAGAAAACTACATCATTTTGTAAATTGGTTTTCATTATTATGATGATTATTAGGTAAAATAATAATGAGAGAAAAAATATATAAACTACTCCTAAAATGTTAAAGATATTGCGAGAACACACATTTCGTTTGAGAACTATAGTACATTTTACGAACATATAAATTTCCATTCATTTTTCATTAAATATGGCAAAAATAATTCCGTTTTCAAGTTTATTTAAAGAAAATAACCAAAATAAGGAAAAAATACAAATGTTATTTGAAGCTGCAAATCTGTTCTTCCATTCCAATAGCATGTATATCTCCATTTTCATCAATGACAGATTGACACAGTCTAGGCATACTGTCAATGGGATATATTGGCCCAAATTCCTGGAATGATCTCTCTCAAGTTCCTTATTGTTTGTGGATGAAGTTGATGGTCACGTATGGTCATTTTGAACGTATCCCACATATGTTTAATGAGACTGTTGTCTGGTGGCCTCAGTGGGAGTGGAAGTGCTGGAATTCCAAGGTTCTACATCGCATGTAACTAATATTGTACGATGAGACCGTGTATTATCATCCAAGAAAGAAAAGTACTCACCGATGGCACCATGAAAGTGGACAATAATGTTGTTTATGATATCAACATACAGTGCGGTCTATATGTATGGAACAAATTCATTTTAAGCGTAGTTATGAACTTTTAGGAAAAATCCTGAAACAGGTCAATTTTTAATTGGAAATTGCCATTTTTAGTATGGAAATAATACACCTCTATTCAGCAGTATAAAGTTTTTTAAATTTGGGGCATTAATTACTGAGAAAATTAATTGTGAAAATGCAAAATTTTGTGAATGTCAATTCAGGTATTTTTTGCTAATTTATTGGTTTTGAAGGAAAATTAAAACTGACTGTTGTTGTTTTTAAAGTTTTTAAGACAAAATTGTGCCCACCTCGACCCTTTACATAAAATGAAGCGCAGAATCTCATATAATATTAAGAATGTATTTACAACTCCTTTTATAATTAAATTAAATGTTCAAAATGACTGCCATTCGTCTCTTGACAATAACTAAGGTGATCTTTGAATTCTCGGATGACATTTTGTATGACCTCGAGGTTTACTTTGTGAATTTCTTCAGTTATCCTATTTTTTAAATCTGCACTATTGTTTGGTCGATTAACTTACAGTTTTATTTTAAATAGCCCCATTAAAAGTCCCAATAAAAGGGGTCAAATCGGGAGACCGAGGTGGCCATTCAAAAGTTCTCATTTAAGAATATACATACTTTATTAGGTGTCTGAATAAAAATAAAGAAGTTATAAGCTGGGGTCTTTATAATCAAACAGACTCTATGTCTCTAACCTATATAATCCTTGAACTCTCATTCTATACATTTCTGTAATACGAATCAATTAAAAATAGTTCAAGAAAGGTAAATATTCCCATATGTCAATTACTCGTTTGCGTTCTAAAATAAATATATCTTGGACAGATTGATCGGTCGAAGAGTTCTGGTTAATTGGCCACCGAGGTCTCCTGATCTTGCCTCTCTGGACTATTTTTTTATACGGCCAACTCAAGTCGGAGGTGTACAATGAGAAATTTGATACACGCGAATTCGAATGGCGATACAAAATATGTTGTATATGACTCGAGACTAAAATATGTTTTTTTTACTCGATTGGTTTATAGCACTTGCCTTCAGCTCGTACTATAAACGCCTCACTTGTAAAAAAACACCATTTTAGCCACTTGTTATATAAAATACTATTTTGAGAAAAAATGCGTTGAACTGAAAGGAGGCAATTCAATAATCAGTATCCTTTGACGTAAAGTGAAGGTGCATATGTTCATTTCTCCAGTAGAACTTCAGAGTGGAAAAGGAAAAAGCCACAAATAATATTCAGGCAAAAATGGTATATTAACATATTTTAGTTTTTTTTAATTGTTCAACCTTTATTTTATTTTCACCTAAAATAAAACCCAATTTCGGACTAAACCGTATTAGTTCTTGAGTACTTTAACTATAATAATAATAATATTTAGCTTTTGTTGCAGAAAACTTCAAAGGGAATCAATAGAAAAAAGTATTTCCTATTTAGGTAAGTAATAAATAAATACTTTTACTTAAATATTCAGAAAGTATCTAAAATTTGTAATAATTGCCATTTGGGAAAATTTAATATTAAAACACGTTAAGAATGCCTCTGGACAAATTCAATTTATTAGTCTGATTGAATTCATAGCATTAATATTCGCAAGTCTATATGTAAAACGAATAATAATAAACTTTGGTTTCGGTTCAATAAAAAATGATTTAACTATAACTGAATAAAATCATATTTCAATGAAATAGAGCTTTATATAAAATGCTTTTGTATCAGTAAACTGCATCAAATTTTAAATTAAATTTACTCATAAAAAGCAAAAAGCGTGGACTGTGGAAAATACTTCTATATCAGTCAGTGCTGATAAGTGATAAATCATTTTTGCAATGACCTCTCATCTTTTATTGAAAGCACTTATGTTTAATCAATGTTTCAGTATCTAACAGTTGTTTTCTGTATTAACGACATACTGTTATTAATTGACTTGACAAACAATTAACAGCAAAGAAAAATATACTCTTGGTCAAGTTCGGTCAATAAATCAATGTTTTTATCATCGGAAAATTAAAGACCTTTTAATGATATACAGTGTTTCACATCTTTATTTACCACTGCCGTTATTCCGGAATATGTTGATATTTTGTCAGAATTGGATAAAAATGTAATAAAAACTCAATTTCTCATTAAGTCGACGTTTCGACAATATTTATTGTCATCCTCAGGACTACAACAAATAACACACATTTTCTATATAATTTTGGAAATATAGTATATACACACAATTAAAATTTTCCTTAAAATATTAAAAATATTAACATTTAGAAAAAAATTTTTTTTAAATATCATAAAGTCACCTAATCGCACTTACATATATCAATCAAAAAAATAGATAATGGTAAATGTAAAACATTAAAAGTGTAATAACTAAAATATTTAAAAAGTTTAAAATTTAAAAAAAGTTTAAAAATAAGTAAATAAATTATCAGCCACGCTTACTAAAGAGGTAACTACCACTCTCAACATCTCTTCAGATAAAAATTTAATATTATGTTAAGTATGAGATCGAATTTTGAAGCTCAGTGACCCTCAATTCCATGATTTGGAAATTGTTAAAAAAAATTGGAACAAAACGATTATCCTAATAAATTAACCAATTTAATTATGAATAACACTACACCTAGTAACATAACCGTCACATCGAATCAACAACTAGCTAACAATAGTAATAATAATGGTGATAATAATAATAAATATTTCAAGATACCTCATGTTGAAGGCCTTTCACCACAAATGAAACGAATTTTGAAAAAATGAGCATTCCAAAATAGTTTTTTACCACATGAAAAAAGTGGGAAATTTATACTCGACAATGAAGGACAAATTATTGTTTGAGTATAAATCAAATTTGGTATATAAAATTCCTTGCAGTTGTGGTGCAGTATATATAGGACAAACAAAACAAATGCTAAAAACGAGGATAAATGAACAAATACTCGGGTAATGCAAGACATATTAACAAAAAAGAAAAAAACGGCTCTTGCAATACACCATTTCGATTCAAACCATGACTTTCAATTCGATAAAGTTAAAATTTTAGACAACGAACCAAATTACAAAAAAGATTAATAAGCGAAGTGATTCTTATTAACACACAGTAATCCCGTCAATAAAAAAACGGACACTGCAAATATGAGCAGAATTTATAACAACCTAATAAAATTATAGCCATCCCTTGTACACATGAATGAACAACAAACTGATTCGTTGTTTTTAAATTTTTTAAATTTTAGTTTACAAACGTAGTTTTTCATCGACCGATATATGAATAAATAAACATAACATTTTGACAGAGTATATTTATTTTGATTCTTTCAAAGTTTTTTTTTTTTTGATAAATTACTGTTAATTTTTTCAAATCTTTATACATATAAAATTTGTTTCTGTTCAGACTACACGAAAATATAAGCACTGAAATCCAACATGAGTTACGTTATTTTACTTTTACAATATATGACGATGATGATTGTATTGACAAAAAACCAAATACCTATTACGTAAGCGTGACTGATAATTAGAGCTGTCCGAGGTGGCTGGAGTACAGCCACGGTCTTGTGATGGCGTCACACGTGCCGATTTAGAAGTGATTTACGCTGCAGTCTTATTTGAAAGGTTGATGCGTGAGGTTGTACCTATAAATTATACATAATGTCAAACGCGCCAAAGGGTAAAAAACGACCGTACGCGGACACAGTGAATAAATTTATCTGTGAATTTCCGGATTTATTCTATAACGGATGCAAAATAATTTGTAAAGTTTGTAATCAAGACTTAATGTGCTGGCACAAAACAGATTGTCGTCGTCATATCAACACCGTGCAACATCAAAATAAAAAAAATAGCATGCCTTTCACAACTCAGTTTATGTTTGATTTATTGTTAATGTTAATAGCCTGTAATATTCCGCTACACATACTGGATAAACAACCATTTCGGAAGTTTTGGAATAAATACAATCCCCAGGTGAACTTACCAAGTCGTACATCGTTACGTAGATATATTCCAGCTGTTCGTGAAGACATTGTAAATGTGGATTAAAAAATACACGGCTCTGGTTATATATTGACGAGACGACAGATTGTAAAAAAAATCTATTTTAAATATTATAGTACGTGTACTGGGCCCTCTTAAACTAACATTTCCACTTTTACTAGCTAGTAAAAGACTAACTGCGTGTACTGGCGAAATAATTACGCGTGTGGTGTTGGAGACATTCGAAAAATTTGAACTTTCAACAAGTCAAGTATTCATGTTTGTGACTGATGGTGCCGCGACAATGCGTGTGGTAGGCCGTTCTCTTCAAAGAGACAATTGTAGGTTTTTACATGTTACGTGTAAAGTGCATGCGTTACATCTTGTGGCAGAAACGATTCGAAAATGTTTTCCAGAGGTAGATGCATTAATAGCAAATACAAAAAAAGTATTTCTCAAATCTCCTAAACGGCTTCGAGCATTTCACAGACAGTGTCCTGGTATCCCTGAACCACCAGAGCCGATTCTTACACGTTGGGGAACGTGGTTGAAAGCGGCTTTTTATTATGCTGAATATTTTCAACAAATAAAAGCTGTGATACTACAGTTCAACCCTAACGAGGCTGCAGCTATTAGGGAAAGCCAGACAAGCTTTCAAGGCGTTTCCCTTGAAACAGATTTAAAAAGTATTAATAACAATTATAGAGGACTACACGACGCAATAGCAAAATTGCAAAATAGTTCGTTGTCGTTAGTGGAATCGCTGCAAATAGTGGACGATGTAAAAACACAGCTACAGGCTATAAATGACGCAAAAAATAATCGCGTTAGTGAAAAATTCAAGTGTATTACAGAAAGATCCTAATTTTAGCAAATTAAGACAAATTTGTGACGGTGCATCTACAACTTCGTTAAGTGAGTTCACAGATTGTTTTACTTATGCCTCTATTACATCCGTAGATGTCGAACGGTCATTTTCAAAATACAAACATATTTTTTCACCAAAGCGAACATCGCTGACAGAGACAGCTGTTGAAACATACCTGATGCTATTATACTATAGATCTTCCCCACTTTGTGATGACGACAACCAAACTACTTCATAAATCTGTTTAAAAGGGTGAGTTTTATACAAATTTTTATAAAATGTAACATTATTGTTAAAATTTATTTCCATTTAATATACTTATTCAAGTATTATGATATGATGTAAACATATGAGTCATATGACGGCTCTGGCGGCCAGGTGACCTCGGACAGCTCTATTAATGAACAACAAACTGATTTTTTTGTTTATAAATTTTTTAAATTTTAGTTTACAAACGTAGTTTTTCACCGACCGATATATGAATAAATAAAGATAACGTTTTTACAGAGTATATTTATTTTGATTCTTTCAAAGTTTTTTTTTTTTGATAAATTACTGTTAATTTTTTCAAATCTTTATACATATAAAATTTGTTTCTGTTTAGACTACTCGAAAATATAAGCACTGAAATCCAACATAAGTTACGTCATTTTACTTTTACAATATTTGACGATGATGATTGTATTGACAAAAAACCAAATACCCATTAGGTAAGCATGACTGATAATTTATTTATTTATTTTTAAACTTTTTTAAATTTTTAAACTTTTAAATATTTTAGTTATTACACTTTTAATGTTTTACATTTACCATTATCTATTTTTTTGATTGATATATGTAAGTGCGATTAGGTGAATTTATGAAATTAAAAAAAAAAAAATTTCAAAGTGTTCATATTTTTAATCTCTTAAGGAAAATTTTATTTGTGTGTATATACTATATTTCCAAAATTATATAGAAAATGTGTATTATTTGTTGTAGTCCTGAGGAAAACAATAAATATTGTCGAAACGTCGACTTAATGAGAAATTGAGGTTTTATTAAATTTTTTATCCAATTCCGAAAAAATATCAACATACTGAGTAGCAGTGGATACGAAACTCCTGTTAAATTTCGGAATATATAAGAGATGAAGATGTCAATAATGAGCAAGATTTTGTGATTATTGTGAATTTGAAATATGGTTGAGGTTCGACGGTTTCTGAAATAGTAATAGTCTGTTATTGATTTTTGTTATAATTAAAATTTGTGATCTAACAATGAGATAAAGTAATTATTATTACTATGCCTTAAATATATAAGCACATGCCTAAACATACCTCGATACGTAAGTGTACAATAAGTGAATTATTACGTATCTACTACATCACCGAATAAGGGAGAATAAATTTTTGCATTATTAAATTCTACTACATAATATGCATCTGAATTGAATAACTGCTTTATAAAGAAGACGCGGAAACCGACCGAACCACTAGTTTTAATATGAAGTATTAGTAAAAGTAAGTTAATAGAAACCTTATATCTTTTTTAAAAAAATTTCGCGTCGCATCTCTGAGGATCGTCTCAGTACAGATTTAATTTAATCGCCTTTAACTGAACATAGTTATACATCGTGGCTCACGTAAAATGATTTTAATATCTCGAGAACAGATGCAATACCGAAATGAACCCAACGGCGGTTGAAAATATTATGGAATTATTTTTGTAGGAGTCATTCCATATGAAATTGTCTAAAAAAAAATTTTTGTTGCTCCACTATTTAGATTTTGCTAAAACTTTATGAGAATCTTATTTAGGGTTCCAAAGAGGGAAATCCACCGTCATTTAATTTTCGCATGCGTCAGTTCCCGCCTGTCCGATTTAAAACATTTAAAAAACGTAATTTTTATGCTTTAATATTTTTAGCTTAGATAGTAGTTTTTGTGCAAAGAATATAAATTCACACAATCAATACCCCCGAAAAATAACACGGTGCTAAAAATACGTGTATTTTACTGACTTTTCGTAATTTTTAACTGACTCCAGTATCTCGACTGTTGAATGCAAACAGCTAATATCTCTCAGAGATTAAGTACACTTCTCGTGGAAGAAGTAAAATCTACAATTGACTCGTTCGGCTTACTCTTTATAAAAAAAATCTCTGCTTGAAATTTTGAAATTTAAAAAAATGGCATTACTTAGGCTATAATATGAATGTATTGGCTACGAGATAAAAACATGAAACTTACAGGATATTTAGTTCTTACCTTGAACTTCAAAAGCATGTAATGCTCGTTGTTATTTTCATCCTTTGTGCGTGTACAGGTGGTTTAAAAGAAGCAAAAATATCAGTCATTTGTTTATTTTAAAATAAACTTAAACTATGTACTTTTTGAAAAATAACGCTGTTAATAAATATTACTACTAGCAGCAAAGCGCCCATACCCTACGATTTTTTGTAACAATGACAATAGCGTTAGAACAGGAGCGTTCTTGTAATTCGACACCGTCAGATGATCTATTAATGAGCAAATAAAAAAAGTATTATAAATGTCAAACTGTACTACTTACTTAGATAATTTGAATGTTAACATACTCATAATTTCATGAAAAAAAATTATATAATTTCACATTCAAAATTATTTTTGTTCTTAATTTTATTCTAACCAACTCACAAAAACATAAGAAAGAAAACAGTAAGGATAAGAATACATTAAATTACAATGAAAAGGTAATATGTAGTTTCTTTTGGTTCTGTAAGGATTTTCATGTTAAAAATAATCATTTATAAATAATATTATTGAACTAGAAAATAAACAAATGGCTGATCTTCTTGCTTCTTTTAAGACACCTGTAGACGCACAAAGCATGAAAATAACAAAACGAGCATTACAAAATTTTACAGCTAAAAATATTAAAGCATAAAAATGACGTTTTTTAAATGCTTTAAATCGGGCAGGCGGGAACTGACGCATGCGAAAATTAAATGACGGTGAATTTCCTACTGTGGAACCCTAAAGAAGATTCTCACAAAGTTTGAGCAAAATCTAAAATAAGCTGGCTTTACCGATTAGACGATTTCATATGGAATTACTCAGAAGTATTTAGTTAACTATCGTTATTGTATAGTTATCCTGTATTGTAAGATTAAAATACAAATAACTCCAAAACGACGGCTTCTATCGAAATTTAGTAATACCTTTTTTTTAGCAGTTTTTAATACTGGTGTCTTTCTCCATTTTAAATAATAGCGAAAATTCACGCTCATCCTCTCTGTAACTACCCCAACAAATCATGATATTTAGGTAAAAATTTGACAAAATATGTAACAATTTGAAATTAATAAATGGTCCAAATTTAATTTTTGTAATTTAAGAAGTTTTGAATTTACTGGCACAAAACTATGTTGTATTTACCTGCTTTAAGGGGTTTTAACTCCTTTATGAACTGATTTAAGGCAAATGTTTATATACAAAACTCAATTTATTTTTTATAGTTCTATCACCCTTTTGAACGCTTAATAATGAGCCACCCTGTGTTATAGACGGACCGGACCGTTTTACGTGGGTCGCGGTGCATATACTGAAGTTCAAAAAAATATCGTCTATTTATACACCAATGACATCAATTTCCAAACACACCCACTGGACGTGGCTTATTCATAATTGAAGTAGTAAATTATCAAATCTAATCTGTAGACACGCATTTCAAGAAATTACTTTAAATATTTTAAAATCATCATCGTAGGGGAAACACACGATATAAGTTAATGAATGTGTTGAATAAAGTGGTCCGAGAATTCACCCTCGTGGGATACCAGATATTGCAACTTTTGACAGAATGGGTTACTGTTCAAGCTAAATACGATCTAAATGTACATGTGTCCATATAATTTTGAAATAACTTTTGTCTTTTAGATAACACTGGTCCACAAATTTAAACTTTTTATTCTGTTAAATGAAAACGAAGAGCTTATTCTTATAGTATTTTACGTGATGATTTCAAACACGGAAATAATATTTTTCTGTCGAGCATAAGTTTTTAGCGATAAGGATTTTTTTATGGTATCAAAAAAAGTTATTTTAATATTTACATTATTAAATTTATTACATGTATTTTCTATAGATTTTCTGTTCTTCGCTTGAGGAACATACATCTTGAGAATCCGCTAACAATTTCGGACTCCAATTTCCATGATAACGCTTTTCCATGATAGATATATTCTGGTTGAAGCGTTATGCATATGGTTTCCAATAAAGTTCTCTCCCATTTTTAGAAAATATAACTATGCAGCTGTCTCAGCTTTATTCAAATTCTCTTCAAATGAGGGATCATTCATTAGTTCCATTATTTGTGGACCAACAAATATGCCCTCCTTGATCTTCCCGTCACTTATTCTAGCAAACTTGTCCTTTGAGGTTGATTCTAAGAATGGAACTTGTTCCAAATTCTGCCTTTTGGCATTTTTTTTTAAATTTTTGTATATTCTCTGCCACTTGCTATACTTGTGTATGTCAATAAAAACCATTTATTAGTATTATTATTATCATTATTATTATTAAGAAGAGAACACTTTGGCCATTAAAATCCATCGCTTTGACAAAATGGTTCATCAAACCTTAATATATAAGGCGGAAAATAAACGTTCTCTATTCTTCCCTATTTGGCCACTGCTTTTTATGTAGTATTTTTCCTGCCTCCGCTGTCCCATCCACACAGAAAGCAACAAAATTTTATATATCAAAATTATAGTCCAAAATAGTGTAGCTATTCATTACCTTCACAAATCTGCCAAAAATATCTTTCGTACTGGATGCAGGCCAGCAAGAGGTTAATATTTTGAAGAATTTATCGCCATTCTTCAGGATTTTGTTCCTGTCCCAGGGTCTTCAATAAAGAGTCCACATCATTGCAATATACCAGGTTATCTTAGACACTGTCTTCTCCGGAAAGTACTAACTTTTGTACCTTTCTGTAAAAGATTTGTTTATTTCAATCCTCAAGATAATAAGTTTTGAAGAAGTGAGATCACGAACCAAATCATTTAATTCTGTTTGATTAATTAAGTGAGGATGATTTGTACAAAAAAATGGAGGCTGGTAGAAAAATTCTGATTTCATATTCAGGATTAGCACCTCCAAAAATATAAGGAACAGCAATAATTGTACATTTAACAAAATCACTGTTGATCAGTGTAATAGGAACTGAACAATAAAACAAAAAAAAAATATATGCAGCTATGACACCGTTAAAAGAAATACAAAACATGGATTTATAATGTTCTATACATTCAACTAAATGTACAGGTACAGAGAGTTGACATTTGGCAACTTTACCAGACTATTAAATCAATATTTTTTGGGTTATTTAAGAACAATTTATTAATCGGTATTTTCAGTAATCACCAACCATTCTGTAAAATCTGGTGGCAGACTCATCATTAGTGTAAAATTTTACATATTTAAACTCAATGGGCTAGCTATTTTAGTTGGTATAACTGCTGCTGTAAAGGCAAAGATAATCATAATATGTCACATACATTCATTTCATAAGATATGTATTTCATACAATTACACAAAACAAATTTAAAAATTCTTATTATTTTTACATTTGTTTTTTAATGTAAAATTAAACCGTGCCAGTTTACTGGATGTAAAACTCGCGTCAGTAAAGAATGTTATTTCATATTTGTATTTGCATATCAGTATGGTAGAAAGTTTTAAAACTCAATTCATTTCCTGTTAACTTCTGTTGGGTTTGACTGGTAAAGCTATTATCCACCATTTGTTTTATAGAATCCCTACCTGGGGAAATATTCGACTTCTCTGAACTTCTCTTGCCTGAAGAAACTCACTGCTGCAAAAAAATTGAATTGTACGAGCCTTTATCAACTCCATTAAACATATTTTTTTCCTTTCTGTATCACAGTGAACAAAACTTAAAATGGGGATATTTACAATTTGGATTTTTTTATTTCTTTGTTGTATAAGATTGATACAAATGTGATATTATTTATATCTTTCCTGAGATAATTCAATCAAATACTAAACAATGTTATTGATGTCACGTGTCTTAATGATGAATTATTAATATTATTATAGAGTAGTATTACAGAAAAAAATTATATTATGAACAGAGTTCGAGATTGGAGTAAAGAAATTTTTCTATACGGGGTGTTCCAAAATTATGTACCACACTCTTACAATTTCATAACAATACCAAACAATGTTATTAATATTACATTTCTTAATGAGGAATTATTAATATTCTTATATTTTGGTGTATTTTTATTTGAATATACAGTGTCTGGTTCACGCGTCAAAAAACTGAGATGTAAATTCTTGTGTAAAAATGACGATTGACAGATGTTGTCATTCAAAAAAGTTTAGAATAACTAAATTTAGTAAGAATTTTTAGACCATCTCCAGGATTAATTTGATGTAACACGAAAACATATTAAAAAAAGGCTGGGTTTATTCAAGGGTGGTGGGCCACCACAGGTGCTACACAGACCCAATATCCGAATATCCTAGGATTAATTTCTGTTTTACAAAAATCGTCTGCTCCTCAACCAGATATCGAACCTGAAACTCCGGAGTGACAGGCAAGTGTCTTTCTCGACCACGAAATCACCATTCTTCATCACAATACATTTGCAGCAGCTGATCGACGATTTCAAAAAAGGGTAGTTTTCTTAGTACACACTAGTGAAAATGATGATCTGCACTCACACCAGATGTGGAAAAGAAAATTTGGATATCGTATATGAAAATCTTGGTGTAAGCGTCAGAAAGTAGAGGCTCAACTTAACAAATTGAAAAATGTTCATAAAACGTTATAGGAGAAGCAGTTAAGACCATTATTTTTTTAGAAAATACACCGGTAGAATTAATAGGAAACGTACGTCCTTACACTACACGAAATGGACGTATTTTTTTAAACTTCAGACCGTGTGTTTACAGTTACAATCTAATATTTGTAGCCATAAATTTGCAACTAGCTTCCTGTTGTTTTTTTTGTAATGGTCCACTTTTTGATTGTCCCGTATCTAATAAAGGAAAATATAAGTTTATTTATGACCCTGCTAGTTCTAGTTTAAGAATTAGTGCAGACTTTGGCAGTATTTACCTTTTTGAGTACATTTTATTTGTAACTTGAATATTATGAAACATTTTACTATGTTGTTTTAATTATATTTTTATTAGTATAGACACAGGTGATTTTTTTTTGGTTGTCAAAAACAGGGTTGTAAAGTTTTAATCAATTATTGAAAGTTAATACAATATTCTAATTAATGTTACAAACGCCTTGTTTTCTTATTATTTTTTTAATCAGTATGTGGTAAATACTAAAATTTAGGTGAAACTCAAAATGAGTTTCAGTAATTATTATACAGATATCGTATTTGTATTACCTTGAAAGTTATGTCGAACTTTACAAGCAAGATAAATATTTCAAGTTTAAAACCAGCCCCATTACATTTTCAGTTTTTGGCAAAGGACATACCTATGTTATAGTTTTTATGAATAATCTGAAGTTAATATTATTAATATAAGCCAATAAGATGGCGATCAATTCAAAACAAATAAAAAATAAATTTAGTTCTGAATCCACCTGCCTGCACCCCAGACATTAAATGTTTGGTCAGAGCTAGTTGGGGCATACTTTTGAATTACTCTAAAATATCTACAAATTAAAGAATTAGAATTTTGGCGAGAACCAGGAAATCATATTTTCCTAAGTTGTTCCCATCCTTTTAACCGTGCCGATGATGAAAATCAAGTCTGAAACACGTGTCCATGGTTGCATTTCTTCTGCGGATCTTATTCATTCTTATTTTTTTTAGTTTAATGTGTGTACATAATGTATATTATACACATATATATTAAAAATTTTTAGTATCAAAAAAACATATATAAAGACCGCGCCTTAAAATATATAGAAAAGTTTCTTTATCCTATTATCTTCGTAATGTATTTTGTTGTTAAATTATTCCTTAAGAGCGTCTAAAATATTAAACGAAGCTGTAAAATATTAAATTAGTTTGTGGATTTGTATAAGAACTTTCCGTAAACACCATAAAGAAAAATATTTCGCTAAAGATTGGTGTTATTATCTCAGATGATGTCAGTACCTTAATGGAAATAATGAAGTCTAAAGGAGTGGCATACAGTTTCGGGACAACTTTTATTTTACTATTAGGGATATTAAAATAAATAAAACTGAATCGTATACATATCTTGCAGTTAACGTGGGAAGAACGGAAAACGTAAATAAACTTTCCCTCATCTTCTAGTATTCTTAAAACATATTTTATTTGCCCGAAATAAACCTTTCTTTTAGTTTAGTCAATGAAAAAAATATTGCCTACTTTGCTTTGCTTTCTAGTGTTTCTAGAACACATTTTTTTACCAGAAATAAAACTTTCTTCTAGATTAAGCACCGGTTATTCCACCTCCTATTAAATTTGTTTGATAAATAAGTTCCATGATATCAGTTATTATATATTATTATTATTAATTGTATTTAACGAAACTATCTACCAAATGAATTTAATAGGAGATGGACATTTATTCGGTAGACAATTTCCTTAGATTCAATTGAAATAATAATTATTTTCATGGAATTTATTTATCAAATAGATTTAATGGGTGATGGAAAAACTGGCCCTTCGTGAATGAAAAAAATATTGTCAACTTTGCTTTGGCTTATTTTAATTAAGTATACCTTGGCCTTTATTTTTTTATAAAGGCATTGAATTTCTTTCTTCAATGTATAGTAATTATGTTTAATTAGCATAAAAAATACTTTATAAAAATCTGACTTCATAACATTTTACTGATAATTGTGTTCATGCTTGTAATAAAATAAAAAAATAACGTTTTTAATTTCAACATATTTTTTCCACATTAGTATCATCATAACCAGAGCTGTCACAAGTACTCTTAGAAATTACTTGACGTATAAGTATCAAGTATTCAAATATCAAAAAATTAATTGAAGTATCAAGTACAGTTTTTCTTAAAACATACTTCAATTATCAAGTCCTCTTGAAAATTACTTGATTTATCGCCAAGTAATTTACTTGAAGTATAACAACAGTACTTGAAGTATGCTTCGTAATTTAAGTATATAGATTACTTAAAGTTGATATATCGTCTTATTTTGACCTTCAATGCTTCGATGGTCGCGAGCTTATTGGCATAAACCTGTGACTTCTGACAATCCCACAGCCAAAAGTCCAAAGGTATTAAATCGCAAGAGCGTGGCGGCCAATTCTGGTCACCAAACCGAGAGATAACACAACCTAAAAAATGGAGATGTCAATCTTTAGTGAGAATGCGCTGAAGAGTGGCTGTTGTAACGCCCAATTCTTGTGCACGATGACGAATCGACGTCCCTGCACTCTCCGCCACGCTCTCGCTAACTGCCGTCATGTTTTATTCTAAACGACCTCTACAAGCTCGTATCGTATGTTTCACATCACTAACCGAACCACTACTTTCCAAATTTTCGATTATTCTTTTCACAGTAGATGAATGACGAACAATATTTCGGTCGAAAATTGGACGCACTTTACGAATCGTGGCAATCAAACTTTCACCATTTTGATAATAATGTTTAACAATCAGGACGCATTATTCTATCGTGTAATGCTCCATGTTTACTAACTCTCATCTGTCTTCTATCGACCTGGCATGTCATAATCTTGTAACATTATAACAGCCAAACTGGCGCGCAATTCAAATATGCCCTTTTATTGACACACCTAATACAAAAAATTCATAAAAATCTAAGTAAAGATCAGTAACTTTCGATTTAAATAAAATTTGTAATTTTGGAATGGATAAATGGTTTAATGGTTTAATGGTTTCAGATTCAGATTAGAGTTGTGTAAAAAATATAATTTGACATTTAGTTATACAGGGTGTCCCAGATTTAAACGGACATACTCTAGTGGAAGGTAGATCACACTCAGTTGAGTTCAAAACACTCGTATACTTGCCGTTGAATGTGAACCGTTTTTGAGATATCGGGTGTTTTATGGTTTTTGACCAGAAATTTAATCCGCCATATTTTTGAAATGACTGCAAATATTTAGATAAAATTTGGTATACATATTATGCTGTTTTAGGTTAATAAATATCTTAAGTAATTTTGGAAAAATTCCAGGACCGACCTCCATTTTTTTAATATTGCCCTTAGGGTCGTTAAAATCACACTGTATATTATTTTTTGGTAAAATGTTAGGAAACTTTTAAAAAGCCTATGGACCAGTTTATGAAATAATGTCATAATATTTGATGGCACGTTTATGGTTATTCTTCAATAAATTTTCAAAACTATTGAAAGACCAAATTTGACATTCTACAAATAACGCAATCCACTTGTTAACATCATTATTTTCTTAAGCTAAATACCCCGCAGAAGGGGTTATTATTTGTTTTTGTTTTGACATTCAGTGTTTTCCATCCAAAATAAAGCACATTCCATTTATTTCACAAATAAAAAATAAGTAATAAAACGATGCGATTAACACATGACATTGTTGCATTAAATATACCAAGTAGGCACATGTCAAATGTGTAATTTTACAAATAAGAATTGCTGTTCGCTCTTAGTAATTATTAGAATAAGTGATAAAAAACCAGTTATAAAACTAAAAATTTTAAGATGCCGTTTCAATTTAGTAATGAAGATTATGCGGATATTATTTTTGTGTATGGCTTTTGCGACGGAAATGGGAGACCTGCAAAAAAGAGAGTATCAAAGGCGTTTTCCAAATCGCCGTGTACCACGTGATTATAAAACGTTTTCAGAGGTATACCAATTTAGTAGGGAACATGGATAATTTCCTTCACTGACAAAGCGTGAACATGTTCCCAGAGCTTTTCCACAAGAAGAGCAAATATTACAGGTTGTGGAGAATAATCCATCCATAAGTGTTAGAAAAAATAAGTAATGAGTTAGCAGTACCTAAGACAAGAGTATGACGAACATTAAAGAAGGAAAATTTGTATCCATTTCATGTTGAAACAGTTCAACGTCTAGAAGACGGCGACGACGTTCCCCGCTTAACATTTTGTAGGTGGATTTTGGCTTACAGAAGAACAATATCGAGAGTTCTATTTACGAATGCAGCCCAACTCACACGTGACGGAATTAACAACTGTAGAAATCAGCATGTTTGGGCAAGCGAAAATCCACATACAGTGATTCAGAGACATTCCCAATGCAGATTTAATATTAATGTGTGGTATGGTATTTACAATAATCATCTAATAGGGCCCCACATTTTTGAAGAAAGGCTAACTGGTGAAGTTTATTTAAACTTCCTTAGAGATATCTTGCCAGATTTATTAGAAGGCATCAATAGTAGGGGTTTGTGGTTTCAGCACGATGGTGCTGGACCCTATTTTTCTATACCGGTCCGGGATCATCTGAACCAGCATTACATCAACAGATGGATTGTCCGCGGAGGTCCGGTAAACTGGCCACCGAGGTCTTCTGAGCTTACACCTCTGGATTATTTTTTATGGGGTCATCTCAAGTCAGAGGTGTACAATGAAAAGTTCAATACACGAGAACAGCTTCTAGAAAAAATTATTACTGTATGTAATAACATTAGAAATAATCCGGAAGTGATTGATAGGTCAGTGAAAAACATATTAAAACGTTCTCGAAAATGTATTGACGCTGGGGGCATTTATTTTGAAAACCTGTTATAGTTTTAATTATTTGCACAGTTTTTGATTTTTTTTTTCAATTATTTAAAGTTCTAAATAAATTTATTTTGTCAAAATAAAATTGCAAACTTTTGTCTTTAATATTTTCAAGTTATTCTCAAAAGGTGTTTAATATTTTTTTAAATTGTGCTTGTTAATTCAAGCCTCTTCAATAACATTACTTTTCTTTCATGAAAGAAATGGAATGTGCATTATTTTGGATGAAATTTAAACTAAAAACAGCTTAGAAACACTAATTGTCAAAACAAAAACAAATAACAACCTTTTCTGCGGGGTATTTAGCTACAATTAATAAAATAATGATGTTAGCAACTGGATTGTGTTATTTGTAGGATGTCAAATTTGGTCTTTCAATACTTTTGAAAATTTATTGAAGAACAACCATAAACGTGCCATCAAATATTATGACATTATTTCATAAACTGGTCCATAGGCTTTTTAAACGTTTACTAACATTTACCAAAAAATAATATACAGTGTGATGTTAATGACCCTAAGAGCTATATTAAAAAAATGGAGGTCGGTCCTGGAATTTTTCCAAAATTACTTAAGCTATTTATCAACCTAAAAGAGTGTAATATGTATACCAAATTTTATCTAAATATGTGCAGTCATTTCAAAAATATGGCGGACTAAAGTTCTGGTCAAAAACCATAAAACACCCCGTTTCTCAAAAACGGTTCACATTCAACGGTAAGTATAGGGGTGTTTTGAACTCAGCTGAGTGTGCTCTACCTTCCACTAGAGTACGTCCGTTTAAATCTGGGACACCCTGTACATATGCTAAGCTTATGCTTACGAGTGTTAATTACACGGTGCAAATTAGTGAATATAAAAATAAATTTATTATATGTAGGTGTCGCGTTTTAAAAATGTTACTTTGTTTTGTTCCCCTGCAATGGACCCGGTATATCTAAAATCAGTTTTAAATTAACAAAGTCTACACCAAAAAATCTTTTGAATCTTTATAAGATGGATATCATTTTAATTGTTTCGGAGGAAAAAGGATGCAACGTGTATTCTTATCGTAATAATAATGATGATAATATTATATTTTGCTTAATTTCTTTTCTTTCTTATTTTTTACTATTAATTTACAAAAGTAGGTATAAAATAATATATATAATAATTATAGTTACTACGGAAACTGACTTAATATTCTTGGCACTTTAATGCACAGGAATATATACATATTATGAATATTATGATTACAACAATGTCGATTACGGAAATGGCAAAGAATATAGAAAACAAAAGACCCGTAAGCTATAGGTATACTTAAACACGCCGATATAACATAACATAGTCATCTTGAATTTAAAAGTACTAAATCTTTTTCTCAAAGCGACAACCACACGTAGTTCCTACTAGAATACTTCCAGTACAATTTATTACTTGAATTATGATAGTGTTGTTAAGAGTACTTAAAGTAACTTACTTGACAAAATCAAGCAAAAATTCAAGTTTTTTTATGTGAATAATTGAAATACAAGTACAAATATCTACTCAGATAAGTATTATTAAATATTTGAAGTATAATTTCAAGTATTTTACTTTAAGTATTGACAGCTCTGATCATAACGAAGTATGATGTGTGAAATAGATTTCATTTGATTTCTTTTCTCTACTCTTAATATGGTTTTTGTTGGATTATTTCACTTTCAACGGTACATCTCAAGATCTTTTCATCTTATATTTCTTTTTTGCTCTTTAGAGACTCTTAAATTATAAAGTGGTTTCATTAAGGTCAGTTAATACTTTATTCTATTTATTCTAGTGTCTTATTTTATACCCTCTTTCTCAATTATTTTCTTAAAGGTTCACTTAGAACTCTAAGATAATTCCTCTCAGACAATAATTGGATGGCTCGTAGATAAAAAATTCAGTGCAACTAAATCTTATTACATTGTAGACTATTTTCAGATTAAAAAAAGTTAAGTAGAGTAGCTCGAGAAAATAGATGGTAATTGTTGTTTTATTTTATTTCACTGAAATCATATAGAATATTTTTATGGAATATAACAACTATAGAAGAGTATGCATATAGTTAGTTATCTGTAAATTATAGCATAAAAAGGTCAAATTAATATTTACAAACACTCACGCATATGTCAAGAATTTAAAAAGAGACATATTTTTAGTTTTAATTTGTGGTACTGTGATTTCTGTTTAAAGTTATGACGTCATTGATATCTTCTTTCTGTTACCTATGAACTACAGAATAGTCAGTAATACTGAACATAATGTGCATATTATCTTTTTTTGTAATCCAAGTTTCAGCGTTTTGGCAAATAGCCGGGAAAATAATTGTTTAAAAAGACATATGTTATACTTATCTGTGATAAGATTTGTAAAAGTTAGTAAATAATAATTAACAAAAATTTTCAGTTAATATTATTTTTTATTCCACTCTACATTTTAACTTTTATCAAGAAGAGGAACTTAATTTGTTTTTAAATTATTTCATTGACCCTAATAAGGGGTATTTCCACTATATAATTTCAATTATTCTGTTCTCTGAAGCCATTAATGTTTATTACATTGGGGTTTACAAGTTTCTTTGCTTTGAATTCTTTAAATACGCTGGCTACCCTGATGAGCTAAGGCAAGCAGAAACATGTGTCGGTAGATATTTTAAAGTTTTTTAAAGTGAGTGTCAACTGGTGAGTACCTTGTGTTTTATTTATTTTTGGTTTTATTAGACAGAATAGTTGAAATTAAAAATAACATTATTGAGTCAGTAATACTGAACATAATGTGCATATTATCTTTTTTGTAATCCAAGTTTCAGCGTTTTGGCAAATAGCCGGGAAAATAATTGTTTAAAAAGATATATGTTATACTTATCTGTGATAAGATTTGTAAAAGTTAGTAAATAATAATTAACAAAAATTTTCAGTTAATATTATTTTTTATTCCACTCTACAGAATAGCCAGTGAGAAATTCAGATTTACGTCTAAAAGATTTATTCTCGGGTTTATTCTTCTAGTAACAAATGTTTTTAATTCTTGTACTTCGTACGTAGAAATCAATATATATGTAAGTTTTAAAAAATACTTGCACCTTAAATGTATAAAATAGCACTCGGAGTCAACATGATATTCCATTGTGTATAACAACTTGGATGTAACAATATTTTTATATTATTTATAGAATATTTAATTTTTAAAGGAAAATAATCTCATTTGTTTATGTTCAGAGTGATATCTGTAAAATATTCTCTCTTAGGAACAGACAACGATACATATCCGTTTTATTATTAATTTCGTTTTGATCTTCACTATTTGATAAAATATTAATATAGTTAATGCTGAGAGCCCCAATATGGTGTATTCAACCTCTATAAGCAACATCGCATACCTCATCGTGGCGTAGTTAGCAGAACATGTGTTAATACTTTAATTGTCTCATGTCTTTACTTTAACATTTGTTTGATTAACTCTTAAAATAACTGAAATTTAACTCCTGAAATTCTTAGACAGAGTATTCAGTATAAGTATTTAATAATCTCAATATCCAATCAAATTTCAGAACTGATATTCGTGAACAAATATTAATTGAACGAATATTTGCGACATATTTTTTATTATTTTATTAAGACTGACACTGATATGGGATGGCTTCAAGTTTAATTTCGATATACTCATAAACGTCTAGAATTCACGCTTGGAATCGCTACTAAAAGTATTTGTTCCGGTATTTTCTCCTTTCATGATATTTTTAACAATTCCATTAGAAGCATTAATTTTTTTATCTCTTGTTTTATTTTGCTTGAACGTTTTATAGTATATCTAATTATCTTTATTATTTCTCTCAGCTGACAGCACAATAATTTTTTTAGGATAACCCTTGTCATCAAAATGGCAGTGAAAATATCAATTAGTGAAAAGATTATGGAAGTTATTAAAGTTGTTTGGCCATTTAGACATTAGCGACTAAATCGTTAATTAAAAAAGGTTTGTGCCATATTGACACTCCTCAGAAGACTAGAAATTGATGAGTAGAGATATAAGGGTTATCACAAAAGATCTTTTAGGCCGCAGTGAAAGGAGGTCACTAGGGGTTTAACTGACCCACTCGCAATCTAATCTAATTTAAGAGAATCTAATTTGTTTTATAAAGAATACAAAATTACCATACACACTGTGTTATCTGATAAAATTCAATATGTTTGTTGTATTTCGTGTTAATGACTAGTGAGCATTAATACTTAACTAACTAGTATTTTAAACACGTGGTTAGTATATTCTGATATTCAGAAGGCACGCTTCTGCATAAAAATATATCTTTACGGCATCACTGAATTTTATTAGACATGATAAAGTAAAACAGTGTGTTCATTAGTATAATTAAATTTTAGGCTTAAATATACAGTCCTTTATGTTACCAGATATCAGCCGAATTTTTCAGTAAATGTAGTCTCTAGTCTTTAAAGTTACTCATAAAATAAAAGCATTTTATTGTTTCATGTATTTTTTTATTTTCAATCATTCAGTTACTCTGAAACCACAGCGGAAAGTTGGGATGTGTTTGGACATAACCAGCAAACATGCCTCAACCCTTGTCAATCTCAATTTAAAAATTTAATAACCGTCATGTAGCTATTATTTATTAACTTCACCAAGCATTAAATATTTATATTCTCCTTTTATTTTAAAATAAATCCTTAGTTACTGCGGATGTTGTGCATGATGTGATTTAGACAAATATCCTCCCGTGTGTAGGTAGCTTGATGGTTAAGTTTGATATACACAATACATACTTTCAGAAAACATTGTAATAGGCACTACATAGTTGGACTTGGTAATCATCTTTATAATAAGGAATAAATTACTAATTGTTATTTTCTATACTTTTTTCTGCAATTGCTAGAAAGTTAACTGTGTTTGGTCAATTCTTTGAGTGGAAAATACATATTTAATGGTGTAGCCCGGTAAAGTGACATAAAGGATGGGTAAAGTCCTTCAGCTAACTTTTGGTTGGCAACAGCATATGATAACAGATAAAAATGATTAATAGAGCCTGGATCTGAATATTATATGACCCTAATATCAGGTATATTTTAAGCGCTGTCCAGCCGTCTTCATAGACGAAGCTGCATCCATTACAAACACCAAGACACGTCCTTTATTATTTTCAGAGTTTTCGCCCTATAGTGTTTTAATACTGCTATCCATACATTCACATCTGGTTTCAGCATTTGTGTGTCCTAACACAATTGTTGATATTGAGCAGGCTGGCATTGCCACTGTATCATCCATCTCTCTAACCAATACATTTCCGATATTCTGACCATTATCGTCGGCGGTTTCATCTATACTAATCCATACGTGTTTGTCTTGCAACTCAGACACAATTTATGAATAAATTGGGTGCCATATTTTCAAAATTTTCCACACCAATATTCGCCAATTTAAAAATTATACATACTACGCGGCGGCATTCATAAGTTGACTACTGGACTTGTATCATACAGTTTATTGTGGAGTCCGAACCATATCTAGAGTGTAGATAATTCCCTCTCCCATCTTAGTCCGAAATAAATTACTATAAAATTTCTAGCTTGAACCAGGAAAGAATCGAACCATGGATCTTTGGTGCCGAATAAGTAGCTATAAGCGCTTTACTCGGCCACAATGACCTATAATTCGTATTAAATTATTCTTTATGATTTAAGTTCTTTGCAATATTAACTGAAAACTATTGGGCTGTTTAGCGGATATTGGGATTAATGCTTTCAAGAATAAACCAATTTTTTAATTTGTTAGTGTTTCGTTTATAATTTTAAATATTCAGAAGATGAATATTGATTTTTAGTTAAATCACCAGTGCTACCCAATTGATTGAAAAATGCTTAAATAAAGAATAACACGGCTTTACTACTGTACTGTTATATTATTTATTATTATTATAAGGGGCCTTTGACTTGAAAATTAACGAACACTGTGTTAAGCACCGAATAGTTGTCAGCGGAGTAGGTTTGTTTGAAAAATCGGTTTTGCTACTCATTTTAGTCCATTAACAGTGTTTAAAAGATTAGGTAACCTAAAACTTTCAACAACTTTGACTAATTAATGGTTCCTGAGCATTCGGTTATTTGAAGCTTTTAAAAGAGGGACCGGTTCTCTGAAAAAAAGTTAAACAAGGAAATTTAAGTTATTTGCTACCAGAGAAAGTGCTTTTTTGTTTCTTGTCATTGAAGTTTCCATTTAGTGTTTCTACAAGCGGAAATACAGGTTATTCCGAAATACAAAGTTCTTGTTTAACTTTTTTACTTTCTTATACCTAATAAAAGGAAATATAGTAATCGTGATTTTTTTTTCGATCTCGAGATGTTGATCGATTTATAGGTTTTGAACCGTCCTGAATCCATTCTGACTATTTTCCGAGTGATGTCTGTCGGTGCGTGTGTGTGTCTGTGTGGATGTGTGTGTGTATGTGTTTATCTGCGATAATTCAAAAAATACTAATGGAAGGCTTCCCAAATTTGGCAGTTAAGATTGTCAACAACATTTGTGACAAATTTGGTGAATGTGGTATCACCAGAAGAGACATCATGAATGAAAGAAGAAAAAGGTACAATTTCGGGAAAAAAAAATTTAAAAAAATTTTTGCATTTCTGGACGAATCTCGACGAATCATAATGAAAAAACATAACTTTATGAAAAAAAAATCTGTCCGCATGTCTGTAGTATCGCGATAGCAACCACAGTTTTTGAGATAAAGCTTTCAAATTTGTTACAGTTGTTCTAAAGGCCAAAGACAATGAAAAATTCGGTGATGAGCAAAATTGGCCAGCTGAAAGGGGGTCCACGGGACCCAAACTATTTTGCATTGGACCTTACAAAAAAAATATATTCTTGATGAAAGATTATAATTCATGTCTATTATATCAAGCGAATAAAATATATTTTCCAAGTACTTAAATAAAGCTGATGTAAACTGAAATATTTTACACATATGGCCGCATAAAATGGGGTTAGGATAAATTTAACAGACATTTGAAAGGTCTAATTTAGTTACAAAAATGTCAATGTCAATAACAAAAAATTATTAAAATATATGACATGAATTATTATTGACAGTATCGAATGACGTTGGTAATTAAAATCAATTTTAATGAAACATTTCAAGGCACGCTATTAAAATATAATTGAGGTTAGTGGAGAATTAAATAGAATGATTTTTTTAGGTCAGGATGATATATACTGGTATAAGAAAGTTATGTGCTGGCCACATCAGATATTTTTGTTTTTAGTTTTACCTATTTGTATTATAAGATATTTTGAGATGAATGCATTTATTTAATATAATTTCTCGCTGTTATCTTTGGAACAGATTACCAATGCAAAATTAGTTTCCCCAGTTTAATCTTTTTTTGGAACTGGCATTTTCAACTTAAAGTTAAAAAAAATATATTTAGAATAGGACACTGTTTTTTAAGAAAATACTTTGTTTAATATCGAAATACATACAGGGTTTTATTTTTTCTAAATAATATCTAAGCATTACAAAATAATGAAAAACATCAAGAGAGCGCAATGAAAAAAATGAGAATATTCGCTATGCAAACATCAAATACTACTAGAGCAATTTTCTAATTAGCTCTGCTAGCGAAATAAGACTCAGTTCCGGTATAATTATAATACAGTCTATTGGAAATCATATAAAGGACTTCAGCCGTCTGAGGTAAAATATTAAAATTTACTTATCTGGGCAACTTTGTAAAGTCTGTATTATAAAAAATTAATAAAGAGCGAGCTAGAAGAAATTTCCAAGCTGAGACTTTTAACAAGAAAGAAAATTACCGATAAGGTACAGCACTTAATTAGATAAATCTACAACGTTTCTACTTATTTAAAGACTACTGGCATACCATATCTTTGTTTTTAGTTTGGTTTCTTTAACGTCTGCGTATTTTGTTTAACATGTTCTGAAATAAAGTAACTACCACTGAATTCATTTGCACAATCGCAAAAGTACTCGGTATTCGACTCGACGTTTCGCCAACCATGTTAACATCATGTGGAAAGACTCTTAGGTACGAAGATCGTACAAATTATCCGGGGGATGTTGTAAATGTCCTATTCTTTTACCAATCAAGGATCATTACTGAACAATGTTTGATGCTAGTTACGTTTCCAATTCACTCTTTCATTACACCTTTCAACACATGACAACCTGAGGGCGCGATGACGTAGGGGATGCGCACAAAAACGGTATGTAGGAATGAAGTCCAGAACTTCTAATTTCTCATTACCTGACATTGAGACCCTCTGACCTAAAACTTCTATCCATTGATTTCCCACAGCTCGCGTCGTGGAAAATTTATCGCATAGGGCCAATGTTCGTAGGTGGCGTTCTTCCTGATTCGTGATTGTTCTATAGCGTCCGGATCCGCGTTTTCGTTAATGTCGACTAACATATTAGTAATGGTTCCGACAACTGCTAAGTATGACCAATAGATCATTTCAGGATTAAGGCACCAAGTTTTACTGAATCAACATCTTAAAACTGTTGCTACATTACAACCCACACGATTGGCAGAAACCAGAGCTTCACACATACCGATTATTCAGCCCCAATTACGACAACTTTGCAACGACATTGTACCCATAGTGGATTATATCAGAGATACTTCACAAAAATTTTACGAATTTAAACTCTCTGATTGTCCACTAACCTCCAACATTACACAAATAAGGGAGTATAACGCGCCATTTCGAATAAAACACAAATTACCGTACCAAACGTTACCAATTTTCAGACAACATCTTTAGACCACGGTCTTCCCACAAAATGGGAGAACACTCCCACATTATAAAAGGGGCGCCAAAATTCCAAATTTTGTTCTCACTTTTCTCTTATTTTCTTTTTGTTCGTTTTTGTTATCAAATATTCCCCAAAAAATTTATTCCAAATTATAAGCAAACCATCAGTAAATTGCGGCACATTATCATATACACGAAATATCATTAAATACCCAAAAATAAGCGGAGATGGACATTCCCGCTTCCCAATTCAGTATTGTTTAGAGGCGAGCTTTTTACTGTGACAGTTTGGCTCATCGAAGCATTGTCAAAATTCAAAATTATTATACACAAATTTATACAATTTTATATTCTTTTTGCATTATTTTAAAGTCTTATATCAACGGCGCATGCTTTTGCATGCGTCTTTGTTTTCTCGTTTTCGGAGTTATTATACAATTAAAAAATGTTTTTTTTTTTTTTTTTTATAGGTGTATTTGTTGTTAATGTTTTAGTTTTAAGTCCGGACTGGCCCCGCTCCGCCCAACCTAACAATTGCCCCGTCGCCACCTTACGCGGGGATGCTAGGTTGGTAATGGACCGGGTGTCGAGCGAGGACCATATACATTGATTTCTTTAATTATTAATAAAATTGTTTTGAATTGAATTGAATTGAATTATTCAGCCCCTTAATGGCACAAATTGGCTCTTCTATGAATTCTAGGTGCCCATAATTAAAGGTGTTTATAATTCAAATTATGACATTAAACTGATCCAAATTTGACAATTTTCAATAAGAAATCGCTGAAGTAATAAGAACCTGGAAATAAAAAATTACAAAAAAGGCCATAAAACTGTAATTCTTTTAAATTTTAATCGCTTCCCATATACAGGGTGTCCCAACAAAAAGTAGGTACCCTGAATAACTTTGGAGATAAAATATTTTTTGAAAAATTGGTGAAACACGTCGACCTTGCTTCCAAGGGGGACATATTTTAATGTAATACTTGTATACCTATCATCATCCCTCTACCCTACACGGCCCCCCCCCTCAAAAAATTCAAATGGCAAGGGGGGTAGAGAGGTCTTTCAATTCCCTACATAACTGTGTATTTTTTTTAACTTTTATCCATTCGTTCTTAAGGAAAATAATTTTATTTTTGATGATTACACACAATCGAAATCGTTTAAAAAATACACGGCACTGGGTATTGGAATTTATAAAATAACTACATTTTTTAGTGCTCTTAAATCTACACGAGTTTTTTCGACAAAAAACACTTTCCTTGTCCGTTTAGTTTTAGAATAATAAAGACTCATAAGTATTTGATAGTCCTTGAATATTAATCTGTTCACAACCAATTTTAAATCGAGATACATTTTACCAGAGTGAGTTCTCAAAATGGTTTATACCTTCAAAAGAGAATAGAAATTGTCAGCATTTATTTTAAAAACGATAATTGTGCTAGAGCTACGGAGCACATATTCAATAGAAATCACCCAGATAAAAGGGTTGGTTCTCAGTATGTTTTACAATTATTGACAAAATTTATGGAAACAGGTTCTGTAGGAAACAAAAAGCATGAACCTCAACGACCGATTAGGAATGAAGCAGTCGAAGTGGCAGTTCTGGGTCATTTGCAGATGGATAATACTCAATCGATCAGGAAAGTATCTGAGGCTTCCGGTGTATCACGGAGCAGTGTTCATCGAATTGTAAAGGCGCACAAATTTTATCCATATAAATTTAAATTGGTACACGAATTAAATGAAGATGATCCCGATCGTCGGATTAAATTCTGTGGGATTTTTAGTGAACAATTAAACGGTAATGCCAATCTACTGTACAATACGTGTTTTTCTGATGAATCGACATTTCAGTTAAATGGGGAGGTAAACAGGCACAATTTTAGGTATTGGAGTGAAACCAATCCAAATTTGTTCATAGAAAGTCATAGCCAAAGGTCTCAGAAGGTAAATATTTGGGCTGGCATCTTAGGGGATCATATTGTCGGGCCGTTTTTTATTTCTGACAATTTAAATCGCGAGAGGTACCTCGATCTGTTAGAAAATAACACGGACCCAATGATTACCCAAATCCTCGAAGGAGACGATAATCTTTTAAAGGGCGAACTGTTTTTTCAACAGGATGGGGCACCCCCACATTTTGCTATAGCAGTCCGTCAATTTTTGGATAATCGGTTTTCTGAGTGACAGATTGGAAGAAGAGGTCCTGTGGAGTGGCCCGCTAGGTCACCTGATTTAGCTCCCTTGGATTTCTTTCTGTGGGGGACATTTATAATCGAAGGTATTTGCAACAAAACCCGCATCTCTGGAAGAGTTACGTGAAAGAATTGTTCGAGAATGCCGTTTATTGACTCCAGATGTGTTCAGAAATGTTCGTACAGAATTTCAAGACAGATTATACTACTGTATGGAAGATGGTGGGGGTAATTTTAAACAATACATACGTTAATTTAACTGCTTCTTTTATTTTTATTTCCCGAACCTAAAATAATGAAACAATTGTTTCTCAGGAACGAATCGATACAAGTTTAAAAAAATACACAGTTATGTAGAGAATTAAAAGACCTTTCAAAAGGTGTAACCCCCTTTGCCATTTGAATTTTTTTCAGGGGGTGGCTGTATAGGGTAGAGGGATGATGATAAGTATACAAGTATTACATTAAAATATGTCCCCCTTGGAAACAAGGTCGACGTGTTTCACCAATTTTTCAAAAAATTTGTATCTCCAAAGTTATTCAGTTCCCACTTTTGGGTGGGATACCTTGTATAAAGAAATCAAACATCTCCGCAAATTAAAACAAAATTTCTCAACGAATTCTTGATGTTTTATTTTTTATATAAACCACCACATATATTTTGTGAATTTTATTACTTAACTTGAAAGAACTAATTTAGGAAACAGAATAACATTGGTAATATCGATATGACATTAGAGATTTACAACTTTGATAGATGCGTTCATATATCAACCGGACGGTTCTGGTAATCGATATGAAAGCGATAGAGGTACACTTTGCTTGCCCAAATGTGTCAAATGATAAATATATTGACGCAGGACAGCATAAGGTCGGAAGTATATTCCACTGTGATTTCGTTATACTAAACTTTGTAAAGTTCAGATCTATTTAAGATATTCAGGGTAATCTACAGATAACTTGAGTAACAAAATATTAATGTATTTAAGTCAAATAAATATGTTGTAACGGGAGAAAGTGGGAGAAAAAAAATTGTAGATAGATAAGAATTTTATCCATTCAAGTTTCCTATAAAATGTAACATATATTTTATACATCTTAGTAAACTAGTCACCACACAAATCACTAACACAATGTTAGCAACAGTTTTTAAAAAATATACAGGCACAGATAAATAAACTTAATATTAAGAGATTCATCTGGCACAAAAGATTTTGTCACAAAAATTTAAATATTTTATTCTTAAAATAATAATAATAATAATAAAGTTTATTTACTTAGGCAAATTTCAGAATACAAAATATAGAAACACACTACACTATACAAGACAACATTTTGAATACATTTATTATACAGGGTGCGGCAATAGTGCGTCGGACCTCGATATCTTGAGTTCTACGATAGCTAGAATTTTTTTAAAAAATTGCAAGTAAACTAGATAAAGAAGTGTATAACTGAAAATTATTTTCGAACATACAGTGCAAGCCAAGACGAAATTACAGGACCAAGTGCCTTTTTTTTAAATGGAATGCTATGTATATCAGTACATTTTTTGAAGCCTCTTTCTAGGCTCTATTGATTCCTGTATTATTATTGGCTATCTCCCAACCACTTTGATGTAATGAATTTTTTTGTTGAAATAATGCCATCTGCAGATGGATATTAAAAAAATCACCACAGTCACAATTATGGGTTTTAAGAAAAACTTATGTGAATACCAGTTACGAGACATCCAATTAATGTTTTTGAGTCATTCTCATTTCCTAAACATGTACAGGGTGGCCAAAAATTAGTATTCAATTAAGAACTTTTTAAATTGAATTTTCTCAATTTTTTTCAAATGGAACACCGTGTATATTTTTCAACGATGTGATGTACAAATGAAAAACGAACATTTTTGGTAAGTACTTCCCTATGGCTAATTGCAACCATTTTCGTTTTATAAATAAATAAGTGTTTATTTTTCAATTAAGAACTGTTTAAATAGAATTTTCTCAATTTTTTTAAATGAAACACCCTGTATATTTTTCGACTATGTGATGTAGAAATGAAAAACGAACATTTTTTGTAAGTACTTCCCTATGGCTAATTGCAACCATTTTCGTTTTATTAATAAATAAGTGTCAAATTCAAGAATAAACTTAAAAAAAGAAGTTCCCTCAAATAATTCATTAGAAAAATTTTTAATAGGTGTTCGACGTGTTGCCCATTTTGATTGACACACGTCTTTATGCAATTTTGAAATGAGGCCATTTAGTGGGACCATTTCCATTGAAATGAGTAAATAGTATTTAACCAGTTCTTTACTGTAATGTTTTCTTTTGTAAATTTTTTTGCTGTTTTCGTTATTCGACAAGCAATAAAACCTCAGTTTGGTATAAATTGTCGTGTACAAAGGAGCATTTATCACACTTATCGGTCGTTAGTTACAATTTGTATTGAATTTAAAATATTTGGAATTTTACAATATGAATTTTAATAAAGCGGAACTTGTAGATATGACTTTTGTTTTGGGCGAGTCAGACAGAAATTGTTTACTTGCCAATAGAATTTATCACCAACGTTATCCTGAAAGAAGGCTTCCTGATGTTAGCAGCTTCCAAAACCTTCTCGATAGATTTCTGGAAACTGGAAATGTCGAATATAAAAAAAGTGAAAGAATAAAACGTGTTGTGAACGAAGAAAATGAGTTTTCTGTGGTGCTGGCAACGGTTGAGAATCCCCAGGTTAGTCAAAGAGAAGTGACCTTATTAGTAGGAATAAGTAGACGGTCTGTGGGTCGAATCTTAAAAACAAATAAGTTGCATGCATATCATATTCAAATGCATCAGGAATTATCTGATGACGATTTTCAAAAGCGCCTACAATTTTGTAATTGGGCCAGAGGTAAAATGCAAGTTGATGTCAACTTCTTCAATAATGTTTTATTCATTGATGAGGTAACTTTTCATAAAAATGGATTTGTTAATAGGCACAATTTCCATTATTATGCTTCGGAAAATCCTCACTTTTTTATGCAAGTTGATAACCAACACAGATGGTCTATAAACGTTTGGGGAGGAATTATTGGAGAACATGTAATAGGGCCACATTTCTTTGATGGTACATTGACTGGAGCTATTTATCATCATTTTTTGGAAAACTATCTGCCACAATTATTGGTAAATCTCCCTGGAAGAATTCGAAATAGGATGTGGTTTCAGCAAGATGGTGCTCCACCACAGTATTTAAATGCAGTTAGAGACCACTTAAATAATACCTACCCTCATCAATGGATTGGAAGAAATGGACCCACTAAATGGCCTGCTAGATCCCCAGATCTTACAAAAATGGATTTCTTTTTATGGGGATACGTGAAGGAAATTGTTCATAGAGACACACCAACAACAGTACAAAATTATGAAGGAAAGAATAATAACTGCCTTTAGATCTATCACACCAGCAGTTTTAGGAACAGTGGGAACCTCATTTCAAAAGCGCATAGAGATGTGTGTCAATCAAAATGGCCAACATGTGGAACATTTATTATAATTTTTTCTACCGAGTTATTTGAAGAAACTTTTTATTTTTGAATGTTGTAATTATTGCTCAATAAAACGAAAATGGTTGCAATTAGCCATAGAGAAGTACTTACAAAAAATTTTTGTTTTTCATTTTTACATCACATCGTTGAAAAATATACAGGGTGTTCCATTTGTAAAAATTGAGGAAATTCAATTTAAAAAGGAAATGAAAATGATTCAAAAATATTAATTAGATGTCTCGCAACTGGTACTCACATAAGTTTTTCTTAAAACCCATAATTGTGACTGTGGTGATTTTTTTAATATCCATCTGCAGATGGCATTATTTCAACAAAAAAAATTCATTACATCAAAGTGGTAGGGAGATAGCCAATAATAATATAGGAATGAATAGAGCCTAGAAAGAGACTTCAAAAAAATGTGCTGATATATATAGCATTCCATTTAAAAAAAAAGGCACTTGGGCCTGTAATTTCGTCTTGGCTCGCCCTGTATGTTCGAAAATAATTTCCAGTTACAGACTTTTTTATCTAGTTTACTTGCAATTTTTTTAAAAAATTTCTAGCTATCGTAGAACTCGAGATATCGAGGTCCGACACACTATTGCCCCACCTTGTATAAATTAACTCATCAGACATACTAAAGGTAACAAATATTATAAAAATTATATAACGTTTGCATGTAAATAAACAAGGAGTCAGAGAAGTAGTTTCTCTGAAGTAAACCAATATAGGTCCATTTAAGAACTTGCCAATGGGAGAATCCTCTTTGCAGCACTTATGTGGGGTAACAATAAACATTGCCATTAACACAAAACTAACTGTATACAAGTATGTACTTCTATAATACATCCGCACAAATACACACACATACATTTATATACATATAATAATAAAATTTGAATTATAACAGAGTTAATTAATTAATTAATTAACCAATTAACCAATTAATCAATGAATCAATTAGAGGTTGGTTCAACTACTCGGAAATAAAATTAAAAAAAAACTACTTAAAAAAAAATAATAAAAAAAGCATAGAAAAAAAACGGTACGTAATTGATTAATACTGATCTATGATTGAATGAATTTCATGTCTGTTTCTGGTTGGATCCATTTACCTAATTCTTCTAAAATAAATGATTCGAATTTATATTTCTCAAAAAATCAGGTAGTCTATTTCGCATTCTAGGGCCAATGTGCGTAAAGCATCTTTCCCCTATAGATTTTTGAGCTCGTGGTAGAGCTAAATTAGCAGCTGTTCTATTCCGTGTATCATAACTATGACTAACAGTCTGTCTGTAGTGTGGTTTTGAATATAGGAAAACCATAGTAGTTTTGAAGAGAAGGTGTCGTATATCTAATAATTTACATTCGGAATATAATAAATCAGATGTGTAACTGAATGGATTTTTAAACATTATTTTAAAAACCTTTTTTTGCAAAATATTTAATGGCTGAAGTATCGATTCAACAAGTGCGTGGTACAAGGTTTTAACTGAGAAATGGAGAGAAAATTTTTAAACTGATTGAATCTAAATATTAGACTTCTGAGTTTATTAGCCATCGCGCCAATATCCATATGGCTTGATGTCGGTCTCGGATGCTAGGGCCAGGCAGGACTATTGCCTTTTTACCCTAGTCATCGCTGTAGACCTGGATCGACCTCGTGCAGGGCGGATTAGCTTACATTACGAACGTCCCCACTCACAAATGTGAGTGGTGCCGAAGATTTCGGCCAACCTCCCTGGGTCCTGGATGATGAACCCTGCTGGCTAGGGCCTCTTCTGGCGCTCTTCCGACTTCGTCTTCTTTCTTCGCCAGTTTGTCACCCCCGGGGGTAGTCATCGGTCTGTCATGGACTGTGCGGATATTATGTGACTTGGGATTGACTGCCAGTACACAAAGTGTCAATTGACACATTGTCATCTGGATCATCGGACAAGGTGAGGATGAACTATGTTGCTCTAGGAGGTGAAGGCCTAAGTGCTTTCTTAGCACTTTCGTCCTTCACGGAGCCAGGGGGACAACGGGCACTGGTCGGTTTACTGACAGGTGCCCGCAAGATTTGTGGGAAGGTGGTTAGTTGCGTCATGTCTCTTCCGTGGGTTGGTCCATCTGTAAGGAAAGGATTAGTGATACTTACCCGTTGTCCAGTATCTGTACCTTCGGCCTCTTGTGCCTCGGTGCGTTGGCCGGATCATAGGTGGTGGCCTCCCTGATCAGTGGGTTCCTATACTCCTCGGCTAAGGTGTACAGTTTCTTCGCTCTATCCCGGATGATTTCGGTGACTGGTGTGTACTCCAGGTCCCTGAAGATGTCAGCGTTTCTAACGTACCATGGTGCGCCCACCGCTGTCCTGATGGCCACGTTTTCCACGGCTTGGATCTTCTTCAGATAGGTCTTCGCTTGGTATCCCCATACTACGGAGGCGTAGGTCAGCTGTTGTCTGATGAGTGTTTTGACTAGCAGAAGCTTATTCCTCAGATTGAGTCTGCTCTGGTTCCCTACCATTGGGTAGATGAGAACTCTCATCCGCTTGGCCTTTACCACGATGGCTTCGGTATTCTGTTTCCATGTCAGGCCTTTGTCCATGATTGCGCCAAGGTACTTGACGGAATCGTGCCATTGGATGTCCTCGCCGAACATGGAAACGTGTCCTGTGAGGGTTTCCTTGCGTCCTTTCCTGAAGAGAATCGTCTAGCTTTTCTCTGCGTTGACTGCGACTTTCCATTTGATGCACCATTCTTCCAGAAGAGAGGCTGCCTCTTGGAGTCTTCTGGTGGCTGTTTTTGCTCTCCAGGATCTGCCAGTGAGGGCCATCGAGCGTGCATGCACGTCCCATCTCAAGAAAGACTCAACTATTCCTAGATAGCCTATAGATGCCTAGATATTTTACTGACCTGGATAGATTTATTTTTATATTGTTATCAATTTTTATACTGTTATCATCGGGTAAGTATTTCTCATAACTTGTAAAGCGCGCAATTTGGTTTTTGCTATATTCACAGTTAATATATTAGATTTAAAATAATTGAAGATTTTTTTGAGGTCATCCTTGGCGATATTGAAGACATTATTCGAGGTATTTGCTACATACACTACAATTGTGTCGTCTGCAGAAGATAGTATTATTCCAGAAGAGTTTAAGCTAAGTAAATGGTTAATGTATATTACGAATAACACTGGTCTCAGAACGGTGCCGTGGGAACCACCGCAAGTCACCACCTCCTCGTCGCTTAGTATATCTTCAAATTCTACACGTTGCTTTCTATCCAGGAGATAACTTTTAATTATGTTGTAGGCATTACCCCTTATTCCTAGATGTTCCAGTTTATCCAGCAAAAGCCCATGACTAACAGTGTCAAAGACCTTTGCCAAATCCACGAAAACACCCAGACATGCCATTTTGTTATCTATAGCTTCATACACCAAAGATGTAAGTTTGGGAATTGCCTCTTGGGTGGATTTTTTTTTTGCTGAAAACCAAATTGCATTTCACTTAAAATTTAATTTTTCTGTAGATAGTTTACTAATCTAATTCTTAGAATTTTTTTAAAAACTTTAGATATTACAGATGTAAGGGATATTGGTCGATAATTGGTAAGTTTATATTTATCACCTCCTTTGAATGGTGGAATAGTGGCATGTTTTAATTTTGACGGGAAAATTCCACTTTTTATTATGAGATTTATGAGATAACTGATTGGTTTTGAAATATAGCACATCGATAATTTAAGAATTTCGTTAGTGATTTCATCTGGCCCTGGAGACTTTTTGTCTTTTAATTGTAAAATATTGTTTTTAACTTCCCCGAGATACTGGTTTTAAAAATATTGACTGAGTAAGTCCTCGGTCCTGTTATACGAAACATTATTACTGTTTATTTTGGATGTCAACTGAGTTCCTATGGTAGAAAAAAACCTAATATATTCATTTGCTATCATTTTTCTGCCAGTTATCTCAACACCATTATCTAAAACTAATTTGTCAGTGTTTGTATTCTCCTTTTTGTTTTTATTAGTATATTCCTTAACTACATTCCATAGTGTCTTTAAGCAATTTTTATTTTTTTCTATTTTGTTTTTAAAGTAATTATGTTTTGTCTTTTTTTATAAGAGTATTTAATTTATTTCTATATATTACGTAGGCTCTTTTCAATTCATCATTCATACGATTTCTAATGTAATTTTGACATAATTTATCTCTTTTTTTTTTTAATTGATATCACCAAACCGTTTGTTATCAATGGTTTTTTCTTTTGAACATGACGGATTATGTTAATTTCTGTTGCCTGTTTCATGCTACCGCTACTTTTGTTACTAATATATCACAACTTTTTTCCACCTCCAAGCTTTCATAAACCTCGTGTCTAGTTTTCTCATGTAACAACTGTAAAAGCTTTTTTTCATTTATTTTATTACAATATTTTTTCACTGGAGTTGTTTTTTGATTATTTAATTTTACATCTTTATTGTACTGAACGACTTGTGAATAGTAATCGGTAATATTAGTATTTATAACAGCCGCTATGAGATTTTCATAGTTTACTGTTTTGCTTATAAAATATGGTCAATACACGTGCCTGATTCTGGTCTTGTTTCTGTGTTAATTGGATAAAACCTTTTTCTGACAGTATATTTAAGTATTCCTGACTGATTTCCATTTCCAGTGCATTTATATCAGTGTTAATGTCACCTAAAAGGAAAGTATGATCGTATACGTTAAAGTTGTAATTATTTAAGATTTCATTTAAATTTATGTTAAATTCGTAAGCATCAGTTGACAGTGACCGATGTATAGCAATAATATTTATTTTTATTTACTTTTAGTACAACTGATATCCCATTTGTAGAGCCAATTTTTATAAATTTATATTCAAAAGCAATATTTTCTTTTACATAAATTAAGACGCCATCACTCTGATTTAGCCTCCCCTCAAAGGAGATACATTTGTATCCCTCTATCTGATATAAATTTATCTCTTATTTTCCAGGCTTCAGTGAGGATCATGCAATTGAAAAAATCCGAAAATTGCAAAATATACACATGGCATTCATCAAAATGCTTATTAACACTTCTTTGCTATGAAGTAAAGAAAAAAATTTATTTAAATTTCTTTTACAAAAAGTTTCATTAAAGTCTCCTATATCATTAATTTTATGTGTTCTTATTGGTTCATTTTTATAATCTCTTATATAAATATCCATTTTAGTTTAATTCTTTTATTTATTATTTTCTCATTCATAGCAATACAATTAAAATAAAAAATGTTGTTTTCTAAATACAGGCAAATAAAAAACTGCATATAAATGTGATAAAAATTTACTATTCTAAAAAAAAATGTTAAAAAATTTTACAGATAAGCGAAGAATAAAAACGGATAATAAAATAAATCGTGATATACACAGTGTATAAGTGAATTAATTTTAACTGAGTAATAAGTACAATTTAATACCACACATATATTATATAAACAAAACATATAAATTATATATACGTGTATTAAGAGGAAGTAGGTTTGACATCACTTTTGTCTCTTGCACTGTTAATTCGAGTAGACCGCACCACCACTTTTCTTGCTGGTTTTTCCACGTTTCCTAATTTTTTTTTTTTTTTAGGTTCTTTTATTTTTTCAGTCTTGAACACTTCTTCTTTCTTCTCCTCAACCGTCTCAGTTTCCTTTCGATTTAGTACTGGTGTCGGCGGGGCACTGTTATTTCGTCTTTCGTCCTTACTTCCAAGACACTTTTCGGTCTCTTTTTTATCTGTTTCTGGCTCTATATTTTCTTCTGTATCTCAGTCATCTTCTTCTACCGCTAATACTTGTACTGTATATTCTTGTCCGTTAATGAAAGGTTTTTTTGTTTTTAATAAATGCGTTTAGATTCTGCGAGCGCGCTTTTTTTAAATGTTGTCTTAATATTTTTTTTTCACTTCTTTCTTCAAGGGTTAGCTCTTCTGTAACTACCATATTTGTTGCTTTAAATTTTTTGCTGTTTATTTGAATTTCCTGTTTTTTTAGGTGCGATACCAATTTCATTATAACAGGTCTTTTACTCTTTTGTGTACCTAATGTGTAAACATTATTGACGATTACATCAACAGTAAATTGTGCCAAATATTTCTGCTGGACTATCTAAGCCAAATATGATAATATTATTTTTCCGTAATTCTTTCTATAATTTTTCATATTTGAATTTTAATTCTGTATATTTCGCTTCAAATTCGGCGCTTTTCTTGCTGAGTTCCTCTTCAAACCTTTCTTTTATATCACTAATTTCTTGCTTGATATATTGTTTCATATTAATAAAATACTTGACACCAATATGTTTTGGAGAATTTTTCTCCCTGTGCAAGTGAATTATGTTTGACGTACACAAGGATAATACTACACTGTCTTTGATGCACAGCTTCACAAAGAAATTGCTGGCATATGACCTCTTATGCGCCGTAGCAAGAGACTGAATAGATTGGGAACCGTCATTTGAATTAAGGTGCGTTCTCATGAGAGCTTTTTTACGTTTTGTTTTTTTTCGTCTCAATTTATGATTAGTGACGATACGAACATAACAAAACGCCACTTTTTGATCGTTCTCATGGAAGAATTTTGCATTTGCGTTTTGTTTAGTAACATTTTTAGTTCGAGAAAGAGACAATTTCCTATGTTAAGTTGACAATTTAATAATAATAATAATAATTAGGTAGTGATTGAAAATATTTGGAAGGGGTTTAGAATTAAGTATAATTGAGTATAATGATCCAAAGTTTCAAATTCGACTACAGGTCAAGTATGTAAAAAAATTAAAAATCATTTTAAAAAAAAGGTGCGTTGCGACTCTTCACCCACAACGCTGAGAGAACCGTAACAGATTCGTCAAACTGTTATAGGATCAAAGTTGTAGAGGACAAAATTTTGAAAAAAAAAGTCCCCGACGGTATATACTTATCTTTTATAGTTTAATCGTTAGCCACGCTCAAAAATGTGTAATAAAAACCAGTGGTGTGCGGGAGCGGCTGTATTGACACTCTTAATTGTTTAATCCATTATGTACATTTGGTAACTAGTGAAACAAGTCCAAAAATTCTACGCATTGTAGAGACATGTCGTCCCGCAAAGAAAAAAATTTCGACCAAAAATTCAAATTTTGACAGCTCCTCGAAACAAAAAATTGTCATCAATTTCATCGACATTTCAGCAGAATTAAAGTTAAGATATGTTGGAAATTATTTATCGCAAACCAAAAAAAAAATATGGACAAAATGAGGATCTTTTAGTAACTGATATTTTATTATACAAGCTATAGTTTCGCCACAAAAATTCATAACTAAACAAAAGTACCATTTTTAGCAATCCCTTGTACGAAAAATGTTTAACAATGTTGATTTTCCAAAAACTCTGTTAATGTTTGAAGACTTGGTAACAATGAGTATATACACATTTTTCAGATTTTTGCTCTTTTAAATAAACAATTTAGAAAAATCTTTAAAAAATCCTTATATTTTCCTGAAACCAAAACTCAAATTATAACAATTGTTTATATTGTTACGCCACTGGACTGTGTAGACTGGTTAGATGAGACTGGAATTGTATGCGAACGGCCGGAAATATTATGGAATACTCTAGACCGTGTGAATGGATGTATAAATAAGACACACGGTGGGCCGAGAGTCAGTCTTAAGTTGAACGTGAACGAGTAAAGAAGAAATAAGAAAGTGACTTATAAGTGTTCAAGTGTGATTATAGTTAAGATAGTAATTAATCTATTGTTGTTAATTATTAATTAGTTAATAAAGTAGTGAATAAGTGTTACCTGGACTTTCAATCAACGAATCTACGAGTAGAGGTGTTTGTGTGGATAGCAAACACGTAACAATATAAAAGAAGTTGTAAATTATAATGGAAGAAATCCAAAAAAGTATATATTATTATTAATCCAGTCTGTAGGGGCCAATAGAAACCTTTGCCCTACAAATGGTGGGGAGTTCTTTTTTTAAATTATGTTGTTCAGGTCTGGGCCTTGACAAAAAATCCAAGTTTTCGACCTTCGCTCGATCCGCCATCTTGAATAAAAGGTACAAAAAATTAGTTTTTTCAAGATAACTCCGCAACGGTTGATCCAACGACGAAAATGTCTTTAACAAGTTAAAGTAGATAAAATTCCTCACATCTTTTGTATAAAAATTTTTTTTGTAAGTCTAATATGTAATGAGTTACAGCGGTGGAAATATGAACATTTTTCCCAAAAAAACAGTAAAACTCCCCATTTTTGACGATAAACTTAGTAAGAACAAATTATACTTATTTTTAATGTTTTTTTTACACACCACATTAAGATTATCCAGCGATATCTATTTCAAATTACAGTGATTTTTCTTGTTACATATAAATTTTCTTACCGCCGCAGGTGCAATGGTATAAATAAGTTAGTAGAGAATATTTATCCAAGTTTTATTCTGGTTTGTGGAACAGATGTTTCCTAGAACAGGTGTAGCAGGTATAGACCGTTCCTCGTGCGTCTTTTTGTTTCTATTGAAAAGGCAGTCCTCTCTCCACTTCTAGCTTAGAAAGAGGGGTACGGCAGAATACTCAGTAGTGTCTAGAGTCTGCCTTTCAACTCGAGTGCTCGGTATTAATCGTGCCCGTATCGAGTCGTTTCTGTCAGAAAATTCCGCGAGATTTGAATTCAGGAATACTTACGTATTCAACTTGAAACGGTAAGGCCTCCTCAATGATTTTATCATTGATTAGTTGATTATAATATTTGGTAGTATTTTAATTTAGAAATTATTATGTCATTGAGAAAGCAAAATTACATATGTTACTTATGTATTTATTTATTAATAAGACAATTAATTCAAGCAATAATGTTAAGAACTAGTCAGGATTCAACTAAGCTATGACTGTAATTTTATACCACTGTTCGTGTTACAATTTTTGAAAAAAATATTCATTTTTTATATATTCCGGTTCTGAACTAAATTTTTACTCACTCAAAATTGTTATAAATTAGCATTATTATTTTATTAATTATTAATGTATTTAATTTATTTTATTATTTATTAATTATTTAATTATTATTTTGAATATTTGCGAAAATGTACCGGAGGTTCGCATCGACAGCGAGGACGAAGATTTATCAATAGACGAACAATGGATTTTCAGAAGCACCGATGATGATGACATTGAGGACGCAGGTTATACTGAAGACGTCAACATTAACCGACCAGGATAATAAAAAAAGGGAAAACGCTAATGATAAAGGGTGTCCCAATAGGTACTTTGGGATTTAAATTTAGCGCCATTTTTGAACAACTCAACCTAGAATTTTTATATTTTTCATGTGTCATCTATAGATCCGGGAGTTTAATTATGGATCGTTTTACGACGAAAGAACGTGTTAAAATTGTGGAAACCTACGAAAATTCCCGTCCTTGTGTGAAAACAATTCGTAAACTTCGTTTAATTTTTGGGCGTAATCATGTGTCAAGTGACAACGCAATTCGCAATGTTATTAGAAAATGTGCGGTGTCCGGATCGATTCTTAATTCAAAGATGCCAGTGCGTCCTCGAAGTGCTCGATCCAATGAAAATATTACCAGTGTAAATGAACATGTTGCCGAAAATCTCAGAACCTTAGTTCGTCGCCGATCTCAACAGTTGAACATAACGAAAAGCTCTCTGCATCGAATTTCGACCAAAGATGTAGCCCTGCACGCATATGAAATTCAACTAACTCAAGAATTAAAGCGCGCAGACCATGGGCATCGCCGTGCGTTAGCTAATTTAATTTTAAAGCAAGTTAGAGTTAACGCAATTTTGCAATAAAATTATCTTTTCCGACGAAGTTAATTTTCACCTCGCAGGTTATTTTAATAAGCAAAACTGTAGGATTTGGGACCGTAAAAACCCTCGAGTGATTGTTACTCTTCGAGTAACTGTGTGGTGTGCATTGTGGGCTGGAGGTGTTATTGGGCCATTTTTTCATGGAAATGACGCTGGTGAAATGGTTAATGTCAATGCGAACGCTACCGCAATATATTAAGAAACTTTTTATGGCCCCAATTAGATAATATGGATCTTGACAATATGTTTTTTCAGTAAGATTGCGCCACGTGTCACACGGCGAGGGAAACATTAGCATTATTACGGACACGTTTTCCTGATAGCCGCATCATTTCTCAAAATGGTGACATCAACTGGCCTGCAAGATCGTGCGATCTAACCCCTCTAGATTTTTTATTTGGGGCTATGTCAAGGACAAAGTCTATGCAAACAATCCCCAGACAATTATTGACCTTAAGCAAAACATTGGTCAAGTTATAACAATCATTGAACCGCAATTGTGCCAAAATGTTATTCATAATTTTGCACAAAGAATGGTCATCTGCAGAAATGCCCGGGGGGGGGATTTGGAGACTTATTTTTAAAACATAACTCCCATGTCTTTATTTTATGCTAAAATAAATAAACATGTTATTTTTCAAAAATTGTTAGTTTATTTAAAAAAGTAAATTCCGAAGTACCTATTGGGACACCTTTTATAATTTCGTGATCAAGGTGGTGTGGAAATGAGGATACTTTGAATTTACAAAATTATTATAACTATGTAATAAATAGCGAGAAACAATCGAAAAAATCACAAAAATGGGGAGTTTTACTGATTATGGGAAAAATGTTCATCTTTCCGTCGCTGCAACTCGTTACATATTAGATTTACAAAAAAAACGTTTATACAAAAAATGTGAGGAATTTTGTCTACTTTGACTTTGTTAGAGATACTTTCGTCGTTGGATCAAGCGTTGCGGAGTTATTTTGGAAAAACTAATTTTTTGTACCTTTCATTCAAGATGGCGGCTCGAACGGACCCCCCCCCCAAGGTCGAAGACTTGGATTTTTTGTCAATGCCCAGACCCGAACAACATAATTTAAAAATTATTACTACCCTACCTTTTGCAGAGCAAAATTCCCTACATATTATATATAATGTGTCATACAGTCTTTGTTACCAAGTTTATAAACAAGTTGACAACGTTTTAGATGTCAATTTTTTCGAAAACTATCTTAGACATTTCAGATCAAGTTAAAAATTTAGTTAATAATTGATCAGTCTTATGAAGTATGACGCTAAATTTAAGCTTTTAGAGTGTTAAACCATTTTTTTTTATTTAAAATCAACCAGAATTGAAAAATGGCATGCAAATTGATATCGACTTGCGAAACTACACTAAAACTATCCCTAAAAATCGCGTTTTAGATACAATTTCTTGATATGGCTTTTCCTGAATTATTTTACCTATTATTACAGGTTCAAATAAAAATAACTTATTAATGGGTCACTCCCTAAAATAACAACCCCCCAAAACCATCTCTGCTAGTCAACATTTTTTTCTATTATTTTTCCTGCATTTTTTGACCAATTTTAAAGTTGTTCATGTTAAATTTACATTTTTGGCAACTTATTCGGATTTTCGGACTACTGTGCATCTGGCAGCATTTATTTGTTTTAATGAATTTTAATTAAAACCTACAAACCTGTCCCAAAATCGGAAGATTTTGCTAACTAAATTACTTTTGGTACTCCTGTTATGCAATAAATGGGTCCATTGTGAAATACTATCTAATAAAGAAAGGCATGTGTTAAATATATAAATGCATGTTTAAGAATCGTGAGAAACCGGTCGAAATGAAATAATGAAAAATGGCTTTTTTCACGAAATACAAATATGTTTACGAGGTACTGTCCCATTGTGTTGAAATAAGCTGTTGACGATTTTGATGCTTTGAACGAAAATAAAATGATGAAAATGTAATCCCTTTAAATCTCCGAATCGCTTATAGATTGACTCTAAATTCAATAATGGTATAAAATCCATAATTCGTGTTCGACAATTTGATTGATACCCAGAGAGATTATTGAGTTTCTGTGGTGCGTGAAAGGTGCGGAAAACAGAGAAAAATTAGGAGTAATTTTTATGAATAGAAAAATTTCCGCAACAATAAATCTTTCGACAATATATTTATCCTTAAGATGGGAGATATATATTTGCTTTGACACAACTATATAAAATTAGATTTTTTTATACAAAAGGATTGGAAATATATTAATCGTTTAAATCGATTTGATTTTTACAAACAATATCATTAATATGTAGGATGTTCCTGACATAAATGTCAATCATTCATCCGGAGATATTGAAGATAAAATGAAATACTCTCAATGTAAAATTAATAATATACAATATGTATATGTCAAGTAAATAAATAACTATTCACTTCTTCAATTTCTTCAAAAAGAACTTTAATATTTTCAACCAGTTTCATATTTTCTCGGGAACGTTCCATGAGTTATAATTCCCACGAGATCTAATTCCTACGAGATCTAATTCCCACAAGATCTCATTCCCACGACATATATTTCCAACTAAATATAATTCTAATAGACCGCTTGTACATTTGTTGTGGTTTCCGAATGAGTTTTATATGGACCGATAAAAATATTCCCATGAGATCTAATTCCCACGAAATATAATTCCCATGAGATGCCTTTTTTTCAATGAGATCCAACGTATTACCATATATATCTGTTAGATTTTCCGAATGCGTTTTATCATTTAAGAACACTTAAAAATCTCACGAGATAATTCCCATGAGATATAAAACTTCGTTGCCTGAAATATTGAAGTAATGCATTATGTGTGCAGCATTCAGAGACAACTGTAATATACTATATCATAAAGACGATAATTTTTTTTGATAAATTACTACTATAAGTTATTAAAAAATTTTCTCGATAATCACTGAACCATATATAAAATTTTATCAATAAACAGATTATTACTTATAATATAACAAAATAATAATTACCTTATATACAACCTACATTCACTGTTTTCGTGACAAATCATAGTGTAAATTTAGAATTTTAACGGATATAAATTGAATTTTTAAAATATGCGTACGCCTCTAAGCATTGTGAGTGAAAGCCGAATACTGGGTGACAATTGATAAGTAAGCTGGTTGAAATAAGATCTCGTAGGATTTAAATCTCATGGGACTTTTTTCTCAGACTCTTTAGATTTCATGGAATTTGGAAATTTTTAAGTACACGTCCAAGATAAGACACTCCGAAAAGTCGAAAATATATACCGGGCGGTGCGTTAGATCTCATGGGTAAATAATTTCTCTGAGAATTAGATCTCGTGGGAATTAGACCATATGGGACGTACTTATTTCCTCCTCATACAGAATGTGAATATGATATATTATTATTTTTAAATGGAATAAACCTTACTGCTGATCTAGATGAAAATCATTCATAACGAGTAAATACATTAAATTTGAAATTGCATAATGGCTTGGTTCAGTTCATGTCGAATATCAACACTAACACATTTTGTCAACGACAGGATAATATAATATTTTTGCACCTAGTGAGAAAAATGAACGTAATAAACTTAGACACGTCAAAAACGTGTTTTAATTATCTACCCCCTTCTTAACATCATCAAATAGTTAATATGGTGATGTCTTCTACAACAGCTGAACAGTTTTGCGAATTCGATGTTCCAGAATGTCATTATCGTAGTCATTATCCAACAGTATTCTGAAGTGTCTGGTAACTCACGACTATTTGGACTATCTAGCCATACTTCTGTGTGATAATTAAGCAATGTTGAAATAAACTGTTTGCACTTGGCGGTAGTTTATCAATTACTGTTCTTGAAATTGATGGTGACACATTATCATTACTGCTGATACATGGTATTATTTCATCCATATATGCCTCTACACCTACGCACTCGAGTAAGAAGTGATGATATGAAAGATATATTTTCCAGCTCATCTAATTGCTTAAACCATGAAATGGGCTAATAATATCGCAGTCCGTGAAAGCATAAAAACCTAGCAAAATTTTTAGAAGCAAAGGATCAGTAATGATTTCATGAACAAGATTAAATTAAATCTTACAACATTGTTTAGGTGTCCATTATCAGACAAAAGTCTGGTTAAGAAGTTTAAATCCGAAACTTGAGATACAGATGCATTTGAAAACATAATTGTGGCGAGGATAACGGCTGTGTATAGTTAATACTGCAAAAATTACTGGTTATTCCAGAGAATATCGCCATATTTATAGTGTTTCCAATCTCGGTGTAAACAGTTCCTTGAATATAACGTGTTATTCCGTAACAGACACGCTTTGTGATGAGATTACCTAGTAGCAGCGGACCAGATGGACTGTTTACACTAAGATTGGAAAAACTATACCACTTGCCAATGTAAAAAAAGGTGCAGTAACAAAAAAATGTTTTTGAAGGTTCTAAGTTTAATACATATATGTGTCTTTGTAGTATAAATTATTACGCATTATATTATTGTGTCGTTGAAAAAATGTGTTGTTATTGATATTCGCACACTGAATAACAACATTATAAATGTTGGAGAAATCAAATCATTGACAAATCTAGCAGTTCGGAAAAATAAGGAGAGCGAAGGTTTTTTTATGATTATTTTTTATGAAATGTTGGCAAATTTACAAATCTTTTATCGAATTTATATTGCTTTATGTAAGATAAAGATTAAAATGTTCACTAATAATCTTCCTAGCGCTTGAATTATATCCAAAAATTTTTTTGAGGTGTCGAATGTTGTGAACATTATCCCGAGTTGAAGAAGAGAGATAATGTATGAAAATTAATTTTCTTAACATTGTGTACCTAGAAAATAGTTTTTGGATAATGATTCAAGCACGTGGGGGATTCGCTAAGAAAATTTCATACCTAAGTACCTAAAATTAAAAACTAGTGGCATCAGTCTGATATTTTAATTTTAGTTTCATGAAACAAAAAAAAAAAAAATTAAGAATAGTCTAAATTATATTTTTTAATTAAATTTGAGCTACTAAAGGTGGTGGAACAATTATTTTTGACCACATATTTTAATATGTAGATATTTTAAACTCCATTTTTCAGTAGAGATAACAATAAGTACCTTAAACAGGTGCAGACGGCCATGGAATAACAGTACTGTGCTATGAAAGCAGGCGACAATTACGTCTTTTTTACTGAGTTTGATATTTCACAAATTCTACAAGACGTCTAATAGAATAAAATACAATTTGTCAATGTTAGTTACATGAAACATTAAAAATATAATGAGAATAATTCATTTTATTGTTTTTAATTGAATTTAATGGAATGTTCCTTTGACAGATATTCTAAAGCGTATTACGAGTAGTTTGAAAAAATTACGCGTCAATTTCTAAATTTCGCGCCATTATTTGACAGAAAGATTTCTAGTGTAACTTCACCTAGGCAAAAGAAAATTTTTATGATTGCCATGGTATCGATACAAAATTAAAACCTCCGACTGGTTGTAAAAGATAGGTGTGAAATTTTCTTGTAAATTTTTTGAGGGGAGAATGTTCCTGAGTCATTTGCATTTGAAATGTGTTGTGTTTTTTTTAGACATGTTAGATTTTTTGATTAATTTTCAATGACACTAACATTTCTTTTATTTACTTTCAGGACTGTTTTACCATTTATTGAGTGTTCTACTTAACTAAAGAGAGGGATTTCTCAGACTAATAAAACACCCTAAATAAAAAGTTTCGAGGTAATGATTTTCTTTATAGTTGTTTTGGATACTTTTACGTATCGTTTACAAAGTTTTCTTGGGATGCTACTTCAAATATTACAATAAATGGACTATTTCCCTTCTGAATTGATTGAAAAAAAATTATTTAATGAAAAATTTATCGGTTTGGGTGGGATCCATGCGACGACGTCACGTAATAAGATTCACACAGATCTAGTGATAGTGGTTACATAATTACTATAGAAAATGTTATTAACAAAAAACTATACACAGTGGTTTGTTATAGTATTTGCCCGTACATTAAAGACCACGGACACTAAAAAAATATGTAACTTTAACATACATCATTTGATACAATTTCAGAAAAAAATTGTTGACATACTATTACAGCATAATTTAAAAGTTAGTTTCAAATCAGAGTCAAAACTTTTAGATATTCTGTATAATGCTAAAGACAAAACAAGCAAATTGAGGAAACCAGGAGTTTATAAATTGACATGTTCGGATAGTAATGCCTTTTATGTGGGTCAAACTGGTGGTTCGTTAGAAATTAGATATAAAGAACACCTACATTCCTTTAGACTCCAAAGAACAGATGTTTAAATCAAGTAGTTGTCCCGGAAATTACTTACTGAACGACCAGTTGGACTTACATCATACTACACTTCTTTATTGTTTGTTAAGCCTTTCAATATATCTCGGTAATCCTCTGAAATCTAGACTTGTGGGAAAGGGGAGACATTTTTAGTCTATATGACTTCTTGAGGACAATATTGTTAAAGTCGTCTCCGTTTGTAAAATAAACTAACTATAATGAAATGAAGGGACCCTGTAGCCTGAATTAATTTTAACAAAGCCTTACGTCTACTTTAAAAATACAATTTAAAAATAAGTTGGCATCCTTTGACCTCAAATCTTCCCTTTCAAGGTATCATTCACGAAAATAAAATTAGTTGGGTTGAGGGTTGGAAAATAAATCATTTGCGTAACACATTTCACACTTCAATATGTCACCACATCTCAAAATCAATAAAATCAATGTTAAGTCCCACTGCTGCTGATAAAGCTAGTAAAAAACAGACCCTTTGTCTCAATAACATTGGATTGCACGTATGCTATAAAACGTATCTGATAGAAAAAGTATCTGCCAATTACAAAAACTAATCAAAAATAATGCTTTGGTATATGTAGTTCAGTATTAATAAATTTAGTGTACGCAGATAGATAAATACATTTATTCTTACAAAGAATACTGGTTTTTTAGTTTTCGCATATATAGGGTATTGAAAAGTAAGAAATAAAAATTCATAATTGATTGAATAGACAAATTCTTATGATTTAAGAAATAAATGGTCCTATTTACGGAAATCCCACCAGATAAATCTTAGTTTATACTGACATCCCGAACAGCCTTTGGCATAATGATATCTCTTACCCAAGAAAATATATTACAACATTAGTATGTTTAAAATTTGGCAATGCCTGCTACTCTGCCCATTTATTTTAAATTGTACTATTTACGTCAGATAATGAGAGCTACTGCGCTTGAATTCACCACGAGAGGTGCTAGGGTAAGGTAAGGTACACAAATTTCAAATGTTACTGAACTTAATGTTTATTATGGCTTTTTAACATGTGTTTTTAGTGATTTTTATAAAAATTGTGATACTTCTGATGAAAGTGCTTTAAAAGCAGAGCTAAGACAAATAGGTAATTTAGTTGCTTAGTAGGGAAATTATTGTACCTATAAAGGGTATCTTAATGCCATTAAAATTAGGTTATATTAAGCATAAGCATGATGAAAACAACGAATGTGCATGATTATTTCTTACGATTTTCTGTAGTGGCTCCTTTGGTAACGTATAATTTTCTTACGCATAAGTTTCTTACAAACACGCAAATGTTTCGAAGGAGTAAAGTTATCCCTGTGAATCGCTACCAACCACTGTTTTAGGTGGGTTTTGTCTCTCGGAAACATATGTCCGCCTTTTGTTTCCTAACAGAATGGAACTGCACAACACTGAGGCATAATTAACAAGTTTCTTTATTTACTGGTGTATGAAATAATTATAATAAAACCCTATAAACTTGTTCCGCGCCTAACAATAACTTTTGATAGCTACCTTACACGCCAGTGGCGCCAACTAGTGAGCCTAAAAACGGTAGCCCTCATGGTCAACACTGCAACGTCTTGGGCGACCTTGATCACGTATTCTTTGGCTGCGTCAAAAGCAAAGATGCCTCAACTAAGCTGGTTAAAAATATTATTCGAAATTATAATGTTCATGCTCCATTTAATTTATTATATCTGTTGTCAATTAAACCAAGGAAGACATGTAATAGTATCGTTAATTTTTGAAAAGAGACTAAAGTTAAATTGTAGGTTAATTTTGTAAGCCCTGTGTCTTTCCTTATATTAGTTACCGAGGTTTCCCGCTATTGTCAGAGTTATAACAATGTTCTGCTCGACCCCAGGATAAATGTGTGTCCTTGTCGTTACCTACATTTTTTATTCTCACAAATTCTCATTTTTTGAATTTAGGTTACTCTATATATAGCGATTGGCTGTTGGCCTAAGAACCAAAACAAAAAAAAAAGCTTCAAGAAAACCTTAGACAGATCGATTTTGTTTTATAAGTGTGTATCTTCTGATGCTATAACGTCATTGACAATGTTTTTAAATCGAATGATGTTACCAGTTATACCTCCATATACGATATCACAACACTAACACTGACGTAGTTTTCCACGAAACACCAAAACACTATATACTGCACTCAAAGCGCGTTTCGCCAACCAAGTTGGAATCATCTGGAGATGATTAAAACTGAACACTTTTTTTCGAATTCTCATGAATACTAACTTTCTGCGATATTTATAAATACGGTCAGTAGTCGAAACGAACTACTGCGATGATAACTACCAATCCAAATATATGTCGTTTTTTGTAACTTCGTAATAATTATTAACGATACAAGTTTGATTATGGCATCTTTAACTTTAATCAAGTTGTTGATGTTTCTAATTGAATATTGTAGTTTAATATAGATGTTAATACCAGAGTAATAAGGTGACTTTTCGAAAAGAGTCGTAATGTGATGCGGCAGGTCATCTTTGCGGGTATTGTAGTTATGCTAACTGGCAACCGTTTTGAATAGGTTAATGTTACGTTTAACATACTTATTTTAACACCGAAAAAGATAAATATAAGGCACTGCTTTTTGATTGATTTAGTGATTTCTGTAAGAATTTTTACAAGAGGTTGTAAAATTAATATTAATAATCAATCTAATAATACGTTTTTGGTAAACAAAAACCCGTTATAAATTATTGACCCATCCCTAAACGATAATATTATAAGAAATATGACAATAATAATAGGGATCTAATAACGCAATATGGACTATGAATCCTTGATCTTGAGGATGGAGTGATATGCTTTGTTAAGTTTATTATAAACTTCATCGATTTGAATGTCCCAGCCTAGTTTTGAGTATATCGAAACATCTACAAATGTTACGTTTTGGCTAAGAGGTATCATAATATCACTGAAATTTAATAATTGTCAGGTAGTGATTTTCTCTGTGAAAAGTAAACCCACACAGTTTTTATCAACATTTAAAATTAAATTACACAGTCACACAAAAAAAAGTTGTCTGTCCGGCAGACAAGATTACTGTAACCCCATGTATTTTGAGCCCCTGAATATGAATCCGAAGTTGGTTTTAACGAATTAGCTTTTGGTTGTTCCTTAATCTTAAAGAAACGTCTAAAAATCACTAATATCGCACATTTTTTTGAGGTTAGGGAACAACTAAGAGCTAACTAGTTAAAACCAACTTCAGATTCATATTCAAGAGCTAAAAAAACATAGGAGTACGGTAGTCTTGTCTGCCGGACAGACAACTTTTTATTTTATGTGTCTACAATAATCATCAAATTTCTTCATAACAGCAATGCTTTTATCAAGGAGCTTCGCAAGGTTCGGTGCAGAAATACCAAATAAGTTATCTTCAGCGAACATAGTAATGTTCCTCTCTGACACGAATGATGGTAATTCATTCACAAATAGTAAAAAATCAATGACCCTAGCACCGAACCCTGCGGAATGCCAGGACTCACTTCATAATCATTTGAAATTGTCATTGATTTAAACATAAAGCGATCTGTCAGTTAAATATGACATAATCCGGTCAAGAAAGAGTCCTCGAAATTTCAACTTAAACAATTTTTCTTTGGCAAAGCCAGATTGAATGAGTCAAAGGCTCTTGATAAGTCAAATAATAATTCTATGACGATCTTTCTATTGGTTATTTCATATAGAACAAATTGAAAAAAAATTAATCTTAGCTGATGTTCAGGTAATAGCTTCGATTCAATTCAAAACAATTTTATTTAAATTATAACAAGAACATATCATGTTGCCCTCGCCGAACACCCGGTCAGTTGAATGAGTTTAAAAAATACGGTTATTTGATTAAATGCTACTTATTTCCATTATTTTTGAAATAACACTTAATAAGGATATCGGTCTATAATTTTTAGGTTCCAAGGGATCATTTTTTTAAATATGTGGATTATAATTGCTGTTTTAATATAGATGGAAAACACCTGCCTGGAAGGATGTGTTAATCAAGATACTCAATGACTGAATCATGGATTCACTTGCATAAGTTGCATACAGGATAAACTTAATAGACTAGCTATCAGGACCAAAAGATTGTTTGTTTTTTAAATCGGATATTATTTGTCTTATATCACCGAGATAATAGACCAGTAAAATTAAGGGTTTTTCAAAACGGTAATTTCCAACCATTCCCGACCAATACCATTCGATTCAGTATGTTTTTGAATTCTCATGATCAATTTTGCCGTACGTTATATGAGCAAGAATTTAATTTATAAACGATTAAAGTTGTGAAAATGATGAAAATCGATGTTTCTGAATGTTCAACTTCAAACGCTGCGAAAACGGTAACAGATAGAGAAAAATTGCTCTGAACATTTTTTATAGAGCGTTAAATTCCCTTCAAAAAAAGTCCGCGACGGCATATCTCTACGTTGAATAGTTAAGGCGTTACAATGAGTTAAATATTTATTATTTTTCTGCTGTATATCAGAGTAACGCGCATGCGCGATCAACAGACTCGTATGCCGCGTAATGGCCGCCTGCGCAGAACATTTGAAAGTAGACTTGCTGTAAATCTTTCATAATTTTCTTATTTTTACAACGTTAGCAAATGTATTTATCACTTTTTTGGTCTAGATATAATTATTATATACTTTTATGCATACTCAAACACCTGGAAAATTATTATTAAGTTATAAGATAAATTATTATTAAGTTATGAGCTGTTCAGTTTGATGCTAATAGTCGTCGCAGTTATAACGCAGTTATACAGTGTACTGGTTGTGAGCAATTTTTACATTATCATTGTGGTTGTGCTGTTGATTAATATAAAATAAACCGATCAAAAATGTCGCTAGAAGAAAATTATTTTATATATGAAGGAACTCTGCAAATGGGCAAGACTGTAACAGTAAAACAAAAGGGAATCAAATCGTTTATAGAAAACAGCAAGAAACGTGAGGATAAGAAATGGAATCAAATAGAAAATGTTAATGAAGTTACTGTTCATGATAAGTGCAGAAAAGCGTATTCCTCAAAAGATAATTTGAAGCCTGGCTCTGGAATTCCAAAAGAGCGATACCCACGTCATTTAAGTGTACCGCAATTTAATTTCGAAGAAAATTGTTTCTTATGTGGAAAAAAGTGGATACGCGTTGCGTATCCCTTACGCTCCTGAACAAAAAGTTTAAAGATTTAAAGTTGATATTTACTTTCCCTTGATAAAATAACTTAAAAAAGCTAAATTTTTTGAAATTTTTTTGACAACGCCTTCATAGATTTTATGACATTCACAATAGTGTGGCTTAGGAGTTAAAATATCCAGACACGATTGTAAAAATTTTATATTTTATTTGCAATGAAATGAATGGAAACAATTCTTATGTTTAGTAGAGCACGGAAAAATATTACATTTTGTGCAGCGGACTCTCGATCTGCTGTCGCTCCCTTCCAACCTGACTTTACAGGGTTTTTCATTTCTTCACAGCTGGGCCAATGTTCAAAACCATCGTACCGTTTGTCTACACATGGTAGAGTTGCTGGAACTCTTCTTTTTCTTCATTCAAATTATTTTTTCGTCACTCTCAGTTTCATCAGGAGTACACTTTTTAGTTCCACAAAGCAGATACTCGCCAAGATTTAATCTAAATTTTAGAAGGTCCATAGTATCTTTAGCCTTAACTTTCTTGCTTTTGCAGTTTCGACGATTTTCCATCCAGCTGTTAACCATTGCCAAATCAAAAAAAGAAAAAAAATAAAGGATATTCTTTAAGGTCCATTTCCGAGTTGTGAAGAAGAAGCAGTAATACTTGAACATCTGGTCACATATGTCCACGTCCCGCATGTGTTCATTGTATGATTTGCAACTATGGGGCATGAAACGTTTACTCTTTCTGCACTTTGTCCCATCTCCGCACCACAGATTGAGGATCTATTCCGAAAGCTGTGGACAACATCAATACTGATGTGTTGTCCTTCCATTTTGTAATGCAGATTTTGCCATCACCTCTAACGACTTCTTCTGATTCTCCTTTTTTCATTGCATTATCCTTATTGAACTGGTAACCTTTAAATCTGTTGGCCATAATAGTGGCAATGGCTTTCATATTTAATGACAATAACTTGTCCATCAAACCAACTGTTGAAAACCATCTATCAAAGTACAGGTAGCTATTTTCTGGCAATGATTCAGCCAAACGAAGAATTACTGCTGGACCTAGATCTAATTCTGTTTCGAAGTGGAGTGGTAGCTCCCTGATTTTCGAAGTCCATGACAATTCCATCAGATGTGGTTGGTACAAAATGTTTTGAGTCCCACAGGGCTCGGTTTGTTTCGGACAAATTGTCGCACAGGACAACTCCCCAAGAAGGGTATCATTTGTTCATCAATTGAATATGCTTCCTTTTCTTCTCGTCAATTAGGGGCTGTATTTTCCACAATTTGTTGCAACTTTTTGTTTCGTCGTTAACGCTGAGATTATCAACCAGATGGAAATTTGTACGTAGAAAGTAGAATCTGTCGAGTGGTAGTGCGTTTTCCGACAATGGTATCTTGTATTTATCATTCCAGTACAAATGTGTTCTAGGAAAATGTATACATCCCATTGCTACATGCGTACCAAAAAATTTAATTTCTTCTGGAGTCACGTGAGTTTGTTTGCCACTGGTTTGCAGATAATATTGTGCAGTATGAGTGGCTGCTAACGAAAAAAATCATCGTCCAGATATTCCTTGAAATATTCTTTAGGTGTTTTTACATCCGACGGAAGATCGTCTTTTTTAGAAGGCGGCTCCTTACTATTGAAATTACAATTCTTCCAACGCAGCGTCTGCAAACGTAACAATGGCAAATTGTTCTCGCTATCCGACGTACTAACATTATCTTCTTCATCATTATTGGCAATAGACTCTTCATCGGAATCATTAGGAACTGCATTTACATCAAGTGGATTTGGATCTTCGTCATCGCTTTGGCTGTCAACTTCAAAATCAAATTCCAACTCATCCACTAGATCGAATAAATCATCTGGATATTTCGCTATTCTTTCCAAATTAATGTTGTCCTTTTTTCCTGCAAGTTAAAAACAAGTTTCAATTATCTGGTTCTTTAATATTATTAACTTTGGTACACGTTAGCTTCCGAGGCTCATAATTATGAAAAGCGGTACAAACTTATCCACACACTCAGATCTTTGAAATGTTGACTCAATGTAAAAGCATTTCTATACTCGTTTTAACTAGTACAAATTTAAAGTTTTCAGTATTCAATAAAAAAAAAATTACTTACGGTTAACCGCCACTCCATAAGTTAACAACACACTAATGAAAACAAATACGAGAGAGCAGTACTGTGCGCAAGTCGTAGTAATCACTGTCACGATCGTGTGATACCGTTGTGAGGCTAGTCAATTCAAATTTTGAGCCTTATTACCAGTGAAAATAAGGAAGTCACAATTGTGACACCAGGGAGCGTAAGGGGTATACAGCTGACCAGTACGCAGTAGAAAAATAATAAACATAAGAAGGTTTAGTGCCATATCCCCAAAAAAACAACTATGCAGCTACGGACACGTGTTTCGGAGTTATTGCCCCTCATCAGCGTAGCATAGCTAAAGAATTGGATCTAGGATCTAAATTATTTTTTTGGGGATATGGCACTAAACCTTCTTATTTTATTTTGACCCCAATAAATCTATATTATTTTGTTTGTATTTGCCAGGTGGAAACGGGCAGTACACATAGAGCTCTGTGTGTTGACTGTGATCATTGAGGCCTCAGTTGTGGCACATGGGAACATGAATGCACTAATTGAGTACTGTGTACTGTACTTTCCAGCTTTATTTTAGTTCTTGTTCCTGATCTATCCCATCCTAGATCCAATTCTTTAGCTACGCTACGCTGATGAGGGGCAATAACTCCGAAACACGTGTCCGTAGCTGCATAGTTGTTTTTTTGGGGATATGGCACTAAACCTTCTTATTTTATTTTGACCCCAATAAATCTATAATAATAAACATTTAACTCATTGTAACGCCTTAACTATTCATCGTAGAGATATACCGTCGTGGACTTTTTTGAAGGGAATTGAACGCTCCATAAAAAATATTCTGAGCAATTTTTCTCTATCTGTTGCCGTTTTCGCAGCGTCTGAAGTTGAACATTCAGAAACATCGATTTTCATCATTTTCACAACTTTAATTGTTTATAAATTAAATTCATGGTCATATAACGTACGGCAAAATTGACCATGAGAATTCAAAAACATACTGAATCGAATGGTATTGGTCGGGAATGGTTGGAAATTATTGTGAAAGTGGGCCTGATTTTTGCTTAATTTGATTGGTCTATAAATAAAAACGGATTGTTCATTAAATTCGCAAAAAGTACAAGTGTCAGATAGATCAGGAGCAAAGTAACTTCTACCTTGTCTACAGCAACTGTTGCAAAATGTTCAGCCACTTCGTATGTTTTGGCATGCATGTAGTAGGGAGTAATCTTCAATCAACGGGATTTAAATCTAATTTACACGTTTAATACCTGAATGTTAAGTTGCTTCAATATATTTTTACTTTGTTAATAAATACGAAAAAAAAAACAATATTTATTAAGATTTATCGTACTAAGTAATGCCAGGGCCGGATTACCCGTAAGGCAGTATAGGCAACTGCCTAGGGGCGCCGACAGTTTAGGGGGCGCCGGCGACAAACAAAAAATAATAAATTTTTGTATACGGAGAAAATTTGCACAACTGCGAGGCACGCAGTACACTTGGTTAGCTTGTCACAGCGAAAAATCGCTCGTAGCAACAACCAGTTTTATTGCATTATCATTCACGAACAGATGGTATGTAAATAGACTGACGCTGACCATATTTTGTTATTTCGTTATTTGACAACTATATGCCTTAAAAACCCACTAGTTTTCGGTATAATTGAAGTACATACTTTGCTACTTTTAGTTTGTTTTATATCGCTGAGCTGAGTGCTGAGTTTGTCAATAGTGTAGTTGTGTAGTGACTGAAAATGAGTACAAAATTAAGTGGTGCCAAAAGAAGAAAAATCGAGAGGGAGAAAAAAGAAAAAATTGACCATATATTGCAAAATACAAAGAAAATAAACAGTTTTTTTTCTAAACAAGAAGGTATATTATAAAAACTTTAAAATAATTGTCCATATAATATTATATTATTAAATTAATTTAGTTACAGCGGAGAAATCCTTAGAGAAATCTTCCATTAAAGAACAGGCCTTAACTTTAACGGCTAATGCTTGTGATGCTGATACTGATACTCAAACGACAAATATTATAATTGTTAATGAAGAATCAAGTTTACTATCACCGCAAAAGACCCAAACTGCATCGTCAGAAAAAAATGGAGAAAAAACATGAAATTGCTACTGCTTCCTCTTCTAAAACCGAGACATTAATTGTTCAAGACGAATTACAAATCAGTAAATCAGTGGAGGACTTCAATATCGGAAACGACCCAGCAGAGTGGCATATAACAGATAAAAACTTAATTATTGATTCAATTCTAAAAAATCCACCACAGCAAAATATTGATGAGTTAGATTTTACTACTTCTGCGCGAAATTACGGTAAATTTAATCGTTACGCGAATAGACAAATATTTTTCTCGAATTGTTTTAATGGAGAACGTCATAGAAGAAACTGGTTATTATATTCTGAGACGACAGGAAAAGTATTTTGTATGTACTGCAAATTATTTGACATAAGTAGTGAAAATGTATTTGTATCGGGATTTAACGACTGGAAAAATCACATTCGTATAGATTCTCACGAAAAATCTACGGAACACAAAAACAATGCAAAGGCATTTATAATGAGAATTCAAAGCTCAGGAAAAATAGACACAGAATTACATCGGCAATATTTGGCTGAACGAGATTATTGGAAGGAGGTTTTGCGGCGTGTAATAAGTGTAACGAAGTTTTTGGCAACACGGGAACTTGCCTTTAGAGGTACTGAAGAAAAAATAGGTTCTCCAAATAATGGAAATTTTTTGGGCTTATTGGAACTTTTATCTGAATATGATTCATTCTTAAAAAAATCACATGGAAAAATATGGCAGTGTAGGTACAGGTGGTGTTTCCTATTTATCGAAAACCACATATAATGAATTAATTCATTTAATGGGAAATTCAGTAATAAATGAAATTGTCAAAGAATTGCATCGAAACAAATACTATGCCGTAAGTGTCGATTCTACGCCAGATATTACTCACACTGATCAACTAACTTTCATTGTCCGTTATGTAAATGAAAAGGGTATTCCAAACGAACGATTTGTAAAATTTATTAGTAATTGCGGGCATAAAAGTGCTGATATGGAAAAATGTGTACTCGACATGCTTAGTGAATTAAAAGTAGATATTAAGAATTGCAGAGGTCAATCGTACGACAATGCTTCTAATATGGCAGGTTTATACACTGGACTTCAGGCTCGCATAAAGAAACATAACGATCTTGCGTTATTTGTTCCCTGTGCTGCACACTCCTTAAACTTAGTTGGAGCTGCAGCAGCAGAATTCTGCTACATGGCAACTGAATATTTCATGTTCGTCCAACAAATATTCAACTTTTTTCTTCTTCTACCAACAGATGGAATATTTTGAAAACTAATGTAAATGAAGATTTGACAGTAAGACAGGGTGAAATCATAATTTTCAATCAGTTAATACCTAAATCTTTGTCTACTACACGCTGGTCGGCTCGTGCTGATGCTTGTAAAGCTTTATCTGTCTCATATAACACATTTCGGAAAAGTGTAGAAGAAATAGCCCATAGCAAAAATGAAAAACCTTCCGTACAAGCAGAAGCTATGGGATTGTTAGGTAAATTTAATTCGTTAGAGACGGGAATTTTAACATCGTTTTGGTCGGATGTTTTAGAGAAATGTGATAAAGCCAGTAAGACTTTACAAACCGTTGATATTGATTTATCAACAACGATTGCAATTTTTGAATCATTGATTGGTTATCTTAAATCATTACGAGATCAAGACCAGTTTGATAAATACGAAGAAAGGGGCAAACAACTATCCAAAATTATGGAATATAATAAAGATCAAAAAAGGATACTTAAGAGAAAGCTTCAATTTGACGAAACTCATGAAAATGAAACTAACTTCGACGGCAAAAGTGATATGAAAATTAATGTTTTTCTTGCTGTTATTGATAGGCTAGATCAAGAATTAAAGAAGCGATTGATGGCTTACGTAGAAATAGAAAAAAAGTTCTCGTTTTTAAATAATCTTAAGATTATGAATGACAACGACATAAGAAATAATTCAAATAATTTGCAAGCTGAATATTCAAACGATTTGGATGAATGTTTTGCTGAGGAATGTATTGATTTCAAATATTTTGTTGAAAATATAGAAAATGTCGTTAATGTTAGAGACATGTTAGTATTTATCAGGGAAAAACATGTTATAACCATGTTTCCTAATGTGGAAATTGCATTAAGAATTTTTCTGACTCTACCAATAACAAATGCGTCAGGGGAAAGATCATTTTCTACTTTAAAAAGGACAAAAACATATTTACGAAATGCCATAAGCCAAGAAGGACTTAATAATTTATCTGTGCTATCAATAAACCATGACTTAACTAGTGCGCTTGATTTTACTGATATTATAAATAGCTTTGCCAGTAAGAAATCCAGAAAACGTATGTAATAGTTATTTATGATACAAGTGTTAAAAATTATGATTTGTTTACAAAATATTTCTTTTTTACTTTTTTTTTTCGTGGGTTTGCTCAACTCGGTTACACTCGTTTCGCAAACTTTCCCACTCACAAAACAAAATATATTTTATTTTGTGAGTGTTATTAACACTTGATGATAAATAACTATTACATCTATTTGTTCAACTTTTTCCATTTAATGTTTTTATTTTTATTTGTATGCGCTGAGTATATATTGTTTTTATATTACATTATTTTGTATTATGAATAAAAACTTTGAAAGCATTTTGAAAGTTTTGTAGTGGGGGGGGGGCGCTATAATATAGTTGCCTATGGGCGAAAAAAGTCATAATCCGGCCCTGAGTAATGCATAATGGATCTAACTTGTTCAGAAACTGTGCAATATTGTTTATACTTTGTTACATATTTTGAGTGAAGTAAGCGAAATAAATGATGTTAGTATTATTAGGCCTTGATGACTAACATAAATTGGATCCTAAAAGGGAAACGTATAAAAGTTTATTGAAAAGAAACTTTGGGTCCATTCTTCCACTAGGGAATATCCTTAGTGCATGTATAATGAAGCGGAATTTTATCATTTCGTTTTAGCATAAAAATAACACTTTTTAAGGCTTAGACTTTAAAGGAACGAAATGCTTAAGACAGTACAGAATAAATTAAATAATGCTTTAGTCTTTGTGATGCTATTTCTCGTTTCTTTTACCTGCATATTAAATTTCATATCTGTTATTTGCAATTGATGTGAAGTAAATTCAAGACAAATATATCCACAAACGTGTATGAGATTGGCATGTACTTATAGAAATTATAGAAATATAATCAGGGGAATAAATCAACTTAAATCAGAAAGGAAAGGAAAAAAAGAAACACATAATTACATATTTAAGAACAAATATATTTCAAAAGGCTCTTAACCAGACTTTTGAAATATATTTTTTAAAATGTCTCAAGAAGCTGAAATAGAGTCCTTCAATGCGATTTACATGATGTATAATTCCAATACATCAACGTAGTTATCATAAGAAACATTTAACCTAAAATGATGCAATATGGTGTATGTTTCTGAACTTTGGTCGACAAATTTATGCCACCAATCAGATTAATGTGATCAGAAGTGTAATATCCCAGCTTACTTAAAGTTTTGCAAAAAGACTTAAATAAAATCTCGTAAGGATTATACACAAAGACTACCACGTCTGAAAAGTTCGTTTATTAATGTGTGAGATGGAAATTAACCCACGAAAGCTGAACTCCTTTAAATGATTTCTTCCAGTTACTGGTAGACATATTGCCCCTTCCCTGGAATAAATTTTAATCAGTCAATTAATGAGATAAGTCTTGGCTGTGAAATACCTTTTATAAAAACTGCACTATCAACTTGGTGTCAAGAATGAACCAATCGTGCTGAAAATTGAAAATCGGTTTACAGACGAGCTGATTCAGCCTCCAACAGATATCTAGTTTTCGTTTAAAGAACATCTCGTTACTACATAAATGCTCTGTAAATTCAAGAAATTTCTCTATGCCAAAGACACTCATGCATAGTGTAGCATTTGTGATAGAAAGCCACATAGACCTATAAATGCAAAATCAATCCCCAAATTTATACTACTGTCTAGGATTAGTGAGCGAAGATGTAGCCAAATTTGCAATTTTTGGATAATTTTACCTGTTCAATCAGAATAATTAGAAATTAATAATATTCATGTAAGGTTTTTAGTAGAACATTCAAAATATTGTCGGAAACACAAATTGTCCTGTTAAAGCGAAAATACCTCAAATACATACTGCTGAACAGGAAGACCTTATTGCGGTTGCATTTACTAATGACCCATATACTCATTTCCCATGTGTTTCTGGTGTTCAAGGTGTTTCCAGATCATTTGTACGGAGAGCAATGTGCAGACAAATGCATCTAAATTATTTCTAATTTATACAGGCACGTCAACCTGGCACTGCTGGCCGGCAAGGAGAATATTATGAATGAGCTGCAACAAGTTACTGCAATAACAATTGTTTGAAGTGACGAAAGACAATATTATGCAACAAATATGTACAGTCAATACCAATGATCATTAGAAAACCCTCACATAATAGAAAAAAGGGATTTGCAGCAAAGTTATTTAACATATCTGATAGTAGAGATGCTTAAGAGTCTTATATACCCTATTAAATCATAATTCTCGAATATCTCGTTTAAAACTTATCCGATTTGAGTGCGATTTTTACAAGATTTTTCAAAAATATGTATAAAATGTCGGAATGTAATTTTTTTTTTTTAGAGTCGTCAAAAAATTTTCGATTGCATTTTAAATATTTTGTATCCAAATTTTTTAACATTCCGACATTAGTCACTGTTTGTAACGTTTATAATCATGTGACCCAACTCTTGGATTAGTTGAAAATAAATTTATTAGAAAACTAAAAACTGCATATCTGTATTCCGATAATAGCTGCCATCTCGCATGATATTTCGGAAACACGGATGCACTTGCATACACTGGACTCGTTTGCGGGAGGGGGAATCGGGCACTTAGGAACCACGTTGCGATTTGCGTAAACAACAGTGGCGTGTGTATTCTAGAGATATCTCAAATTTACTTATTTGTTATAAAGTGGGTACACTCGATTTCAATAAAAACTGGTACACTTTCTTTTAGCTATGTAAATCATTCGTTCTTTGATTGATATTAATAATCTTACAAATGTCACTTTGACGTTAATCAGTGGCGTAATTATTAAAAATGGTTCGACATCTAACAGATATTCAAAAATTTCGAATTGTTTCTAAAATTGAAGATGGTTGGTCCATAAGACTTGCTGCTGAATACAATGTGAGTAAAACCACGATAATGAGTGTTAAAAAACAATGGGAAACCAACCAAACGGTATCCCGTAAAGTTGGTTTCGGTAGGCCCAGAAAGAGCAATAATCAAGAAGATGAAAATCTTATAAATTATCTAATAGAAAACCCTTTTCAGACTGCAGTAAATGCAATTTCAGAGACAAATTTCCCTGCTTCGGTATCTACTGCTTGCAGAAGAATAAAACTACAAAGCGACTTGAAGAGTTGTTCAGCGGCTAAAAAATCCAAACTTTCAGAAGAAAAGAAGCAGGGTAGGATTATTTTTGCACTCAACTATATAATCAATGATGAAAACTTCTGGGGACAAGTTGTCTTTTCTGACGAAAAGGTTTTTAAATCCTGTAACGATGGACATGTTCGCGTATATAGGCCCGTGGTCTAGAGGTAACGTACTTGCCTCGAAACCTCGGGGTCCCGGGTTCGATTCCCGGTCGAGGAACTGGGATTTTTCTGTGAGAGAGATTAATCGTAGTATACTCGGATATTGGGTGTGTGTCCATTGTCTCTAAATGTGTAGCCCTCTCCCACACAAAGTCATTTCAGACCTTCAGGGATAAAGGGGGTTGTAATTTCATGTGGTGTTATTATTATTATTATTATTCCACTAGATACGACGAAAAATGTACTTTCGATCCACAAATATTAGGAAGGTTTTCAGTCAATGTCTGGGTTGAATAAGCCTAAATGGGTTAGGTGTGTGTTGGAACAGTGGTGGTCATCTCAATTCCATTAAATATATTGAAATATTAGACAATATTATGTTGCCGTCAGTAATAGAGGTGTTTCCGGAAAATAATTTTATTTTCCAACAAGACAACTGCTCCATACATACGGCCCATCGTGTCAGGCAATGGTTTCTTAATAAAAACATAGAGTTGTTAGTGTGGCCATCTAAAAGTCCGGATTTAAATCCAATTGAAAATGTATGGGGACTAATGGTGAAACATATAAGAAAATTAAATAACCATCCAAATAATGCCCAAGAATTGGAGGGGATAATTGAACGCTTGGGAGAACTTGTCACAAGAAGTTGACCTTGCAAGAAATCTGATTTTGTCCATGCCTGCAAGACTTCAGGCAGTTTTAGACGCTAATGGAGCAATGACAAAATATTAGTTAATTCTGTATTACGTAATTGAAGTTCATTTATTTTATTTTTTTATTGTATTTTTATGTTCAGTTTGCATTGTTTACATTTTTTTTAATCTCAAGTAGTATTTTTGTGTTCTTATTTTAAAAATAGAATTATCATTATTCAGTTAGTATTTTAATTACAACCATTAGTAGAATTATCCGTAACAAATATTATTTTTTTTAAACAATAATATGGCAGGCTTGAAAATGTTTTGAAAAAGTTATTTTCTAATTATTTTTTAAAATTCCATTTGAATAAAATAAAAGAGAAAGGTTTAATAAGTTTAAAAACACAAAGAAAACCGATCTCCTCCAAAAACCCAGGTCTGGGGTAAATCACTTCTTCTCCACCCCCCCTCTCGACATGCCTGGCCAGCCCTATTTACAGACATATGCACACAACTAAACTATTAAGATTTTCGATTACAAGAGTTGTACTAGTTTTTTTTGAAATCAAGTGTACACCTAAGTAGACGTGTTATTGAAAGTGATTATTAGTGCAGTGAAAGAACAATGGGAAAAATTAAAACATATCATAAGCGTAAATACCCTAGCAGAAAACCGAAAAATCGAACATTAGCCCAAAAGAGAAAATATAAAAAGTAAGTACTAGTGAAAATTGAATTTCTTCGTAAATTAATAAAAGTAATAATTTTCTTTTATTTCCGGGAATTTCTGTAGAGACTAATATAAATGAAAGTTTTCCCATTTTGCCGTCTCTAAATATTGATATGGAGAATGAAAGGCTCAATGAAAGGTGAATATGATAATTTTTATTTCTGATTTATTTTAAGCGCAGTAACCTCATGTACAGGGTGATCATTTTAAGTGCACCTTACTCGATTTTTCTGCTGTATTTTTAACCTAGGAAAAAACTTCAAAAATTATACTTATGTGCTTTTTTCTAAGGAATCCGAAAATTAAAAACAACTGAATGTCAAATAAAAAGAAAACGCCGAAAAATTGAAAAAATAAAAAAATTACACCCCGCATTAATATGCGGAAATGGACATATGACATTCCGAATATTGATTAAATATGCGCGTCACATACATATCTTTTACTTCCGGTTTGACCGGAAATTGCCTTAATTTTTTTTATTCTAAATGATATGTATATTCGGCTCAATTTAAAAAAATTTCTTTCTGAATTCAGCAATATATGTAACATCATCATAATCTTTCATATTTGATAAAAATATTGGAGTTTAAATTTAAAATAACACAAATATATTTTTCATATTATTTCATCGCCTTTTCCATTCTGAGTTGATTGATATGACACACATTAATACTTCCATTTTATAGGAAAAATTTTTAAAATAATACTATGCATTAATAAGAAACGGTAAAATAGAAATTTTTTTTGTAGATTAACGATTTAATTGTTTTGTTGTTTAGTTCTTTAGCTATTTTTAAACAAAGTAAATAAAATAATTTCGGTTTTTTTTTATTGTTTTTACATATTAATTGCAGGACAAGGACGCATGAAGGGTAAGGTTAGCTACTACTTAGCTTATAAGCTTGACGCAATACAACTTTTTCGTCGGTTTATGTCGTACGAAACCTCTAGTACTCCGCCTCTGATAATTCAACATCTCCCGATCTGAAATGTTCCACTATGCTGTTCTGTAACTAGAACATCGGCCACCTTCGACATTCGCCGCGATAATCTCGGTTTGGCTGTATATATGCACCGTGGCCTGCGCAGGGTGTGGTAAAATCGAGACTATATTTCACTTGCATCTGATATAGACTCTTAATATTGAACTAATTCCAATGTTGGATATTCGCCTTCCTTGGCAACAGCTATTTTCAGTTTTTGAATATTTTGGAACATAAGCCGGCATTTTAGATCTAATTGATGGAACACTCCCGCAAGAGCAACTGCATGTTAAATAGAAATGTTAAGAACCAGTCGCAGAAAAATATTTAACCCCACAGTTAAAGGATCTCTGTTCAATCATTTGTTGCATTTGATTTTCGTTCCTCGTTTGTCTAAATTGTTAATATATCAGTTGTGTATTTCAAGTACTTATAGAAGTAAATATGCAATTTCTTATTTTCCATGAAACATTTTTTTATTTACTTATAAAAATATCATTGCAAATCATATTAATAATATTTACGTGTAACAACTTTAAATGCTGATCCAATGAACACTCTTGTCTATATAAAAAATATACTGAAAATCTATCACTCCTTTCATTGTGGCGCATGATTTATGAGACATCATGTACAATGATTACTGATGCATAATATATTTTGTCGTTTATCTATTTTCAAATTAATACTAAACCAACACCATATACTTAACTCTACGGAAACATTCCAAATGTAATTCACAAACACCTCAGGGCTTTTAGCTGTCATAATAATTGTTATGGCTCCGACTTCCAGAACTAATACCATTTGGAAATTGCAGAAACTTATAATCCAATCGCAGTTTGTTCATATAAAGTAGCAAACATATTCAAAAGGCTTTGCTTAATTTTCTAGTACTGGATTTGGCCTTAGAAATAAAGTAGTGTATTGTAGAAATGTCAATTGTGTAATAAATTAATACTTTTAAATATGTATAATTGAAAAAGCACTTAAAATAATTATCACTTCTGGTTATAAGTAGAGTTCGTTAATAAAGTCATTATTATCATTTCTTGTGTACAATTTTAACCATGTTTTCGAATATGTTTTCATTCAGCTCTGTGCTTACATTATTCAGGAATTTATAATGTGTCAAAACAACTCTCCATGTTTTCTTGCCAAACAAAACGAAATGAATTAGATTGCTATATCACATTCTGAAGCGTAAAATGCTTGTAAATTTGTCGACATTTCACTCTCAGTTTCATTCATTGCTGGATGAACTTATTTATTTATATTTATTGAGTTATAATGTAGACATTTGGGAGTTATGTATGGAACAACACATCTGGTAAATGACCTCCATGGCTTTTCTGGCACATGCGTACTTTTTTGGCGAAATTTTGAATAACGGTGTTCCATACATATGGCGGTTTTTCGTTGATATATCGTCTTATTTCGGCATTCAATGCTTCGGTAGTCGTGGGCTTGTTTGCATAAACCTGTGACTTCTGATAACCCCACAGCCAAAAGCCCAAAGGTGTTAAATCGCAAGAGCTTGGCGGCCAATTCTGGTCACCAAACCAAGATATGACACGACCAGAAAAAGACTCGTGTAATGTTTCACGGCGGTATGGCAAGTGGCACCGTCCTGCTTAAACCACATGTCGTGGAGAGCAATATCTTCCAGTTGAGACACAAAAAACTGCCTTATTTTGGCACGATAACGATCGCCATTCACCGTTACTGCATTACTTACATATATGTAGACATTCGACACACAACAGATTAAAATTTATCAATCTGTTGTGTGTCGAATGTCTACATATATGTATATTTTATTGACTTTTAAATTGATTGGTCTTATAATTGTTATGCCACAGACGTGGTTTTAAAAAAAAAGTTTTTCTGTTGTGGAACTTTACATCATTATTTGGCTATTGAGCCCTGAAGAAGTTTAAGCAGATTAAACGAAACGTAGGCAAGGTATCGTTTTATTTTAACCTATTGTCCTGGTTCCGACAATTTCAACCTGTAGAAGATTTTTCAAGGACACAAAATTCACTTTTTAAAAAAAGAGGATAATTAATTACCTAGACAAAAACAACGTATTATCTCCCCTCCAATTTGGTTTCAGAGAATCTAGATCTACACATGATGCAATAGGCCACTTAACAACAAATATTCATAAGGCATTTAATGACAGTAAACCAGCTCTTTGCATCTTTGTAGATCTAGCAAAAGCTGTTGACAATATCAGTCATAAAAAATAACATTGAAAATCTTGGTTTCCGTGGCAATATTTTAAAACTTTTAACCAGCTATCTCTCAGATAGAAAACAGTGTGTTAACATGGGCAATGCATCAAGTGATTTTAAGACTGTTGAATACGGTGTTCCGCAAGGAACTGTGCTTGGACCGCTCCTCTTTAATATTTATATAATTTATTCTCACTGTCTACTAGCGGCTCTATTATTGGTTTTGCAGATGACACAGCTGTTTTTTGTTCTGCAGATAGCTGGGAATCTCTCAGAAATGATGCAGAAAGAGACTTCAGATATATTAAGAACTGGTTTGACTCCAAGCTACTGACAATTAATTATAATAAAACTAAGTTCCTTCGTTTGTACCAAGTAAAAATAACCTACCTAATTTAACATTTTTACAAATTGATTGCGACGGAACTATAATTGAGATTCCGCATGCGCGTAGTATAAAATATTTAGGATTATATTTTGACAGCATGCTGAAATGGGATGTATACATATAAATAAACTAGTAATAAAAATCCGAAGTTTACTGGCTAAATTTAAATATTTGAAACAAGTTTTAAATAAAAAACATCTTTTAATTCTTTACTACGCACTGGTGGAGTCTCAATTAAGGTATGGTATTGTTGCATGGGGAGGAGCTTATAACTACATTATAAATAAGCTAGAAATAATACAAAAATGGATTCTGAAAATTATTTATGATAAAGAAATAACCTACCCCAGTGATGAGCTCTATAACCTTGCTAATGTTCTTGATATTAGATAACTGTTTTGCGCAGGATTAATCATGGAACAAAAAACAAATACCACAAAAGTGGTATTTTATATAATTATCAGACGAGGTATAAGGAAATGGCAATTACAGTACCTTTTGTTTCAAAAACAATTGTACAAAGATCTTTCTATGTCCTAAGTCCTCGTATATATAACCATGTATCAAGTGATCTAAAAAAAATAAACACGTTAACAATGTTTAAGAAATTCTTTAAAAAAATTGATGCTCTCAAAGCCTCGCGCCTTTTTCCATCAATTAATTAACCTGAGACATATAATTTAACTAAATATAATAAAAATAAATAGATTTTACCAGTTTAACTATTTATTAGGTATCTCATCAACTTCTTCTTTCATCTACTCTTAAATATACTTAACTGGTAACTTACCTACAGCCCTTTTAATACAGATTTTTCTTTATTTATTTTTCTTCAATTGTGCTTTTATTTTCATAATCTTTTTTATATTAGGTGTAATTATGTTAAGAAGAAATATGTCTATTACATTCTTTACTTGCGAATATGATGTAATTCATGTCTCTCTAGAAGTTCCTTATTTTTAAGAGTAATGCTTTACTTCAGACGTTTGCAGGACATACAAGCTCACCACAGGCATTAATTGTCTTTGTGAGCTTATTATTTACACTCTAATAAGAATTGTTAGATAGTACTTAGTTTGTTTTTTTTAGGAATTTTGAAAAAATTTTTTTTCTTATACAATTTAACATGTTGCTAAACAATATATTAAAAATGTTATATTGAGATGTGTAAATAAACATTATTATTATAAACATTATTATAAATAAAACGTCAAATTAGGTTTCAGAGATTTGTCATATAAATTAATGCAGTTTTACGTCTTACCTTATGTAAATGATCTTAAAATGTCTAGTATGGGTGAATCCTCAGCTTTGCCGGTTATATGTCCATCATATATAAAGCAAACATGTGAGTATAAGTATGGAAAAAAGAGAATTTGTCAGTATTAAAAACTTGTTTGAGAGTAACCTTCATACAATGAACACAAATAACACAGAATATATACCGTTTAACATAAATCACTGTTAGTTCTAAAGTAGCTGTTTTTCCTGCTGTCGTAGTACAAACTTTTAAAATTAAAGATGAGATAACTACGGTACTAAAAACAAAACAGGCGAACAAAAATATTACATATTACCATTAAATATTAAAATAATTAATCTTTTCAAAGAAAACTTGATAATTTGACCCTCAAAATTTTACATGGTCTATGGTCGCATTATTTGTAATAAGTATTTACTTTTTCTCACTTACTTACCTTCAACAAGCCATAGGTACTTGTAATTATATAAAAACAATATTCCTGTTCTTCTTTCTTTAATAAAATGTTCATATTTTGTTTGTTGTACAAATTAACCTAAGAGAAATAATTATTTTTAAGTTACATAAACAAAATCTCAATGAGATCTTTTTGAGTCTAGCTGATTTATTTATGATATTGTTTAAGGAATATTTCTTCTAATTATTAAGTTGTACATTTATAATGAATATAACTATTACTAGTCAGTGGAAGCACAAAAATAATGCAGCTTCGAATATCTAGTTAAAAGACTATAGGCGGTGTTGCTCAATAAATCAAGTTGCAAGAAAAGTAATGCGCTTCCTGATCGTGATGCAGTTCTTGAGGTAAGGTGGATTATTTTCAGAGCTCTCTAAAACCATCGGATCGAACAAGGGTTTAGATCTGGGTAGCTGACAGTTCTTCCAATATCTTGCAAAGGGAGATAACACTTGAATTCGACAATGTTATACACAAAACAGTTAATTATTAATTACACACCAAAGCGTCGGGATCAAAATTACTCGTGTCGTAAAATTATATTAGCGGAGAACCTAAAGCGACAAGGTTTTTATTTTGAAAACTATACATATTTGCGAATCGTGATTACAGGTACAGTACTCTCTGCTTAATTTGCAAGCGTTTTATATAAATAAAGAAATACGAATTAATAAGCGCGGAATAAACATAATAAAGAGGTACGTTTATTACAATTTATATTTATAATATAAATAAATGCATAAGGACGAATCAACTAGTAGTATTATTATTTTTGAAACAATAAAATCCATAATATATTTTTTTCAATTTCGGTACTTTCAGATTTTATATAACTGTAGGGGAAATGACATAATAATAAACAATTAAATTAATATAGTAGTGTGAAATATATACTACGTAGAAAAAACACAAATATTGTCCTGTCAATTGTGAAAAATCTCAATTTTCTAACCAAGAATCAGAATGAATGACAACGCGTGATATTGTTTACAGCGACTATATTTGTCAAACAAAGACGATTAATCTTTTCTGACAACCGATTTATTTTGATTACTTTTTTTCACAGAACATAAGCTAGGTAATATGTCGTATTTGAAATGTTTCTCTTTTCAAACACCTAAAAGGTCCATGTGGTTTTAAAACCACCCTTTAAATAAATGACCAGCGATAAACATTGTGCCTCAGGTTGATCTATCGTTAAAAAAATGATAAATGGTCAGTTTTTAAATGGTAACTTTTCAACTCGCGCGTTGGACAAGAAATCAATGATAAACCCTTTCACAACTTTATCTACATGTTAACTTTGTATTCAATATAAAGGGAGAAAATATATAAATTCCTGGTTTATTAAATATTTTCCATGGGATCAAAAGAACATCGATAAAACCTTTATTATTTCGTCTTATCTAAATTGCTTATTTTAATAAAGTCAATAGACTTTACATAAAGTCAAATAATTTTTATTTCCCCATCATAATAAAATCAGTTGCCCAAGCAATATTATCTGAACCAATAGAAAGAGAAAATGATTCTTTCCACAAGGTAAAAAGAAACAAACTATTTTTAAGACTACTATTCTTAAATTAAGCCATTATTGTACTCATATATCCGCAAGAATAGATATTTTTCCATCAAGGAAACGTTATTCTTAAAAGTCATTGTCTTAGTCTCCTTGTTTTAATGATAACTAATTATTAACTTTAGAAAAATGGTTCTACTTCAGCTATGAGGAAGTTTCGAACAATATTCAAACTAACTTATACTTAATCTAAGATTTCATTTATTCAGTTCAAAAGTACAGATTAATGCGATCTGTTACATTTAACACTTAATGTAAGAAATGTGTCATTTCGTTCAACAACTGTATTATTTAAACAAAACTGATGAATTACTTGAATCAATAAATATTTGATATTGACTGAAATATTTTCTTTCTTGATTTAATATTACGATCTATTAAATTTACCACTTAATGTAAGGATAAATTTAATTTCGTTCAACAACTGTATTATTTAAATAAAACTTTTTCCTTTTCTTTTTTGAAACTTACTACCACATGAATAATTCTTCGTTATCTAAAAAATATAGTTATTTACCCAGTATGTTACTGGAAAAATAAACCTTTGCGCTTGTGAGTCTACATTAAAAGGTTGGTCAGAGGGTGTTTTTCGAAACGTTAAGGAATTATATTATTATTTTTTTGTCTCATGTTAGTTGTCAAAAAACACCCTCTGACTAATCTTTTGACGTAAAGTCACAAGCGCATAGGTTTATTTTTCCAGTAACATACTGGGTAACTAACTATATTTTTTAGATAACGAAGAATTATTCATGTGGTAGTAAGTCCCAAAAAAGAAAAGGAAAAATTTAGAGAATGTCACAAATAACGTTCAGACAATATTTAAATAAAACTGATAAATTATTTGAATCAAATTTGAATCTCTGGGATTGGCTAAGAACTTCTCAGAATTAGAAGAAGCTTTTATGAAGAATGACGTTTTATTAAGAACCCAAAAACAAAAAATTTTACAAGTATAAGTCCATTCGTGACCACACTGTATATGAAACTTCAAATTTACCACAGGAAGGCACATTATTTCTTTATATATTTTTAAGTGTTTTATGAATTTTATTTTATCTTTCTGAGGTTCTATAACCTGTTCTTCTGAAATTTCCAGTAAATTATCCAACGTTAGTTAATTTTCTTGACCTAGAAAACAATTATTTATGTTATTAAAGTATAAATAATAAACAAATTATTGTAGCCAACTATATAACAGAAAAGTATGCTCGAACTTTCAAACAGGTATGGCATAACATGTTTTGTACATATGAAACCGAAATTTTTAAGCCCATTTGAATAATTACAAAATTTCCATTCATATATACAAACTGTAAATAGGCAGCTAAAACATATAATAATTAATATGTTAGCTTAGCATTTTTGGCAAGAACAAAGAACTTTAATCCTACACTAATAATAAATTAATATCAATGATTTCTGAAAGTCATTGATTAATAATGTTATATGTATATAGGTACACATCAGGGTGCATAACTGGTAAGTCGCCATATTCCTTTCAAGGGATGTTAGTACAGCTCATTTGCAACTGATTTAACTATAATATGCATAATGCAAAACCTAACAGTTTTTGAGATATTTTATTATTTTTTTTTTTTAGAAACTTCCCTTGCCCTTATGTGCTTTAAAAAACATGTGTCATCGCTTAAGTGGTGATTTCTCACTCAGAAATAAAACAAATAGTTACTATCAACATGGGTCCATTGCTGTTTCATACTTGAAATGCAGAATGTTGAAGTTTTATTATTATTTCGGTTAATTTTGTGAAGAAAATTTATACACCACTGACTTCTTTAGTTTTAGATGGCACAGTTATGTAGACAGTTAATTGCTGAAAAGAAGTCACCTTGATTTTTGTTAGATTTAGGTTTCGTGTAGGAGATAAATAATTTTTTTTATGTAAGGTACTTAATAGCATTATTTTATTATTTTTTTTAATAGACTTAAGAAGACTTTACAAATTGCATTTATCTTCTACACGATGCCGATATCTAAAAAACGTCAAGAGGTGACATTTTTTCGGCAATTAACTTTCTCCATTATTGGGTCTTCAAAAACTAAAAATAATCAGTGGCGTATATATTTTTTACAGTTAACGCAAAGAAAAATAAAACTTCAATATCTCAGAAATGAAGCAAAAATGGACTTATGTTGATAGGAATTAGGTATATTTGTCTTATCTTTGAGTGTAGAATCTCCGTTTAAGCGATGACACATGTTTTTCGGAACACCCTGTATCTCTTTAATTTGAAAACAAGAGACGCTCTACCTGTACCTAGTATTTTTGTATTATTTATGAAAGTAAAATATAGTTTTTAAAACTTCATATAAATCTCATTAGAAAAGAAATATATAAAATAGAGAAGTTTTTAAATAACTTGCACGTTTAATGCATTATCAAGTTTTAAAAATAAATTCCTATGAATGTACGATTGGGTTGAAATTTTTTTCACAAACGTAGTTTTTTAGCTCGTCTTTTTATCTTATCAAAGTATTTAACCTAATTTTTGTTACATAACTATGTAAACTAACGCAGGAAACTGAAATATGAAAGAAAGTTCCATTATTTTTTTATTTTAAAAACAAAATGTCTCAAAAACTATTAGATCTCTAAATTAATTGCAAATGAGTTCCACTAACCCACCCTTAAAGGAATAAACCGACTTACCAGTCACCCTGTATATGTATTGTATAATAAAATGCTACTACAATAAAAATGCAGATATTGACTATTGATTGTATATAATACACAAACAAAAATTATCAAAAATGAAAATAACTTGGGAAATCTATACACAACCTTTAAACTTCAGATGAATACCTTTTCACCTACATATAGTAACGTTGTGTATTCATTTCTTGTAAAGTATAACGTAATTAAAATAGCTTGCATACTTACCTTCTAATATTGAAATTAAGGACTCCAATTCCCAACTTGCTAATAGCTCTTCCATCGTAGACTCATTAATTTCTATTTCACAGCTCATAATGTTAATATACTTCTTTTTCAAGTGTAACTTTACAAATATAAATTATTTCATAATAATCAATATCTATGAACAAAGTACAGCACGCACAATTTGAAGCGTAATAGGTAAGGTATGTCGTCTTTGTTTGGCAAAGGCATAGCTTTCTACCTCCCACCACTACGCGATTCACTTGTTCCCTCATTAGAACACTTCACATTGAGATTAGCAAGTATTCAATCAAGGATAACAGTTATTGAATTAATAGTATGTATAATTCTTCCAGCAAAGTTGTTTGTAGTTTTATTCCAAGAAAATCATTTACTTCAAGATATCCTTATACTTACTCTCACGGTTAACATTACTCGAAAGAAGTGTACTAATAAGAGTATATTTAATACATACTTATACTTCGAAGGAATCAAACTTATATTGACTTAAAGACTTGCGCTAATGAAACTCAAAATATATCTGTTCTAGGTTTTCAATTGGTATATTATTGAAACAATAATAATTTATTATGCCAAGTAATATTTTTCTAATGACAATTATAAAAATTCATGATTAATCGATTACTTAGTTTTCTTTCCGTGCAAATTGCTTACATATTGTATTTCAGATGTAATACGAATTTATTTGGGAATTATTTCTAATTTCTTTTTAATTTTCGGGTTACAAAAAAAAACCATCAGATAGATTAGATATTTAGAATTATACAGGGTTTAATAGTGAAGTATTTTAAACTTGAATTTGAATTAATTGCAACATAAATAAGAAAATTGATGCTTTCCTCATTTATTACACACTTTTAAAATGGCATTATATGTGAGTTTCATTTACCAAACTACTGAACCGTATATGCAAATTGTATGATATAAAATTTCCATACTATTCGTATATATTATTAGATGTTATAAATTATTTCAGTATATCCTTTGTTCAAAAAAAACTTCAAACATATTTGCTTATGACAGCCTTTACAAATATGCGTTACAAACATACAATATAATACCAAAATAATTGCCTGATTTCGACAGGGTAAACAGTATAGTTTTCAGTTCAGGTTTTGAATGTAAAAGCTCTTTGAAGTTGAAGTTGTATTAGTTAAAAATGTCGTTATTCAAAAAAGTGGTTACTTGATTTCAAATTATTTACAACAGCAATTCAGTAACGAGTTAATTTATTTTGAAATGTAGTTATATTTTTAACACTTTTTGAATACGTATGTATAATATTCACATGTTATTGAATTTAAAATTAGTTTAATATTTTTCAAATATTAATTCCAATAACTTGATTTGGATAAGAACAAAATATTACTATAAATATGTCACATAGATAGCAGTAATATATCTATTATTTTTTAATCAAAACCGCCATTATTAAACGTTGGCCTATTTCATCTACCAAAACCGACACCATGCAGGTAAGCTCATCAGTAATCCTGGCCAAGGTCATTAATCCTACAGAGACGTACTGGGTATACATCATATCATAATACTTGAATAAGTACAATAATAAAAACAAAAATATTTTATATATTGTGATGTATGGTTTTGTACTATTTAGTTCGCTTTAAATACTTTTTTATGTATTTCCTTATATTTTGTAAGCTTAGTGCTGCACATTATTATTAAACTGTTAAATGACGTTCACACATGTAGGTACATTGTATATCTAAGTGATAACTAATAATAAATAAATAAATAAATGAAATAAATGGAAATAAATTTTATTAATACTGGTACACTTTATAAAAATATGTACAAAACTCATCTTTTTAAGCAGATTTATGAAGTAACTTGGTTGTCGTTATCACAAACTTGAGCACTTCTATAATAACTGTGTAGCATCAGATATGTTTCTACAGTTGTCTCAGTAAGCGATGTTTGCTGTGGTGGAAAAATATATTTGTATTTTGAAAAAGACCGTTCAACATCTACGGAAGTAATACAGGCATAAGTAAAACACTCTGTGAACTCACTTAACACAGCTGTAGATACACCATCACAAATTTGTCTTAATTTGGTAAAATCAGGATCTTTGCGTAATACACTCTTGAATTTTTCAATAACGGGTTTATTTTTTGCGTCATTTATAGTCTGTAGCTGTGTATTTACGTCGTCCACTATTTGCACCGATTCCACTAACGACAACGAAGTATCTTGCAATTTTTCTATTGCGTCATGTAGTCCTCTATAATTGTTATAAATACTTTTTAAATCTGTTTCAAGGGAAACATCTTGAAAGCTTGTCTGAATTTCCTTAATAGCTGCAGCCTCGTTAGGATTGAACTGTAGTATCACAGCTTTTATTTGTTGAAAATATTCAGCATAATAAAAAGCTGCCTTCAACCACGTTCCCCAACGTGTAAGAATCGGCTCTGGTGGTTCCGGAATACCAGAACACAGTGTGTGAAATGTTCGAAGCCGTTTAGGAGATTTGAGAAATACTTTTTTGTATTTGCTATTAATGCATCTACCTCTGGAAAACATTTTCGAATCGTTTCTGCTACAAGATGGAACGCATGCACTTTACACGTAACAAGTAAAAACCTACAATCGTTTCTTTGAAGAAAACGGCCCACCAAACTCATTGTCGCAGCACCGTTGACACAAACATCAACACTTGACTTGTTGAAAGTTCAAATTTTTCGAAAGTCTCCAACACCACCCGCGTAATTGTTTCGCCAGTACACGCAGTTAGTAAAAATGGAAATGTTGGTTTAACAGGGTCGAGTACACGTACTATAACATTTAAAATAGATTTTTTTTTACAATCTGTCGTCTCGTCAACACATAACCACAGCCGTGTATTTTTTAATGCACATTTAATCCTATTTACAATGTTTTCACGAACACTTGGTACATATCTACGTAACGATGAACGACTTGGTAAATTCACCTGGGGATTGTATTCATTCCAGAACTCCCGAAATGCTGGTTTATCCAATATCGCAGGGGAACATCACAGGCAATCAGCATTAACAGTAAATCAAACATAAACTGAGGTTCCAAAGAATACACGCCTCTTTTTTATTTTTATGCCGGTTACTATTGATATGAATTTTGCAGCCATATTTATTCCAGCACATTAAGTCTTGATCACAAACTTTACAAATTATTTTACATCCATCATAGAATAAATCCGGATATTCACCGATAAATTTATTCACTTTATCAGCGTACGGTCGTTTTCTACTCTTTACGCTCAACATTATTTATTATTTATTAGTACTCTATGCATCGACCGACAGATAACAACTGAAGTGTGTCATGTCATCGTTATCGTAACAAGCGCGCGATGGCATTGGTATTGCGCCCGACCCTGAATTTACCATCGCTTGGCCAGGCTTACTCACAGTATGTAAGCATAACCTTAAAATTTTGCTAAATCCTCACTTTGCGAGTGTTAGTAATCTTTGCAAAATCAAAAGTTTTATATCCCTTTCGAGAAGATGCGAACAAATCTACTGATCCATTACATCTGATCGACTTGGTCCAGCCCGATTTGATCCTGAGTGATCTGGGTGTACTTCAATTACCAATACATAGATCTGTGTCAAATGAACAAAACAGAAATAAAATGTACATTTTTCTTAATTCCGTCAAGACTGATTTGGTTTCCATCGAAACTTGATACATTAAATTCATAATATGTTTTCTTGATTTACTAAATACATTTTTTTTTTCAGTTTAATTCAGTTTGGTTTGAAACAGATAAATTGACGAAATCATTTATACAGCAAAGTAAATCTACAATTGAAACAGTTCATGGTTGTGTCGATTGAATAAAGATTAAATACATATTAAATGTGGTTCAGTAAATATTGGTATTTCAATTAATAACAGGAAACTTAGTTATTATGTTCCTTCGATTTATCATTGAGCTATGTAAATTTCAAATGATGCTTATCAGGTACCAATAAAGGAGTTTCATAATTGCAACACTTTCACCCACTGTTCATTAAAGTTTCGAAAACTTCAGTGAATTGTCAGTGAGTTGATATAAGTTTGTACCGCTTCTCTTAATACACTAGTAACTTTATATTTAATCATATTTATAAAGTTACCCAGCATGGAACTTTCAGTGCCTTAATAATTTATTGATTTCATGTCCTTACACTTAATTAACGGCGAAATTATATTCAAACAAAATATAAGACTTTTACGGCACTGCTTGACTGCTACAGTTACGCATAAAGTTTGGCTATCCGTTATGTTAGGTTACTTAAAATGATATGAAAAATTAGTAAGACTGTTATTTTACGTTGGTAATTATAATGTAATTGATTCTGGGTTCAAAGACTATTGAAGTTTCATAACCTAAACAACTATGTTAGAAATAGAGAGTGAGAGAGAGAGAGAGCGGTTTACGAAATAGACCGTAAGAGAACACCACAGATATAGGTATCACAGACCTGTATACCTAAAGAAACCTCGTATGGGAGTGGGTTAAATATTTGGAACACTGAATACACCAGCAGTATTCAAATATATTATTATTAACCCCTTCGCTGCAGAATTTATATTTTGTGGAGAAAACTCTTGTAATCGAAAATCTTAATAGTTTAGTTGTGTGCATATGTCTGTAAATAGGGCTGGCCAGGCATGTCGAGAGGGGGGTGGAGAAGAGGTGATTTACCCCGGACCTGGGTTTTTCGGAGGAGATCGGTTTTCTTTGTGTTTTTAAACTTATTAAACCTTTCTCTTTTATTTTATTCAAATGGAATTTTAAAAAATAACTAGAAAATAACTTTTACAAAGCATTTTCAAGCCTGCCATATTATTGTTTAAAAAAATAATATTTGTTACGGATAATTCTACTAATGGTTGTAATTAAAATACTAACTGAATAATGATAATTCTATTTTTAAAATAAGAACACAAAAATACCACTTGAGATTAAAAAAATGTAAACAATGCAAACTGAACATAAAAATACAATAAAAAAAATAAAATAAATGAACTTCAATTACGTAATACAGAATTAACTAATATTTTGTCATTGCTCCATTAGCGTCTAAAACTGCCTGAAGTCTTGCAGGCATGGACAAAATCAGATTTCTTGCAAGGTCAACTTCTTGCGACAAGTTCTCCCAAGCGTCTTCAATTATCCCTTCCAATTCTTGGGCATTATTTGGATGGTTATTTAATTTTCTTATATGTTTCACCATTAGTCCCCATACATTTTCAATTGGATTTAAATCCGAACTTTTAGATGGCCACGGTAACAACTCTATGTTTTTATTAAGAAACCATTGCCTGACACGATGGGCCGTATGTATGGAGCAGTTGTCTTGTTGGAAAATAAAATTATTTTCCGGAAACACCTCTATTACTGACGGCAACATAATATTGTCTAATATTTCAATATATTTAATGGAATTGAGATGACCACCACTGTTCCAACACACACCTAATCCATTTAGGCTCATCCAAGCCCAGACATTGACTGAAAACCTTCCTGATATTTGTGGATCGAAAGTATATTTTTCGTCGTATCTAGTGGAAGGAGGCCTATATACGCGAACATGTCCATCGTTACAGGATTTAAAAACCTTTTCGTCAGAAAAGACAACTTGTCCCCAGAAGTTTTCATCATTGATTATATAGATTAGTGCAAAAATAATCCTACCCTGCTTCTTTTCTTCTGAAAGTTTGTATTTTTTAGCCGCTGAACAACTCTTCAAGTCGCTTTGTAGTTTTATTCTTCTGCATGCAGTAGATACCGAAGCAGGGAAATTTGTCTCTGAAATTGCATTTACTGCAGTCTGAAAAGGGTTTTCTATTAGGTAATTTATAAGATTTTCATCTTCTTGATTATTGGTCTTTCTGGGCCTACCGGAACCAACTTTACGGGATACCGTTTGGTTGGTTTCCCATTCTTTTTTAACACTCATTATCGTGGTTTTACTCACATTCTATTCAGCAGCAAGTCTTCTTATGGACCAACCATCTTCAATTTTAGAAACAATTCGAAATTTTTGAATATCTGTTAGATGTCGAACCAATTTTAATAATGACGCCACTGATTAACGTCAAAGTGACATTTGTAAGATTATTAATATCAATCAAAGAACGAATGATTTACATAGCTAAAAGAAAGTGTACCAGTTTTTTTTGAAGTCAAGTGTACAACATGTGACTAATTAGTTACCTTTAACAGCCTCGTCGAGTCGTCCCGTCAGAAAAAGATGATTGAAAATTATTCCTTTAGACACATACATATGTACGTGGTTTACGATAATTTATGAGGGCGCTATATATAAGAAATCAGGAAAATGGTATAAACTGAATATTTGTTACACAAAAAATAGTTTTTTGCTAAAAAAAAAATGTCCATGACAATGGACAAAGGTAACGTATTTAACAAAAAATGAGTTGATATGGAATAAAACCGACATAGTAAATGCTAATTACTTCATCATAGAAACAACTTTCGTGAATGAAATAAATATTCTCAACAGATATAAATATAAAAGAGACACTTAGCGGTGGCGGATATGATTTGAGAAGGTTTCAATTTTTTTACGAATTAGAAGATCTACTGCACATTTTTCACAGTAGATATGAATTTTCCAGTACATGAACCATTCTAGCACCAATTAGTTAGTAATTTGGAAACTCTAGTCTCAGAACTATGTACCTGTTCTGCCAACTTGACATTCATCATGTAATTTATCATCGTCCAAAGTTTCTAGCAGCAAATTTGTGTCCATCTCATCGTCAAGGTTATTAAAATCTGAAAAATAAAAATGCAATAAGTCAGCTGATGTTTGTGATATCAAAAATTATCAAAGGTGTACATGGATTGTAAAATATTTGTTGAAGCTAGTGTCGTACATTTATGTCAATCATTTTTTGAATGTCAAAAAGGTATGGGACGTAACTTGACAAACTTTGATAAAATAATAATTATTACAAGAGGATATAAGCTAAGACGGCAGTTTTCCATTCCATGACCACCTTTGACCAAGGAGATTTTTGATATCAGTAAAAATGAGAGGCATTTGTAATTGATTCCACTTATCCATTGTACTGGATAGCGTGACGAAAAGTGTATTTGTGATTGTATTTGATACCAAGCGTAAAGAATTTTACAGTATTTTGTCAAGATAACATTTCACTATAGTATTTCAAATAAATTAGTTCAACTTAGCTACTCAGAACATATAAATATTTTTTATTATTACTCACCTTTATGTTTACGTGACATGGCAGTCATTTAACTTGACATGAAAGTGATATAACTTCAGTAACCATCAACTAGCTGGCCGATGAGGTGGACATAAATTTGCTGCTGGAATCTTTGGACGATGATGAATTACATAATTCATCATGTACAGGTACATAGTTCTGTGACTAGAGTTTCCAAATTACTAACTAATCGTTGCTAGAATGGTTCATGTAGTAGGAAAATTCATATTTACTGTGAAAAATGTATAGTAGATTTTCTAATTAACATATCCGCCATCGCTAAGTGTCTTTTTTATATTTATATCTGTTGAGAGTGCTATGAAATACAGATATGGCACGTATAATATACAAGATTTTATCTACGCTCGACTTATTAATTTTTTTATACATAAAAAAACTACTAATTAATCAATATTATTTATTGTCAACACACAATATCTATAAGTAATTAATAATCAATACTAAATAATCAACACTACTTATTGTAAATATTAATCACACAATTTTGACAATTTATGAGATTAACTCCAGATTTAAAAACTTTAAAATATCTACCGACACGTGTTTCTGCTTGCGTAGCGTCATCAGGGTAGCCAGTTCATTAAAAGAATCCAAAGCAACAAAACTTGTAAACCTTAATGTAATAAACAGTGAGTGTTCAACTGGTGAGTATCTTGTGTTTTATTTATTTTTGGTTTTACTAGACAGAATAGTTTAAGTTAAAAATAACATTATTGAGTCAGTTGTACTGAACATAATGTGCATATTATCTTTTTTGTAATCCAAGTTTCAGCGTTTTGGCAAATAGCCGGGAAAATAATTGTTTAAAAAGATATATGTTATACTTATCTGTGATAAGATTTGTAAAAGTTAGTAAAGAAAAAATTAGCAAAAAATTTTCAGTTATTATTATTTTTCATTCCACTCTTTATTTTAAACTTTTACCAAGAAGAGGAACTTAATTTGTTTTTATGTAAATTTACATAAAAATGTCTATTTATTGATAGTATTGCTCATGTGTGGTAAATCACAAACAGGCATTCTCTGCCTAGGTGCTTTACTACATAACAGATTGATGTAAGCTGATATACATATATGTACATATATAATATATTTTTTTAATACTAAACTATTATATTAATTAAACATACACATAAAACACAACATAAATTAGATAACCCCCAAACCAAACCCGAAGCTGCTCGGACAGGGGTTACACAGATACACACAACCAAACCCTTCGACTTTGCCAGGATTGAAAACCGGATTTGAACCCGGGAGTCGATAGGCAGTAAACCAGTTACATTTGTCACTTAACACACTGGTCCACTGCGCTATCGAGCTCGGTAATTCGTTACATTATTTTCATTTATCTTCATTATCTTATCTTCTTCTTCAATTGCATAATTACGCATTGCTGCATAAAAAGATTTTGTCATTGATTTCAATCGATTAAATTATAACATACAAAATCCCTTTAATAAACCATGGGTGGGTATAGTTTTTACTCTTCAAACTTGTTTTCTCGAAATCTGGCATAATGATTTTTCCTTATATTTTGGGAAATGCGTTAGTATATTAAGCCCTAGGTTCTGTTCTTCTGTTTATTTCTGAATTACCCTGTGTAGTATTAACTCGAGTAAACACACCAACTAAAAATAACAACACATTGCACATATTTTGAGGTGAAAGATTATTTCCTAAAATGTTTTTCTAGGCAATTGTAAAATAGTTTATAATAAATCAATTTTTATACAGTTTGAAAAAGGTTATTGCAAACTTTTGTTTCTTTTCTCTTTATACTTACAGATCTAAACGTCGCACAGTGTGGCAAGATACCCCAAAAGCTGGCATTAATTCATAGAACGAGTTTGGTAAAATTTTTGTTATTGAGAATAGCCGACGATGGTTATTAATGTATAAATAAATCAACTTTATGACGTTTGCTCGTATATTGCGATATACAGGGTGTAATTAAAAAAATAAAAATCTAAAATAAAAATAAAATTTATAGTACTCAATTTTTTAATACATTATTTGTCCAGGAGTATGCAAAACACTTAAAGAACCTTTATTAAATTAAGAATTCACAACTTAAAGTTTTATTAATATTTGTGAATAGAAATGAGTATGCCCTATCCGTAGTGATTAATCGTCTGCGTCTGATGCAGATAAGGAACAGTCATTCTCATTCTCTGAATTATCTGCAGAAATATTGGGGGCAATTAATAAGTCGAATACTTCCCTAGGAAAATGTTTAATTTTTTTTTAGGAAGTTGTCTATAACTGGTTATTACTGGATTCGATGTAATCAGCATTAAATGAAACACATCCTCTTCGCTGTTCTTTAAAAATAACTTATTTTTTTAGGTATAATAAATTTTAATATTAGTCGTCCCCCGATGATTCCAGCTTGGTTAGCGAAACGCTTGTAGTATACTATGCAGTACTTATGTTTTTGTAGTATCTGATCAGGTGTTGTAACCCTGTTCAGGTTATCATTTTTTAATTAAAATGTTCAATAACTTTTACATTTATCGAATTGTTTTCAAAAACAATAGGGTTCTTCCTCCAACTAACAGTAACTTACAGTCCAAATTCCAATACGTTCAGACTTTCCACTCTTAAGTTATCGTGCTTACAAAAAACGTGACGGACGGACGGACAGACAGACAGACGGACGGACAGACAGACGAACATTTTGAAAGTCATTCAGAATTCAACGACTAACACAATGATAATGATAAAAATGTGCCGATTAAATGCAATATACTCTTCGTTTTAGTTGCGAAGAGTATAATGATATACTGTAGGGTTGTTGAAAGAGGCAAATAAAATAATAAGGGGTAGACACGAGCATTTGATTTAGCTTTACTATGAATCTATTCTAGTATTACTATAATAATATATAAAATTTTACGTGGGGAAGCGTGAGGAAGTTAACTATTACATTAGAACAATACGTAAATATTTGGCACTTCGGAAAGGCATTTTCAAAATATTATTAAAATTATTTCATTCATAAATTAAAAATAAATCCATTAAATTTACATAATACATACCTGAGGGTGTTGATGGGTCCATTTTCAAACAAAGTAATAATATCGAATTTGAAAAAACACAAAGTAATTTGTTAGGATAATATTTAATTTAAAAATACACGCGTCAACCACAGTTACATAGACCTTATGCCTGCGGGTTTGGTAGCATGCATCAAGATTAAGTGGTGGGGGAAAACATGCCCCTATTCATGCTGATAATAAATAGCAACAATACTTTGTTCGATGCGACATTTTATTTTTTCATTTTTTGCCAGCTTTCGGGGTATCTTGCCACACTGTGCGTCGTTCAAACTTTAAGAACTATCCTTCACAAGAACGCCACTGACTATATTTGAAGGAAGATAATATACCTTCTGCGTCAGTTGTTAGTGATTACTTGTGTGAGGCCACAAAGAGATGTGATATAAGCTGTCATATGTTGCACTAGTTTTGTTCTTTACTCTAGTAGAGAATTACATGAGTCTGTGTACGTCAGATTTGTCTTTATTTACAAAGGTTTCTGATCCACTTACTATTATTGGCCACTCGTCTTTAGAAGAATATTATCTTTTGTAAATATTAGTCATGTCTTCTTGAAATTGAGTTCAATAACTTTTGGTATATTTACGTGATCAAACAGTTATGAAAAATTGCGTAGCTAATAAAGAAAAATGACGCAGATATATCTTTGCAATGTATGCCGAAAACAAAATTATTTTCGTACCAAATTGAAATATTCGTTTGTCAATTCTTCTAAAGATAATTACCACATTTTTTATAAAAGGCAACATATTCTTATTATTGTCATGTTGTTTCCACACATTTTTTGTTTGAATTGAATAGAAATGGTGGAAAAAATATTCGATATAACGAGTGGGTTGAGATAAAATTGAACAGCGAAAACAAACAGTATACAGCGTGTCCTAGACTACAGGGACTAGCACGAGGATCTCATTAATCTTATTCTTAAAGCTTACAAGGTTAGTTAAACGATGGAAATGTCAATAATATATACCATTTATAAAAAATGCAATTTTTTAATGAATTTAAGACTTTGTAACTTACTTGGTGAAATATTAGAAGGTATGTAGAAAGTGGGATACAGTTCTCATATTCGTATATATTTTAGACAGACCAATGAATGATTTTCTTAATTATTACTTTTACTATTCATTAACAAACAGATTACTTTCAGTAATTCTTGGTATTATAATCGTAATACCTACATATTTCGCATCATATATTTGAATTTCATTGCACACGTATAATTTGTGGTATAAAGGCTTTAAATATCATTCAATGCTGCCAAGTATAACAGCTAATAAATAATGACAGATGTATATTTATTTAACAGTTATAAAATGCATGCTAACGTAAAAATGGATGTAATGTTTATCATAAATTGAATTATTTAATATATATATTTATATGGAAATTTAATGAAGAAATATATGCATAAAAAGTGTAAAATATATTAACATTGTCTACGTTAAAGATACTTTGTATATATTAAAGGTACTCTATATATGTATATAAGAACGAATTCGGTAATTACAAATCTATAACAATCTTAAGCAACTTCTGTAAAATTTTCGAGATTATTTTACATAGTTTCATCTCACCTCATGTTTCAAATGTCATTATACCCGATCAACACGGTTTTATACAGGGTCGATCCACAGTTATGTGCATAACGCAGTTTATCTCTGAAGTCGTTGACGGAGGAAGCCAGGTAGGTGTCATCTACACTGATTTCTCCAAAGTGTACGATCGACTTGACCATGCTCTTTTATTGAATAGTCTTGATGAAGTCGATGCACCCGTTTGGTAAATCTCTCTCAGTCATACCTTACGGGACGCTCTCAATTTGTGGAATATCGAGGCTTTAGAACTGACTCATTCCCTCAAACTTCTGGTGCTCTTCAAGGGTCAGTCTTAGGACCCCTTTTTTACAATATTCATTAATGCATTGCCAACGACATAAATGTTCACTACCTTCTATATGCAGATGACCTTAAATTATATTGTAAGATCAGTACCCTCTCTAATTGTGAAAATCTACAAAGTAAACTTAACACACTTGATAATTGGTGTCATAACAACAAACTGCCACTTAATGCTGCCAAGTGTAATGTTATGTCCTTTTTTTCGCAAAAAATCCCCACTTTTGTTTGATTATGTACTCGGCAGCGAAGTCTTGGAAAGACCTGATTACGTCAAGGATTTAAGAGTTTACTTTGACTCTGACCTTAGTCTTTCACATCATATTTAAGTATTTATGCTTGACTGATGCATACAGAAATCTTGGTTTTATTACGCGTAACTTTAAAAATTTTAAAAATGCCTCAACATTGCGTCTATTATTTATCACGTTCGTAAGATTAAGGCTCGAGTATGCATCAGTCATATAGAGTCCTATATATGCAACCTACGTAACGTTGCTAGAGAGAGTTCAGAGAAGATTCTTCAAACCTGCTATTTTCTTATTAGATGGAGTCTATCCTGAAAGAAGTGTACCTCAGCAGCAGTTTCTAGAGAAATTTAAGCTGCAAAGTCTCTTTATTAGATGCAGACTGCATTCAGTAGCGTTTCATCATAAATAATTCATTATGTGATAAAGTGTGTGTCAATTACAGCCCAGCTTAAACATCGAGTATCCAGAGTTAATAGCAGGCATAACAGTTTATTCTTGTTACCTGCACACAATAAGCTTCTTGTAAAGTCGCTATTATATCAAATGCAGTCTCAGTGATGTCAAAAAAGTTTCGTGTAAGTAATTTGTGATGTATATATTTAGATAGTATGTATGTATATATTTATGATGTATATATTTAGATTAGATATTTTATCTTGCAATCTCAGTGATATCAAAAAAAAGTTTCGTGTAAGTTTTTTGTGATGTATATATTATGTATAGATATGTTTGCTATTCTTTATATATGTAGATATTGTATATGTGTATGTATATATGCGTGTATGTGGGTATGAATGCATACCACTAATGCCGTACCTAGGTGGCACGCAGAGTTTTGGTTTGGTCGCGCCAACATTGTGACACCTGTCGGGGTGGGGTGTTGGCGCGATCGGATTGAGGCTTGGCGTGCTACTTGGGTAATACTTATCTTGTAATTGGGCTCTTTCCCGTTGGATATTTCATTGTAATATATAAAATAAATAAATACATTTAATCCTTATAAAATGGTATAATTAATACACACAGGGATTCAGCGAAGCAGTATCGCCCACCCTTAATTAGTAAATTAAATGGGGATTTATACGAGACAAAGCTTCAAAACTGTGTTACTACTTTTGGTCCAAATTGTATTATATGACATCACAAGCTGTTCTGTTGGACTTTTGGATAAGGATTCGACCATTTTTAGGTTTTCTTTTATAAATATGTGAGTGGTCATACAAAAAGGGACCTGGAAGGAAAAAAATGAGTTTTCCAGTTTTACTGCGAAACACACACTAACTAGTCAACAGAACGGTAGTAAAGACACAGCCTCCCCGCTGCACCCGCGTCATTCGATGATCCACTTGACAATAATGATACGGTAAAGTGAGCAGGCAATATAAGCATATATCGAGATCGCGATTAATTTTTAGTCTAACTTTAAACGCATTTATCTCGGAATTTACTTTTTTCCTTCCAGGTCCCTTTTCGTATGACCACTCACATATTTTTACAAATTCAATTTGCTTATAATATTAATTACAACAACTACTGTCTCGTTTCTAGTCAGGCTGACAAGTGTGACTTTTGTTTAAATGGTTCAATTTCTACCTACGTTCCTACCTTCATTAACACTTGGCGTAGGTTTCTTTACTACAAAAATAGCCTTAAAGTTCCAAATACCAAATAGAATTTTGACAAGGTAATACTAGACCACATCATAGCTCAGTCAGGAAATAAAAAAAGATCTTGAGGTAGGGATTCAGAAAATTGAAAGGACTTCGTTGAGTCCAGATCTGAATCTGTGGGATATTCACAGATGGCGATCTCCTCTGCCATCCTTCTGGACCTGGACTAGCGGTTAATCTGAATTTAGGATAATACTGACCAATAGCAACTGAGGATGTCGATTTTGATCATGAGTCGTCGTTGTGAAGTCTTTAGAAGGGGACATTTTCGTTATTAAAGTTTGAAAGGGATGGAATTCATTTTCGAATAATGACGATTTTAGTTACTTTTTTACATTGTAGAAGGTGTCCAAAATTGATGAGGAATGCTGGGTTTCACATGTTTGCCTACTAACTAGAAATATTTGTGTTGCTTTGAGAATGCCACGATAACACTTACTTGGAGTCTGTGTATTTTGTTACTGCCTTGGAGCATTCACTCACGGCGTGCTTAGTAATTTCATCTGGAAGCAATAAACTAACGGAAGTTTGAATTTCTCTGATGGTAATTGTGGAACCGATGCATGTCTCAAACTATTCTGTGATGGCCGAACGGGTCAATATCTTTGGCTACATTCTTGGTCTAGGATGACAAGGACTGAACAGGCCTCTTACTTTTTATCTCTGATGCATCGTTTTAGATTCGGATCGAGCCTTGTAAGGAGTGAGTCTGTTCTCCATCTATCCCTCCCTGTAAATGCAGACGATGTCGGCAGACCTTCCCTGGTCCTGGCTTGATGTATCCTGCCGGCTGGGTCACCTCATCTGGGTCTTGATCTTCATTCTTTGCCAGTGTCTTTACTTCCGGGTGTCATCTTTCACGGACAATAAGTGCCACCCTGGTGGTTTGATTGGAAAAGTCTGAGAAAATTGTTATCTTCACTTATTAGAAACACAAACCCAATATGACAATTCCTTTTTTGGGAATGATTCCCAATTTACCGACCTAGAATCGAACCTAGGAGTAGGACGCGAATGCAATTATATTACTAAGATAATTCATTTCGAAACTATAATCCATCCATCATTACTTAAACTAAAGCCCTAAAAAATTTTTTATTAATGAAATTAAAACCATTCTCGTTTTTAACAAAAGCAGTCATTTATATTTGTTAGCTCCTGTTATTTAAAGTGACTAGTCAGAAGTAAACAACACATTTCAATATGAATAACATTTTATTATTTGTTACAGCCCTTACGTACCTGTGAGGAACGAGAGAGGAAGATATTCAGTTCGTGTTCACAAAGCAAACGTGAGTGATATCGTTATCGTCGTCATAAAAGGTAATTAAACAGGCCGATTAGCAATTTATTTAATGTCATCGTTAGGCAGAATGTGCTCAGAATGATGTTAAAATCGACATTGTTCTCTATTACAACCACTGAACGGAGTCTTATAATTAGAACTCACTTCCCAAATTTACTACTTTAATTAAACAAAAGTTATATTGAGATATGAAGGCCCTAAGCATTTGTAAAAGTGTTGACAAATGATAGGAATCGTCACGTTAATAATGTATATTTATGCATATTTTTAAATAGACGAAATGGGGTTTGAAACTTCATTGTTCTGAAAAATTACTGTTGTATAGTGAACTTTTGAATTATAATTTTTTTTTTAACTAAACCGAAAAATATTTTATACGTATTTTGTCTTTTTTTATTTAAGTCCATAGTAACTCCTGTTTAACTTTTTGAGGTTGTGATTTTATATCCACTCTTTTGTGCTATTATTTAATAAACATTTTATGCCTTCTAGTTTGTCTGCATATTTATACTAGGCTCATTCAGTGTAATTTAGTTTTTGGTTTAAAAGCACATATTTTAAAAGTAAATCAACTCCTAAGTATCCCACAAAAGTTTCCGGTTTATATTGCAATTAACAACTGAGCCAGAGCAATTGAAAATTTGAAACCGCCCGCGCAACAGCGTGACGTCACACCAGTCTAAGTGCCTCCAGCGATACATGCCGCCGCATGTTTCGGACATTAGTAATCGCCTCCATCGCGGGAGTTTATATCATTAGCTGATCTGAAAAGAGCACGTGTCACGTATTTTTCAATTCTTTTGTTTATTAAAATAATTTTAAAGTTTAGGGCCATTACGTGTTCAGTAGAAGACAGCTTTATTAAAGCTGATTCCGGTAATTTACCTGAAGTCGATATTTTCATGGTAATGGAATATTTTAATAACAGTAGGGACTACATAAGCGCTGAAATGAAAGGTGTAAAATTGGAAAGTTAAGTTAATAGTAATGAGTAATACCCTAAGTTGGTTTACTTAAAACCTATACTACTTTAAAATCCTTTACAATTTGCTGACCACTCACTCACTCATTGATTAATCACGATCCTGCTCAAAATGCATTTTTTTCTTTCAAAAATGAATATTTTTTTACATCCCTGTATTTAAATAAATACTAGGATAAACAATAGAGTGTTATAATGTATCACTGGTTACGAAGGGTGTAAAAAATTACTTATTTTCAGAGAAAAAAATGCATTTTTAAGTCTTTTTCCATAATTTGTTGGGTACCACTGATCTTAAATATGTTATGATGATGATATTTTTTTTTTTTTAATTTTTACATTTATAATTTTCTAATTTAACTTTTAAAAACACCCTCAGTCTCCTTTCGTTAACACAGTTTTTTTTTTTAGTATTTTTTATTCTCTTGTTATGATTTGGAATTCGCACTCATAAAGTATCTAAAAGTACGCCAATGAAGCTAAAAACTGACCTTTAACTTTGACCTGGATACTATTTATTTCAAGTTTGGTCAACAACCTTTAAACAGCTTCTGATTTATTTATTTTTAGTTTAGAATAGATGTAGCTTTATCGTGCAGTACAAGAAATAGGTACGAAAATACGTTTTACAAAAAAACGAAGAAACGACTGGGCTGGGGCGTTTTTCATTATGGGATGATGCCTACTGGGGTAGAATTTTTTTTCTATTTCTCTTCCGGTGTAATCAGAAATATAAGTTACTTTTTCATTATTTTTGGTGTAACCCGAAATTTTAATACTATTGCAAAAATCACCTAAATTGATATGATTGAAATATTAAATGTGTGGCATGAAAATTATCTATTGATACTTTTTAGATCGGCAAGACAAAAATATGGTCCTTTTTTAGCATTATTCATATTCAGGCCGATTCTTAGATGTCACACAATGCAATAAACAACACACAACTGGTTTGCAACGGCTGCAGCACACCTATTGTGCTTATCCGCCAGCAGCCTTTGGCGCGTAGGTCAAGAGTCGACTGGTGCGACGTCACGCTTGGCCACGCCTCGTTTCAGTGTGCGCAACATTCAACTATTAATTTGAGGCAGAAGTTGAAGAGAGAAAAATCTAATTTTTTGCAATTTTACTATTTGAAACATAAACTTTCAAATAATGCAATAAAAAATTTTTGTTAAATGAGCCTATTGAGTCAAATGTTAAAATTTTTATTTTCTTTGTGTTTTTATTACCAGATGACGTAGCTGTGTTTACTGAATTTGATTATACCGTAAGCTTGAGTCAACTGGTTTATCTTTGTGGGCTAGCGGTAGTTTTTAAATGATCCTCTTAATTAAATGTAATTTTAATACCAGTTTAAGGGAAAACGATACTTCACACAAGAAAATGCAACATACATTTTCGTTATAAATTAAAAGGAACTTTTCCTGGTGACCAGGGGCGCACATTAATTGTTTTTAAAAAGGGTATTACTAATTTTATATAAACATGTATCTCGAAAATACATGTTTATATAAAATGTTTTGTTTATTTTTTCACGTAGTGTCACGACCTTAATTTGTGCTATAGCATTCTGTTACACCCTGTATACCTATACTGATACTGGGAAAATTTCGTAAGGCGATTTAAATTATATATCACCATGGTTAAATTTTCTACAAATAGGAGGTAGAAAATATTTTTAGAAATCCATATTTTTTAAGAATAGAAGAAAGAAGGATAAAGAAATAGCATTTACGTATTTATTTACAAGTTTCTTAAACAGAAACCAATGTCCCAAAGGAACGAAATTTAAAACATAAATCCAGGTTGGAAAGTTAATAAAGTTTGACTTCGATAAAATATATGAAACAGTGGACGCCGTGGGCCTACCGAAATTGGATAGAATATGAAAAATCGAAAATTATTGTATGCCAGTTTTACTGATTATAAATTGATTATTTGCATTCCTTGGAGAATGTTGCGTACTAATTCGTTTTAACATTATAAGTGGAACGCATCGGTTGAAATATTTATATTTTCTCGTGAGAATTCTGCAAATATTTTTCATTAGATTTTTTTCTTGTTTGTATCGTAACATTAAGTAATACATAATGTGACGTATACTTTGGAATAAAATTACCTATAGAGGCGTAACTACTAACCTATAATAATAGATTTGATAAGATTACTATGTTTATAAATAAGCTTTAATTAGTGTCAGCAGCGAAATATCTCGAGCGTTATAGATCAATATAATCGCTATTAGTTCTAGAGCTGATAGCATAATTGTAAATGTTGTTTAGAATGATTGTAAACAAGTTTTTATGAGTTTTAACAATCAGATTATACTTGTATAATGAGCCTAGTGTCGCCATTGCCATAATACTGCTATTTAAATAAAAAAACGAATGACGACCAAATTAGTGGGTAATAATTTGGACAATAACAGATATGTACATTATAATTGACCGGTTTCGATATTGATCTTCTTCAGAATCTACAATATATTTTTTTCTACTCCCTACATAGAAAATACTATTTTGCTCCCTCATTTCAGGGAGCAAAGTAGTACTTTTCCTCCCTCGGGAGGAAAATACTTTACTTCCCTAGGAAGGAAAATACTTTGGCTCCCTCTGGAAGCAAAGAAGTAAAAACTTCAAATAGCTGTAATAGCTTCTTCACATATTTTTCTTATTTGCCTAGTCTCCATCCAACAATTAAATAGCTGGTACTCTTTTTCATATTTTTCACGAGACTTTAACGGTAATAGATTTAACGAAACCACGTTTGCTTCTTCCAGAATATCTTGAGGAACTTCATATTCGGAATACATTATTATAAACTTTTTGGAAGTTTGTTTATTTTGAAAACAAGAAGCAACCTTAGCAACGTTCCATGTACTTTGATCTTTAACAATATTTACTTATCTAAATACCTATTATGACATTTTGACATATTTGGTTTTTTGATTGTCATGCATAAGAAAATATAATAAAATATATGTAAAACCAATGTAAAACGCTGTAAATGGTCGTAGAAAAAAAATCATATGTATTACACAGGAGCAAAGTGCCATTTCCTCCCTCCTTCCCTCCGCGGGAGGAAATTATGCACTTTTCTCCCTTGTCATACAAATAGCTATTTATACATTGTACTGATTCTGCGGTTGGCTCCTTGTGAAACATTATTAAATATTTTAAATAAACAAAGAAAATTTGCTTTTAAATGTTTCAAAATTATATTTTCACTCTACACGTGTTTCGGCTTTTTAGGCCCTTTTCAAGAGTACAGATGAGAGGTACTAATATAATTTGCTTATATATTGAATGTTACATCTGGCAACTTATACTAATAAAAATGGTTTAAAAGATTTGGAATTTTTTAGAAAAGTTAAATTACTTTATCTAAAATGTAGTGACCTGCGAATATTTGTTGTTCATTTGTAATCGTTTTTTTATTTTTGGAAGCTTTCTTAATTTCTAATATTTCTAGTAAGTCTAATTTTTTGCTTTTCTTTTCGGAATGAAGCAATTTTACATTATCCATATTTATAAAGTGATTGTTTTCTATACAGTGTGTTGGCATTCCGGTGCTATATACGTTGTTTACAATAGACTATTTATGATCTTCAAGTCGCTTTTTTATGTTACGTCCAGTCTGGCCAATGTATATACCGTAGGATAAAACAGAAAAACTACAAAAGACAGAAGTGTATGAACTAAAATGTAGTGACTGCGACGCTTTTTTTTTTAATTATATTTATCATTGGCGAAAGTGTTCACCAACCTTAATTTTTTAACTAAACACAATGAACATCTTGCTAACGAAAGATAAGAGCTGTACTATACAAAAGGAAACATTTTGTCGAGTTCTCCATGTTGATGGTCCTCCCATGACTGATTGAAATAGGAGTCGTGCGGCCAATTAAATATAGCTTCTTCCCATATTTCACAAGATTAGTGGTGGTACCTTGCCCATTATTTAGTTCAGCCTTGGTAGACCGATATGGTAGACTTCGGTCTACAATTCTTGGAGTAGTGGATCAGTGTAGAATTTATCCATTCGAGTACATCGATTATTAAGAAAACTATCTTGGTAGAGTAGGGTACGTTCCGTTATTATTATTTCTATTATTTATTTAACGATATAGACTCTGGGCCAGTGGGGGCAAAACATCCGGACCCTGAGGAGAAATTCTATATACGTGTAATTATTATTTTAAGTGAGCACAAACACATTTGTTTGAAATGGTGTTCACAGAAAGATGGCTGTCAAGTATCACCTTTCATTAAATTTTTGATATCTCGGTTTCGGTTATAAAAAACTGTAAAATTGTTTCAATTGAGTTTTTTTTGATTAAAATATGTAATTTAAAAATTGGCAGGTGGTTATCTTATGAAGGGGAAATATATTTAATATTAAAACAAACTACATGTTACTATGTTTAAGACAGCATCATCGGGTAATTAAAGTCTGCAACGGAACGCAATATCCTAAGGCGAAATAATCGTTGACTGGTTTACGTCGAGATAAATCAATGAAGGATTATTATGTCTTGCGTTATTACTCTATTAACTGTTCACGATGTTTTAACTTTAATAATTTTATTCTGAGTGTTTTCTGGTGTTAATATGGTACTAATCTGGAAGTATCAGGTAATAAAAGATAAATTTCGAGAGCAGCGTTTTAGCTGAACTCTATAATCTGGAAATAAATTATGATAATAATCATAAAACTAAGAGTTTTGATTGACCATGAAAGCCATGTTGAACGAAAATTTATCATAAACTTTATAAATAAAAAGTTTAATTGAGGCGAATACATAAATAGATCTTTTCTTGAATGTTATACGGCTGAAGAGTATGGAAACTTACATTACAAAACTGAAAAGCAGTATTTCATTTCATATTTCCTTTATATCGCTTTGTTTATTGAATTTTAAATAGGAAATAGATAATATCACACATTGTTATTGGCACAGAATACCGTAATTAAATCACTTAAATGTAGCGTGGTCACATTAAATGTGTCGGCCATATATACCGTTTATTTGTTGCGGCCGAACTAAACTAATAGTAGTTGCTAACGTAACTCTGGGATGTTCCACCGGACAAAAAATATTATTATTCAAATGCAAATATCTCCCTTAAAAATTTTTTATGCAGTTTATTTACGAAACCGTTTAGAAAAACTTAAAAGGTAGGAAAAAATTTATTTCGCTAAATGAGCCTATTCGTATATGAATGATTTCAGGATTTTTGTAGATATTTTATTTAATTAATTCTCTGCTCTAATATAAAAGTTTTAGATAGATAATAATTCAAACGCTTCCATTATTTTATTATGTTTTCTAGAAAGACCTGTCAATTTTAGTAATTCTATCAGGATAAATAAAAACAGTTTTTCCTTTAAATCAGCAATGCTGGTATAATTTATGTTGGCGTCATGTCATCGATTTAAATAAAATAAGATATATTAAAAAATCTGTTATATTGTTATTCTCATTGCTACAATATTAATATTTTAATGATAGTACTAGTAGCTACTAATAGGCCACAATTGGCCCTATTTGCCTAGGCACCTAGAGTTTAGGGTGGACTCCGAACCACGGGTCCTCAGCTGTCAACTAACACAACGCCTGGGCACAGCATTTCTTATGCTGTGGCCTGGGCTTGTCCGTCTGCACCGTTGGCAGAATAGCGAACCTCCTAGGTAGGCCTCTTCGACCCTCCACCAGGGCTCGCCTCTCCGCCTGCACGAGGCTAGCGGTAGTCTGTTGACAACCTACCGACTGTTAGACGAGTTATCAGTAGAGCTGTCCGAGGTCACCTGGCCGACAGAGCCGTCATATGACTCATATGTTTACATCATATCATAATACTTGAATAAGTACACTAAATGGAAATAAATTTTAACAATAATGTTACATTTTATAAAAATTTGTATAAATCTCACCCTTTTAAGCAGATTTATGAAGTAGTTTGGTTGTCATCACAAAGTGGGGAAGATCTATAGTATAATAGCATCAGGTATGTTTCTACAGCTGTCTCCGTCAGCGATGTTCGCTTTGGTGAAAAAATATGTTTTGCATTTTGAAAATGACCATTCGACATCTACGGATGTAATACAGGCATAAGTAAAACAATCTGTGAACTCACTTAACGAAGTTGTAGATGCACCATCACAAATTTGTCTTAATTTGCTAAAATCAGGATCTTTCTGTAATACACTCTCGAATTTTTCACTAACGCGATTATTTTTTGCGTCATTTATAGCCTGTAGCTGTGTATTTACGTCGTCCACTATTTGCAGCGATTCCACTAACGACAACGAACTATTTTGCAATTTTTCTATTGCGTCGTGTAGTCCTCTATAATTGTTATTAATAGTTTTTAAATCTGTTTCAAGGGAAACGTCTTGAAAGCTTGTCTGGCTTTCCCTAATAGCTGCAGCCTCGTTAGGGTTAAACTGTAGTATCACAGCTTTTATTTGTTGAAAATATTCAGCATAATACAAAGCCGCTTTCAACCACGTTCTCCAACGTGTAAGAATCGGCTCTGGTGGTTCAGGGATACCAGGACACTGTCTGTGAAATGCTCGAGCCGTTTAGGAGATTTGAGAAAAACTTTTTTTGTATTTGCTATTAATGAATCTACCTCTGGAAAACATTTTCGAATCGTTTCTGCCACAAGATGTAACGCATGCACTTTACACGTAACATGTAAAAACCTACAATTGTCTCTTTGAAAAGAACGGCCTACCATGCGCATTGTCGCAGCACCATCAGTCACAAACATCAATACTTGACTTGTTGAAAGTTCAAATTTTTCGAATGTCTCCAACACCCCACGCGTAATTATTTCGCCAGTACACGCAGTTAGTCTTTTACGAGCTAGTAAAAGTGGAAATGTTAGTTTAAGAGGGCCCAGTACACGTACTATAATATTTAAAATAGATTTTTTTTTACCATGTGTCGTCTCGTCAATACATAACCAGAGCCGTGTATTTTTTAATCCACATTTAATCCTATTTACAATGTCTTCACGAACAGCTGGAATATATCTACGTAACGATGTACGACTTGGTAAGTTCACCTGGGGATTGTATTTATTCCAAAACTTCCGAAATGGTTGTTTATCCAGTATGTGTAGCGGAATATTACAGGCTATTAACATTAACAATAAATCAAACATAAACTGAGTTGTCAAAGGCATGCCATTTTTTTTATTTTGATGTTGCACGGTGTTGATATGACGACGACAATCTGTTTTGTGCCAGCACATTAAGTCTTGATTACAAACTTTACAAATTATTTTGCATCCGTCATAGAATAAATCCGGAAATTCACAGATAAATTTATTCACTGTGTCCGCGTACGGTCGTTTTTTACCCTTTGGCGCGTTTGACATTATGTATAATTTATAGGTACAACCTCACGCATCAACCTTTCAAATAAGACTGCAGCGTAAATCACTTCTAAATCGGCACGTGTGACGCCATCGCAAGACCGTGGCTGTACTCCAGCCACCTCGGACAGCTCTAGTTATCAGTCATGCATCCAATTGACGGGATTCGATCAGTGTTACTTAACTTCACTGATCGAATATCGGAAATTGAACGGATCATCATACCTCATCGCCAATATTTTAATGATAAATAGTTTGAGTGATAAAGCACTTTGTTAAAAATATAATTTTTTAGTTTTTGATTGAAAATCATATTAATCATTTGCTCATAATAATAAATATGCATCTTATAGAGAAGAATTAATTTTATCGGATATCTTTTATTACCAAATCTGTTTAATTCTACAATTTTATTCTGTATGTAAATAACAAACCATGTAAAAACATAATTATGTTCTAACAACTTTATTTAAAATAGTAGTCACCATTTAGGAAACATATTTAACATATCTGAAAATATATAAATAATTACTATATTATAAAATTTCAATAATAAACTGACAAATTTCAATATTGACATTGAAAACAATTTAAATAAAAGTAACCTTAGAAAGGTTGAAGAAATAGATATCAAGTAAAATGAAATTGATACAAAATCATTCATAAGTGATAGGGTAATACAAGGATCTATTTCGCGGCCACCATTTTTTGTATTAAAAATTAACACCATAAGCTACATAAAAAAGTGTAATTAATTGTTTTCTGACAATATATTGATTTATTTTATGCAAAATCAGACAGAAACACATTATATTATTATTTTAATTACTTAATTAACGACTGGTCCACTTTTCACTAGCAAGAATATTCTTAAAAATTGTACTCAAACCCTCACTTTGTTGTGAGGTGGGTACCTTTAATATGCTCACATCTCGTGAACATGGAATCCACAGATTTATATACTTTGTAACGAAGTGATTATTTTATAGAATTAAAATATGTAACTAGGTGCTATTTATAAAAAGATATTTTAAACATTTTAGTACCGCGCTCTTAATAGTGGTATTGTCAGTTGCTTATTAATAATAGTATAATTATTAATACTTGTAAGATAGGTAGTAGTAATGCGGTTGTATAAACATTCAAATATGCCGAGCTGCAGACAGTACGTAAATCGCGAAACGCGAATCGCGCATATTTTCCCCGGCACTCCTGTGCCCGCACAAAGTGAAGGACCCCGAGATTGGAAACAAACAAGTAGTTACCTTCTGGCCGCTGCCCGAAGAACCACGCCGACCAGCATAGTAAGTAATCTCGTTGTGAGTATAGAGGTATATAAATTTAATTCCGTAAAAGGTGACGTAGTTGCCATATTCTGCGCATGACTACCGCGTCTTCTCCTACTTCTGCTTTTGGCAGAATTTAGTAGCTTGAGGATTTTTCAGAGCGTCAACAGGAGTCCGTTACTACCGCCAGTACCTACCAGACGTGCCGACACCGACAGCTCCGTAAATTCAGAGAGGAAGCAACCCAGGATACGGAAGTAGGTATCAAGGTTTGATAAATAAAGGTTTGGTAAATAAAAGGTATTACTTGGCTGGTGTGTATTTTCCGGAAATTGTTTAGAGTTTGTAAAACGCGACCGCCCCATCCGTGGAGTCCGCAAGCGTAAAGCCGTATCCGCATTATACAAGGTGTCCTCCAGGCTACCTGAGCACGTCATATTCTGCAGGGTGACTTGGAGGTACTATCATTAGCTCCCAACCAGGAGACGCTTCCGTGAGAGTAGAACAGGAGAGCGGCTGAAGGTTGGAATCGTAACCGCGTTATACAGGGTGTCCTCCAGGCTACCTGAGCAGGTCATATTCTGCAGGGTGACTTGGAGGTATGATTATTTCAGTTTGACATTACCGTAGTCTCTTTAAATTTCCAACCGTTAGGCTTGGCACTCCTTCCCCCCCAAACTGTCACCGCTAACTATCGGGCGTCTTCCAGGCTACCTGAGCAAGTCGTATTCTGCAGGGTGACTTGGAGTTACTAGATTCGGCATATCATAAGTCCGGAACCATCCATTAGCCAAGCCATAGTAAATAAAAGCCACAGTAAGTCATAGTCATAGTCATAGTGTACTTATATTAACGCTTGCTTCGCCTCCTGGTATCCGTCCGTTGTCTGCTTATGGCCGATTCATTATTGCTGGTCACCTTTTTCACTGCTTAATCACCGTATTACCTTGTCGCACCGCTTGTCATCGTTTCATCGTATGTACGCCCGCTTACTGTCTCCGCCCGCATGTAATTAAGACCGTTTGTAGTATAAATTGTAAATAACCTAGTAGTGTAAGAACCGTTAGCCGTAGGCTACTTACTAAGATGTATATATAGTGTAAATAATAATTAGTGTGTAGAATAAATGTTGCTACGTACAAAGCGTAATAAAAAAATTATTATCGTTATTTAATAATAACAAAAAAAAAGGTGAAATGTGAGTAATCTTCGATGGATACCTCTCCGGTACTCGCAGCAAATGTTTATTATAGTGTGCCGTTCGAAAATCAAGTAGAAACCACACACTTGCTAGCTCATCGGGGGGGGGGGGCAGGTAAGACAGCTAGGTGGTAAACACACAAACAACAAAAAAACTGGATGGTTTGAAATCAAAGGATATATTACAAAATTATATAGGTATATTATAATATGCAATGACATTTACGGATAGATATATACATATATTGGTAAATACAACAGCGAAATACTCGCACTGATGGGAAGGTTGTTCCCATATATACTTAAAACTAATAGGATATATATGCATATAAAAATAAAATAAACAAGATATCCATGCGACAGATATCCAACAAATGGCATAAATATGTGGAAAAAAAATGCAAACAAAAATGTATGTACTAGGGCACTTATCTTGTGACTGGTGAGCGGCGGGCGTTGTCAATAGTGTCTAGGGGTTGTAGCAAATTGGGTGAGCGCTACACAGCTAGGAGATGTTCTCTGATGCGATGGCCGGGAATCGGTCCCACAGAACGGTGGTGACACCTCAAAACGGTGAACCAAAAGTGCACTATTTAAATATTTCCTCAGGGTGGAAGGAAAAAAAATAGAACCAAAACAAAAAAAAATTCCGGTTTGACTGTAGTCTCCAAACCTTAAAACCACTGGAAGTTTCTCGACTGGCACCTCGACACGGCTTAACGAGTTAATCCCAAAATGTAATTTCGTGAAAACTAACTAAATCACATAAGATGATAATCTAATCACGAACACGGCAGTGCACTCACTATTGATCCCAATACTCAAAAATTGGTAACTCACAATAAAGAACGTGTGAACGCAATGCCTACCCCATTAATAATCCCCAAAACATGGCTCTCCCGGAAAAAGAAGGAAGAGAAAAAAAATCATAAAAACCAGCATTTCAGAAAAACCATTCAAATGCAGGAAATGAACGATGTACCGCATTAATTGTTGACGATCCAAGTCAAGAAGAACATAAATTACAGAAACCCTACTGTTTAAAATAATACCACAAAGTGAGATACATACCATTTTCTCTTAGACTAGAAGACCTAATAAACAAAATATTATTCAGAGAAGACAAATTTAAATTACAGAGGAAAATTACCCATACCACGTAAGTCATGTTAACATCTTACATAGTTCACGACCTTCAGATGGTATCAAGGTCATGACCTGAGAGACACAGGACCGGAGGTCTCAATCGCCACAAGCCTACAAATTTAAACAATGAAATGGTTACTGTTTACTACCATATTACAACAGTTGAACAGCTAGGATGCTTATGCAGTATGTTACTATGTTGGTTGTACCGCTGAATAGAAAATATAACAAAATTAGCGCCTAGTAATAAAGCCGTAACCTAAGGCGGTCCTGTAATATTGGACGTACCGTCTTGCGCTCTTACGCTAGAACGTTGCAACCGTAACGACAGCTACTTTTGCCTACGTAGTGCGTAAAGTTTAATTTGAGTTTTGACAGACAACATAATAACCTAAGCTGAGAATTGTAAAGTAAAAGGTTTATGGTATATTACTAACAAGTAACCATTACTGGATAACAAGCCCTATCAAGGTAAGTCCCCAATTATTTTCTTTATTTCACAATAAGGAAGAAACGATATCGTTTTTGTTTGTTTTCTTTCATAGGTTATATTTTATTAAATACAATTTATTACATTGTAGGTACGGTCATTACTCGAAAAACAATTAAAATTGAAAATGCATATCAATTAATTCAACCCTAAGTCGAAGTACGTGGCAGGCAACGAGGACAGAAATAATTTCTTACACGAAAAGAGGCTGGATTGGACTAATAATATTGGTAAGTTACTATTAATATTATATTGGCGATATAGACAAAATAAAGACATCTATACATTTGCCCTGTGACACTTATTATTTACTAAAACAAACCACTGGATGATGGTCTTCTATAAAATTTGTTTTGTTTTAGATCTCTTGAAGTAACAATCAGAGCGAGATTAGCAACATCGAGGGACGCGCGGAAAATACAAGGAAACAAGTTTCATGACTACCTGATGGATTACTAATTTAAAATAATAAAATATTGAATTTAAATTGTAATTAAAATCCAATAAACAAGCTCGTATTTAGGAAAATAACAGTGGTATTTTATTTTATTTTACTTCAGGCCTCATGAAATTTTAAAGTGTAACAATGTAAATATATTGAATGAGTTCATTAACTGTAGTGTGTAAGTTACCTTTTCCCGACCCCTGGCTTATCCGTTTCTTCACTGTAGTTGCCCGGCCTCTATCGTCCCGCCGATAGAGTAAAGTGGTGTTTCTGCACTCGAAACAGAAACTGGCGCCCGAGATATCCGTACCGTGAGCACCGCCGTAGTTTTGGGCGTCAAAGTGACACTTCTGCTCGTGTGAAGAACAGAAGAGTGCGTCACAACTAATCGAAAGATAACGACGCGAGCGTGCCCGCTCATATACTTACCTCTTCAGTCTGGAGTTGCACCCGCGTGGAAGAACTGATCACGATTTCTGACACCTCCGAACCGGAAATAAATTATACTTCCTAGAGATAACTGGGATACTAAGAATTAAAAATTTATTCTCGAAATTAAGAAAATTTGGGAAGTCCAGAATTTTACATCTGAATATACTATGTCGCGGAAATTGGACTACATTACATCAGATGCGTCAATGAATTATAGGTTTACAAACACTAGAGTATGGACTAATCAGCGTATATACAAATACATGCACATGCTGCAAACAGCATGGACTCCAACGTCAGATAACGAAAAAATAAATAAAAAGTTTTAAATTGAAAAACGATGGTAGCAAGAATAATGCACCTGACGCGAAAACTAAATTTTACTATATTTTGTAAAACAAAGTTAGTTATAACCAAAACTTTTGATGCGTAAACAGAATACAAATAAATGTCTACTATATATCAACTCACCTCACAATTTAAGCTTAAGACTCAAATGTAAAATATCTGGTGGAAGCCAATATTTAACAGGAAAATACTGAACCATGTACAGATCAGCTTTATGTTCCGCTAGAATTAGCAGAATCTCTGAAACTTGAACAATTTCGTAAATAATTCCATTAATTCTACCTAACTGATTTTCACCTTCATTTTATATTCCTGAATTTTTTTTACTGCTTATTGTAATTCGCACAACAAAATTTTTGTTATATGTTTGAATTAACTTTCTATACTACTTACAACAAAACTGTTAGAATAGGTGCGTTACTTCTGAGATCTCAGCTAATATAAGTTGTTTTACGGTTACACTGCATAAATAGATGAATAATTTCATTTGAAGTAGCATCCGTAACCGTAAAACTACTTAGATTATCTCAGTTAGCAAGGACGCACCTATTAACGATAGCTTTAGTTGTCACCGAAAGAAATTTAATCCTATTAAGAATTCAATACCGGAATATGTACTAAAAGTAATTTGGTTAAAAGCTAAGTAATAACTATCTCCTCATAATGAAGGAAAATCAGAATCATTTGCTGTCAGAGCAAAATAATTGGGTGGTCATTAATAGATTTAGTATGAACAGTGTGTTCCTACAACTTAAATTTTTATCTACTCTGACAATTAATAGGTGATATTTAAATTGTATGTTATTGTCTCGTCCGTGTTAGCAGTAGAATGCTTCAAATAAAAAATTCTCCGATCATTTGCGATAAATCCACCATATTTTTAAACGCGTATCCTTTATAATACTTGTCATTTTTTACACACCCATCCGCAAAGTTCGTAATGATGTCATCGCCATTATTTTTAAATGATAACCCCACTTTTCTGGATTCTGATTCTCTTTAAATTCTGCATACAGCAATATGCGGTTATGTAATGTGAACAAAAAATCGATATAGCTGCGGAATTCTTATCAATTTATTTGAAACAAATGAACTAGTTGGCAGAAAGCCAAATAAATAATATGAAAATTTAAAAACATTAAACTATCAAATCAATTGTTCAAAGTGGGTCTCATTTACTTCTTAGTTGACGACAAATCCAAATTTTTGTTTAACATTTTGAAGCATCTCTGGGGTAATCGCCAGGATTTCATTTTGGATTCTTTCTTTTAAGGTATCAATAGAATTTGGTCTTTAAAAGTAGACTTTATTCTTGCTATTATCCCAGAAAAATAAATCTAGAGAATTGAGATCAGGTGACCTTGCCGGCAGTTCAATAGGTTCATTTGGTGGAAAATAATTTTTCCTTTCTTTTGATTTTTGTAGTGTTTCGTATGTAAACGGCCTAAAAAAGTTAAAGTCGATGAAACAAAAACTGTGGGAGATATTTGCATTTGGTAATCAAATGCTTTGTCCTGCGGAGCAGGCCAGAGTGACGTCAGCAGTTTTTATTAGATAAGTTCTTTCGCAACGGGACTAGTACATGGTAGACATATTTAAGATGACCACACTATTTTTAAATAGTTTAATTACGGTGTTCTATACCATCAACAATGTGTTGTATTCATTATATAAAAGCAGGTTCTTCTAATTTATCGTAAGTGAAAGCTAATACCATTTGCCTTTGTCTTTACTGTTAGAGGAATAGCACTATGCAACAATTTCCGGATTTCCTGGCAATCAAGGATATCTGGAATAACACCAGGTCTCAATTTAATTGTCACATTTTTAAGTTACTTTAAATACCTGAGTAATTTTCCATGTCTTCTTCAAGCTAAAAATAATTTAAAATTATCTCTTTCCTTGATATAATTCCAGGAAACTTATATTAAAATCACCTTACAATAATATTTAGTCATATTGCTGCCTAATAGATCGACTCTAGGCATAGCTGTTTGTCCGAACTGGAATGAAACTTTTCATTCTAGTCAATAGTGTTTTTTCATATTACTGTTCTTACTGCCATTTATTTATTTTTCATGTTTATGTAAACTAAAATACGAAAAGCGCCGTTAAACACTATATATACGTTTCGTACTTTTCATCCATTTCGTAATTTTTGTTCCAGATCTATTCCATTCTAGATCACATTTCTTTAGCTACGCTGCGCTGATGAGGAACGATAATTCCGAAACAGCCGTGCCCGTAGTTGCATTGATTGTTTCCAATTTGCGGTATACGGCATAATATTTTTCTTTGGAATAGAATAGAGTAGATTAGAATAAAGTTTATTTACGACGAAAAGTATACAAAGAAAAAATAAGTAAATAAAATACAATATATAAATAAACTTGACACTTCATAGAAGTGCAGGGGCGCACTGTACATGAAGAAGGGGACGTATTCTTAATAATTATACATACAGTCTAAATAATAATAGACAAAATAATAATAAAATAACGTAATCATAACATAAAAACATAGATTTAAGAGAATAAAAACATATAATATAATGCACATGCTCATATCTACTTATACATCGTGCACAAATACATATATTAATTTAAAATAGTATTACTGAAATAGGTCTAAAATTTAAAATAACCTATTATGATATGGTTTCGGATTAACAACATTATGGATTTCATCTCTAGGTGTTTCTTAAATATATTGTTTAATTTTGGTCTTTGCCGCCTTTAGAAGAGGTATATTTTTAATATTATTTGGTATTGGTACACTTTGTTAAACGGTTCAACTTGTTCACGTTTACCTACTGCACTTAGAGTTTTCTGAATTTCATGAGGAAGATCTTCCAAACTGTTTTCCTCCATTAAATTACCGACTTTTTTAATTCTTGCTCTTGCATGAATTTTCTCGGAATATTTTTTTTGATCTGTCAAGTCGAGCTTGAATCTACTGTGTTTCATCATAAAATAATTCTTTTCGTGTACGCTCCCGACGTACCATGACACTACCTGTAAACATTAAAAGAATACTTGTTAATATTTTTTGAGGATACTAGTGGATGTTTAAACTTGTAGCTCTGATTAATGGTGCTATTCTGTAATTCGACGTTACAGAGCATAAACTTACATCGATGTTCTTTCTTTATCTTTTCTGTTCTTAACCATATATCTATATGGGTTTAACTTATCAAAGTTATTGCTTTACATCGCTTACATCTGCTACATAGACTTACAGAATAACATCATAAAGGAATGTCAAAGCTATTTATTAGTAGATTTATTTTCACGGTACTCTTTGGAACCTTTTTGTAATGCATTAAAAAAATAACCTGCACCTACAAAATTACAATTTGCATAAAGTTAAATGCATTGTTAAGTTATTTTAAATACAAAATCTGAACAGAAAATATATATGAACTATGAAAATCCGTATCTCCAGCTTCACAATCCATCCAAAATAAGCAGATATCTTAAAAAAATAGCTTATCGACATTATCACGTTAACTCTAGAGCAATACAGAGACAGCCGTACCTATAACAGGTTATTTCGCACGTGGAACATTGTAGCATTGTTGCCCTTGTTTATTTGTTCGATTTAACTATTGCATGAAATAGAGATACCATTCGATAAAAGGATAATAGTAGTTTTTCGTTAATATGCCATATTAACCAAGTCTTGATTGTAGCTCTGAAAATAATAAAAAGTTTTATCGAAACATGGATAACAGTTTAATTCAATAAAACAGTATAAAGTCCAAAAACTCAAGATTTAAATTTTATCAACATTGAATTAAAGTTTATTTAGTTTCTTCTCATTCCATAGTCCCATGACAATGAAGGGACAATATCGAAAACAATCTAAAGCACGTCAACTTGTATATTACTTTTTATAATAAATACAATATTATAAGATTTTATAAGGAAATAACACATGCAAAATGATAAAAAATATTTTACAGTTTTCAAATTTCATTTTATTTCGCAATAATTTCTGAAAAATATTAACGTTATATTTTAATATCTAACGAACCATTACGTTTTGTAGGAGGGGAAAAATTAGACTCATTCGCTGTCGTTAAGGTCCAATAAATTCAGGGGACGACGGGAGTGCAGGAGACGAGGTTATTAAATATGAGAAAAATAAATAAAATTTTAAAACATTACTAAGCTTAAATGCTGCCACTCGCATATTGCATGTTCACATTGTGATATAACAAAGTAGTCAAAGTACGAGGAAATTTTATCTATAAACATTATTTTTCGGGAGAGCTAAAAATCAATAATCGTATTGATTTTGATAAGAACAAAAATATTTAAATATAATTTAATTTAATAACTATCTACTTATGGTAGAACCAAATTAAAAAAATGCAATGTGCAAACACATTCACATATTAATTTGTAATGAAATATTAATTTATGTCATTATAATTGTATAACAGATGGCGACATATTATTAACGAAAATACGGTTTTTGAGATTTAGATACGGAATTCACCATAATGATATATTTATAACGTTTTATTGATAATTTGCATGTTGATAATGTAATTATCTTTATTACATGGATTTTATCAGTATTGAAGAGACATTGAATTGAAAATAATTTTACACTAATATTTTGCTTAGATTTAATGTTTGTAATTTATTCTCTACTCATGTACTGATATTAACGTAGTTTCCACAAACACCAAAACACTCTGTACTATACGCGACGTGCGTTTCGACAACCAAGTTGACATCATTTGGAGATCATTAAAATTAAGCTGCCTGTTTTATGTTTTTTATACAGGGTACTTAAAAATTACCAAATCGTGAAATTCGCTTAGGAGTAAATTGGCCTTATCTTTAGTTTAGAACAAAATGTTAAATAAAATAGTTGTTTAAAATTTTATATCCAACTAAAATCCAGAATTTTTATTGAATATTTTTTTTTGTAAATTACGGATTATAACGCATGTTTTTGAAACATATTTTTCTATAAGATACCAGTTCGTTGTTAGGTGTTTTATTCAGAATTCAAAAATTCAGAATTGTTTATCTGATACTTACACACGTTAAGCTAAATAGAAAAGGTGGCAAAAACTACCTAACGGTATTTACTAAAACTTCTCCAACATCACAAATATTAAAATACTCCGTTGAAATTTTGGATTTGAACTGGCTATAAAGTTTGAAACAACTTTTTTATTTAATATTTTGTTCCAAAATTACAGATAAGGCCAATTTACTCTTAAACGAATTTCAAGGTTTTGTAATTTTTGGGCACCCTGTATAAGAAATATAATGTATCTCAACGTGAATCGTATTATTAGGAAAGCAATAATTTATGTAGAATAACGTTTTCTCGAAAAGTTGAATATTTCTTCTTGTAAACCTCTGCTGAGTTAAAATGATCATTTTAACTCAGCTACACCGTGCTGATGAAGACCAATTAGTCAGAAACACGTGTCCACGGTTTGCATCTTTCTGCCATTTGCAATTTTGCATTTTTCCACCTTGCAATTTTTTTCTTTATGCGGGATTACCCGATTATTTTCATCATATATATATATATATATATATATATATATATATATATATATATATATATATATATATATATATATATATATATATATATATATATATATATATATATATATATGATTAAATATGATTTGAAGGAAACAACTACTCAGCGGGCAAATACCCCGACCTGCATTGAATTACACCTTCAAATCATGATAGATCGATAGCCAATATCATTTGTCAATTCCTAACCAGACATAGATCGATTTCGAACTTATTTGTTCTCTTCAGTATGCCATAGGTTTTGGAACAGACAAATGATAGTGGCCAACCTGCTAGTTATATACTAACTATGGTGAAGTGAATAGTGGTGAGAGGTATGAAACTTCTCATATGGTCTGAATGCTACTATCCGACCGACATCCTCGATGTCTCTGTGGCGGATAGCGACTTACATCACAGCAAGTACCGAGAGCGGCGACCCCTAGCCCAGGTGGACTAAACTAATGTGATTAAATATGAGTTGAAGGAAACAACTACTCAGCGGGCAAATATCCCGACCTGCATTGAATTACACCTTCAAATCATGATAGATGGAAAGCCAATATCATTTGTCAATTCCTAACCAGACATAGATCGATTTCGAACTTATTTGTTCTCTTCAGTATGCCATAGGTTATGGAACAGACAAATGATAGTGGCCAACCTGCTAGTTATATACTAACTATGGTGAAGTGAATAGTGGTGAGAGGTATGAAACTTCTCATATGGTCTGAATGCTACTATCCGACCGACATCCTCGATGTCTATATATATATATATATATATATATATATATATATATATATATATATATATATATATATATATATATATATATATATATATATATATATATATATATATATATATATATATATATATTGCAATCAGTTTAATTTTTTTTTCATTTAATGACAATAAGTGAGCATCTAATCTTTTTTTGGATTTTTTCTACACCCATCATTACTTTCTCAATTGTACACTACCAGTTTTGTCCACTAAAAATAAAAAAAAATCTCTTATTATATCATTTACATACAATGCGAATAATAACGGTCCAATTACTATGCCCTGTGGGATTCCAAAATTTTAACTACTTTGTATTACTACATATGTTACCAAATTTTGTAACCTGTGGTATATTTCTCAAATAACTGCTAGATAGCTGCAAAACAATACCTCGTACTACAAAATTATCCTATTTTCTCAATTTAAAGAGGAATATTAAAATAAAATCACTTATGGTAGCACAGTTGATATTAGAATTCTTTCAGTACATTTCTGTAACTGGCGCCTTCGGCAGAATATGTAAACATCATATCAAAATTATTTTTAATGATATATCATTTGAACCTTAGAATATTGACACTTAAAAATAACAAATTGTACGACTTTCGATTTACGTATGCTCCTGATTATATAAATGAGGTAAATTTATTTACACCATGGCTAAATATATATGTCAAAGCGATGTTTATTTATTTATTTATTTATTTATTTATACTTGTTTATGTTTGTTTTCATATAATTTCGGAAGTCTCCTACCGTTATAGGAATTCTGATATACAATTTGGTAATTAAAGAAATATACAATTAATAATTATATGTATTTAAAAAAAAAACAACTGGTTTATGTATGACAAGAAAATTCACTCACATTTGATAAGTAGAGAGAATAAATGTTTGAATACCTACCTCAAATTTTATGTTCTTAAGAGCATTATTTGCTAGGTAGAGAAAAACAACTTATCCAAATAACTCGTAGAAGTAATGCAGAATATAAAAAACAGTTCTTAACCAGGCAGAGCTTTAGCTTCACGACTAATTGACCCAGGTTTGACTTCTTTTTGCATTTTTTGATGAAAGGAATACAATACAAGTCGTTTTATAAAAATTCTCACCAATAATGTACCTTTGTTTTTCAAGATATGAAAAAATTCAACTAAGGAAATATGTTTAAAATACAATTTGTGCCTCCTTACTAAAATTAAGAAATATGAATATGAATATATTTTATCGGAACTACCTTTTTTTTCAATAAATTGGTATAAGTATTTTATTTTGAATGTTTAAAAGTCATTTTTGTGTTATTGAATCTATATCCTTCTTTAAGTACAACATATTTGTTCTCAAAAAATTATTATGCAACCTCATTCTATTTAAGAAATTAATTCTTTCGAACTCTGTAAAAAAAATTGAGGTTGGAATTTAAAAACAATTTCGAAGACGTCATAACTTCTGGAAAAATGACTCAGAAATTTTAATACTATGTTAAGAGGTTGCATTTAAATAGAGTCTCTTGACGAGTCCGAGCGATTTTTTGAAAAAAAACTTATAACAGTTTTACCGCATTTATACAGTACTCTTCGAAAGCAGTTTGTAATACATACTACACACCCTCGTAGCAATAGACAACAACAAAACAAAATATTCAGTGTTTTAATCTAGGTTCTAATCGATAGACAAATTATTTGTAATCACTTGATTTGACTTCCGTGTTTCTCCAAATATGATACTTTTAACAAGTTTCAGTATAATTGGCACTTTTTCAATATAAATTCTAATTGATCAATAATGTATTTGGTAGACACATTAAGATTAGATAACCATTATCGAAAAAATGCACAATTATTTTATCAAGTATATGTACACCAAGCGTTTACATGTTACTGATTATTATTATAGTGTATTCTAAAAACTGAATTATGTAACATAATTATACAGGGTAACCATATGGTATTTTCTCTTGTTTCAATTATTAGTATCATTGGCATACATTTGTCCAATCATGGTTCTCTTGCAGACGTACAGTATGGGTAAATTTCGATGTTTGTATGGGGTCACTCGGAACTGTAGGAGATACAAAAAAATGAAAGACACATTCTTGATCTCTTTTTTTGAGACAAATTCACTTCGTTGTTGGTAAAGTTATGAAAAAGCAAAAGGTACAATTTCGAGTTATGGCATAAAGTTGTATTTTTTAAATGGGAATCATAGTTGGCTATGGTTTAGTTAAAACGGAAATTTTTTTCTGTTTTAAACTATATACCGTATGTGGGGTCGCTTTTGATGTGTAAGTATTTAATAGCGAAAATAATCTTTTAGTAGATTACTTTTTGCGTTTTTTTTATATTTATTCCAAGTAGGCGTGTGTTATCTATGACAGTGTTTATCCGTTTGTCAGTAAATTCCCTATTAATAATTTTTTTCCGCCATAATTACACCCCATTTAATCGTAAAAGTGAGGATGTCATACGAAAATATTATAAACATATGTTAGAAATTGCTTTATTAGGTTGTCTTCTGGATTGGGATTAACACATAACGGGTGATTATAAAGTACGGGATATATTTCAACTTATTATATATTCTTAACAAATCAAATTAATAACAAAAAGTAAATGGAATCTAGTTGCTAACATAATGGGATTTGATGTCAAACACTAGTTATCGCAAATGCTCGATATGACCTCCATTTTGTTGTAAAATTACCAACCGTTCCTCCAAATTGTATACAGCACTATTCAACATTTCTGGTTGAATTGCACGAATTTGCTCTCTAATACTGTCCTTTAATTCCTCCAGCGTTGTTGACTGTGTTCTATACACCAAATTTTTTAAATAACCCCACCGCCAGTAATCCGCTGGGTTAATATCAGGCGATCTTGGTGGCCATGAATTTGCAAAATGTCTGCTTATAACACGATCTTGAAAACCGCAGTTAACAATTCTTTTACTGGTCGGTAAATGTGCGGAGGTGCTCTATCCTGCATAAAAATCATGTTTTCAATTCCTTCGTACTCGTATTGCAACTGTGGAATTGCATAATCCCTTAACATTTGCAGGTATCGTTCACCAGTAACAATTACAGATACGGCCTCCCCATTCTGTATTTCCTCGAAAACGTATGGACCAATGATGAAATTAGCTGTGAAACCGCTTTTTTGTCATAAAGGCCTTGCTGAACGATTTCATGTGGATTTTCTGTTGACCATATTCGAGAGTTTTGAGTATTAATTCCACCATTAAGAGAGAAATGGGCCTCATCTGTCCATAAAATACGGGATAACCATTCGGGTTCAATTTCCATCTGAGCCAATACGTGTAATGAAAAATCGTACCTGTGAGCAAAGTCTGCGTCCTTTAATTGAAACAGCAGTTGCTTTATATGGATACATGTTTAGGATTTTCCGTAAAATTTTCCAAACCGTGGTGTATGGCATTTGTAATCGTTTTGATATCGCATTCATACTACTGATTGCTAGCGGTTTAGTAGTGGCTACGTTTGATTTTCCTGAAGAACTTCTGCAACTTGGATATCACTAATCCTAGGTATTCCTGACCTCGGAAGGTCATTTATAGACCCTGTTCTTTCAAATTTGCTAATCAAATTACGATACGCCTTCATTTTGCTCTCAAACCCATTTTCGTACGAAATCTTCGTAATCCAGTAGTAGCATTTTTACCGCCTTCATAACAACATTGCACTAAACCAATTCTTGTTTGCAGATCCATATTGAAATTGTTACAATTTACGTTACGCGAGTTTTATTTTGAGAACAATTCTCTAAATTACGATTATTTCGTTTGACACTTGTATCAATAGTTCTTTTGTTTTCCATAGATACACTAAAATCCAATTATTGAGGCAACTAGATTCTGTTTACTTTCTGCTACTAGCATAATTTCCTAAAACTATATAAGAATTTAAAATAGACCCCTTACTTCATGATAACCCCATATTTCGGATGCAATATCACAATTGTTATTACTTTGAATAAAGCATTCTAGCATATCATATTTCTCGTACTACTAAAAGATTATTTTCGCTATTAAATACTTACACATCAAAAGCGACCCCACATATGATATATAGTTTCAAAGAGAAGAAAATTTTCTTTTTAACTAAACCATAGCCAACTATGATTCCCATTTAAAAAAATAGAACTTTATGCCAGGAAAGTTAAATTTGTTTTTTTTATAACTTTACAAACAACCAAGATATTGACATGTATCTAAAAGTCGAGAAATCGAACTTTTCTTTATAAATCGAAAACAATAAACCATAGCAAATTTTTGTTTTCGCCAGTGAATTTGTCTCAAAAAAAGGTATTGAGAACGTGTTTTCCATTTTTTGTATCTCTTACAATTACCGAGTTATCCTATACAAATATCGAAATTTGTGCAACCTGTATAGATCGATGCGTCCTCCAACAGATACGCCTCCCATACCATTAGAGAGATCAATCAACCCCTGCATCATTATGTTCTTGAGAAAGATGTAAAAACATACAGAGTGCTCAGTTTAAATAAATAGAATTAATGACTGTAGCCATTTTGTCTGAGCACTGTTTTTCTGATATGATTTTCAAAATATACATAAAAAGTTCTATAACTTTTGTATTTACCATTTTTTTGTAATAATAAAAGTAACAAAATTAGGGGAGTAGAAATTCTCACAAAATTACCCTGTACAAGATTTATATAATTTGGTTCAAAAAAAATATATAGTATCGACTCACAGGCACACAAAAAAAAAAGTCCTGAGACAGAAAGGTGAAGTACCTTCTGGTACGTTTTTCGGTGTACTAAAAACGAATCTCAGGTCAAAACTGATCCATCACCCTTAGATTTCGCCCCAGCACACCCTAGCACCCCCCCAAATGGTCAAATTTTCACATCATATAAAAATTCAAAATAAATAACTCATTCTATGGTTTTCGGTGTGCTAAGAACGATTCTGAGGTCATGATTTACCCATCACCCTTAGATTTCGCCCCAGCACCCCCCAGCACCCCTCCAAACGGTCAAAATTTTACTTTATATAAAAATTCAAAATAAATAACTCATTCTACTTTTTTGGAGTACTGAAACCGAATATGGCAAATAAAAAAGTAGTTTTAATTTTCCTATCTCCCCCGGCACCGCGGCCAACCCCTTCATCCCCGCGGTTTTAAAATTTCGCTGTATTAATATCTCACTGTATTTTGGCACCTGTATTAAAAGAAAAAAAAACTACCACGGGCCTCATTCTAAAATCAATTAAACTATGTTCTTTACATATATAAAAGCACAATATATCTGTGGATCGATGACTAACATACAGATTCGGCTTATAGCTTGTAGTTTTATTCTCCCCAGAGGCAAAATCATCAACTAAAGATTACCTACGGTCACATATTGACACAGATAATACAGTATATCTTCCAAGCATTTTAAATTTATTTATGTGTGTTTTAATATAGAAGCATTTTTTTTCTAGGAATGATTCTGTTGCCTGATTTCATCGCATGGAAATGAAAAATTGTCATATCCTAATACTGGTACAACGTTACAAGGGTCAAAATATAACCATATGGTGAAGGGGGATGGGGAGATATAGCAAAATTAAAACTAATAAATTACATTGAAAAACGTAGAATGAGATACTTATTTTGAATTTTTATACGATGATGTAAAAATTTGACCATTTGGGAGGGTGCTAGGGGGTGCTGGGGCGAAATCTAAGGGTCATGGGTAAATCATGACCCCAGATTCGTTCTTAGCACACCGAAAAACGTAGAATGAGATATTTATTTTGAATTTTTATATGATGCGAAAATTTGACCATTTGGGAGGGTGCTAGGGTGTGCTGGGGCGAAATCTAAGGGTGATGGGTCAGTTCTGACCTGAGATTCGTTTTTAGCACACCGAAAACGTACCAGAAGGTACTTCCCCTTTCTGTATCAGGACTTTTTTTTTGTGTGCCTGTATGACTTTTCTATTGTCATTTTACACACATCACATTAACAAAAAAACATCATAAGAAGTTTTACGTGATTTTTCTCTCAATCTATCTTTAAGGGCGCGAATAATCATTACAATGATGTTTGTACAATATTTTATAAAATCCTCAATGTTAATTTTTGCTTTACCTTGGTTTCCAAAATATTCAACCGGAAAGCTTAGAAATCATCTTTTTTTGTCTACATGTTTCCTTATTGTTTCTCCCATACAAGTTGGTGAAATCAATATGTGATCCTGACTATGAGCCACTAGATATAAACATTGTTACTGGTTTCGTTCATTACAAATTGGTGAAACGTCAATTCCAAATATAATCTTATTTGACTAGCCTACGAGGGAAGATAACGACTAACATCAAAAAGGAACTAGATACAAGTTATTTTAGTTTATGCTCCACAGAATACAACTTAAACAACTTATTGCCTTCGTTATAGATATAAACTGTACATAGTAATTTAAACTAAGAAACGACTACTTCCCATTCAATTTCATTTCCAAAAGTTAAACCCATTTATAAATGAATAGATAAGTAAAAGTAATTTCAGAACACTTGTCTCTGAACGGATTAAGTTAGAAATAATTAAATCCGTTGAAGCTATGCTCATTTAATTTAATAACCTAATTTAATAAACAGAACAATCATAATTATACTAAGAGGATTTGTACGGATTTGTATATTTATCAAACAGATCTTAATAGGATTATGCTGGTTATCCTGTTGAAAGAAGGAAATTATTATTATTACAAGTTTGTCGCTGAATAGTTAACGTAATTATGTCCGTTAAATTAACAAGGCATTATTTACTTCATTTTATTGATTTTACCTTCTAATGAAGTGTTTTTTCCGTAGATTGGGTTCCTCTTTCACTTTGATACACCCTGTATCCTATAGTTTGTATTAAAGTTTATATCAAAACCGCTTTGAAAAAACATACACCAGCAAGCAGTAACAACATCATCTGACATTCGCGCTGCGTACGCCCAATGCATCGTGCTGACAATACACGGGCGACTGTAAACTGCGCATACCGTTAGTCTTGTGTCTAGTGTGTTGACTCGATCTGTATAGTTTACGTTAGATGTCATGAATGTTGTTGTGATTACCAAAGTTGCGGGCAATTTTAAAATGTCAAATGACAAATGTTCATATTTCGAATCATGTAATTATAATAATATGTTCATATCTTTGAACCCCCCGATGAGTTTCGATAAGAATGAAAACATTGTGCAGTAGTCTGTCTGGGATGTGTTTAATTTACTGTCTACATAAAACTTTTAAACTAGCACATTCAGGTAAGAATTATAATGTAAAATATAAGAAGCTATCTATAGGCAGGTTTTTATTATCATATTAGGTTTATTAAGATGCTTACCTTATACCCAAATAATTAATTTATTATTTTTTCTAGAAATGCAAATAAAATGTCATATGTTTAAAATCTCTACCTTTTCCAGAAAACAGTAATGATAATTAATAGATATTATAATGTAATAAAATAAATTTTACTACAAATGATTTAATGATTTTTCTATTGAAATATGTTGGAAAATATTTAAAAAATTTCATATAATGCAGAATATAATCACCCGCACTTTGCATGATATTTTCGTCACGGTTTTTCCCGAGGCGCTGTATCGCCATCACCCTTATATAACTTTCTGACTGATAATTATCATGAGGGTTTCAGGCCTACAGAGAAGTAATTAATAATATCTCTGAAAAAGTGCGTACATATACGTGGGTTTGAACCCTTAGTGTAGGTGTTTTTCTTTCATGTATGCTATTCCCAATTCAACTTAATCAGCAGGAAATTCGATATGAAGGATCATTTAGAGTTTGATTTTCTTCTTGTTAAAATCGGTGGTGTCAATAAATAGGGTGAGTTCAAGACTTTTATTAAATTTCATTTTATCTAACCAATTATAAATAAATAACCATATACTGTATCCCTTTGAAAACAATGTGCAACATACAACTAAGAAATTCTAATTACTTACCAGTGTATAGTACAGGGTTATTCAAAATTATTCATCAGATGTCAAATAAATAAGCGTTATCTCGTACCCGTTACCTGTGTTTTAACTTGACATACACCACATGAAAGAGAGAATTTTCAAAGGTCACCGAGAGATGGCTCCACTATCGCTATTGTTTCACGTTAGAGAGAAAATGCAAGTGGCAAGTGATACGGATTATTCATTAACACATCCTTAAAATGAAAAGTCGCACAGCATAAGATCTGGTGATCTAGGGGTCATAGAGTAACTACGAAGGAACACTTGTTGAGGGAACGGCGAACATTCAAATGCCAATGATGAAGTTGATCTCTGGAAAGCCGATGTGGCTGGAGCTTACCGGCCGAACTGGTTGAAAGCCGGAGGACACCAAGGGTCATTAATTCGCTTACGATACTAATTCATTATTAAAAAAATCTCTTTATTACTAATTTTTATTTAACTTGTTTTACTTATCTATATTTATTTATTTTTTATTTAATTTTGGTACTGTTTTATTTATTTTTATATTTTAATTTATTTGTCTCAATACTCCGTAAACTACGGTTTATATAGGGTGATCAAAAAGTACTCTCTGTACTCGGAATTATAAGGAGTTGATAACTTTATTTTGTTACTAGAGTGTACTTTTTGATTACCGTAATAATATTTCATATTGATCAGATGAAGTGTAATTTTCATTTATTTTTTTTTAAAAAACTTAATGAGTCGTAAGTAAGAGCTTTCAATATGATATTCGGTATGTAGGATTTCTAAGCATGCCTGATTCATATTTCCTAAAAACCATTTTGTTAAAGAAATCCCTGCAGGACTGCCCTGTTTAACTCTATTGTAAACATCATATAAATCGCTTATTATGAATATAAAAAATCAAATAGAATTTTCAATTATCTAAGTTTCTGGTTTTTCGGAATCGACAGGACGAATACTTATAAAACAAGTTCTATTTAGTCATTTTCACATATTAAGGTCTCATATCGGGAATGATAAAAACGTATTATAAAACAAAAACAGTCGTTACTTGTGTTTACTTTGTTTACAAAAGATAATACCACTCATGACTATAGCAGAATTTGCTGATATGGGTATTTATTGGATGGTAGGCTACTGTAATTTCAGGGCTCTATTGAAATAAATAACTTTCGTTTACATATCAAAGAACTGTTATTTTTCTTTGTTTACGGAGGAAGGCTTCAGGCCAATGGGATTTCTTGTTTCTTCGAAATGGTTATGTAAATTTATCACCTATATTACAAATGAAATTTTAGCCTGTCAAGGTATATTAAAACTTATTTACCTACAAAAACAGGAAGATTCAATCCGTCTTTCTTGGAACGCTGCTTGTTCCTGTTTTTCACAAACAAAAACTCATATTAATAATTAAAATTGCAAAACAATTATCGTTTGACTTAGAAATAATAGGGACAAAAAACGTACTTAAAGAACAAAAAATAGTAAATAGAAAAACCACTTTTTTTGCTAGAAGTTGAAGTTTTATGTATTTTTGGAATTAGTTATGATAATTACTCCATATTTTCCGAATCTCTTAGATATTTTCAAAAATCTATACTATTCTGTTCCTTCAAAAATAATTATTTAAGACTTTAAGAAGAAATTCGGTTATTATTATTAAGGACTATTTCTGTAATAACTAATTCAGTTATAGTAAAAATATGTCAATGATATTATTAAAGTCATAACTCTAGATAAACTTTTGAATTCACAAATTCAGTTTTTATTGGGACCATTTTCGAAATACAACAAACAGTTGAAAGTTTAATTTTCAGCCACTCTGACTTTCAACGGATAACATTATACATGAATATAAGCAAACAATATAAATACACGGGGTATTTTAATTTTAAATAGCGGCACATACATTTTGTAGAAAAGCTTATTTTATGCAAGATATAATATAATATAGAATGCTTCCGAGGATCCAGACCGTTAAAACATTTTTGTAAAAAAATCTTGGCGGTAGGTCATGACCATGAAGATATTAATTTTAAACCTGATCTTTTGTAAAGATATTCCAGAAATTTCAGTAATCGGTACAAGAAACAACATTCAAATATTTTAGACAAATTAAAATTCAATATACTTTTCTTGAAAATAGGAACAGTTTTTCCTGTTATTAAGGTATCTATAAATATACCACTTTCAAAGGACATGTTTGCTAGTTATGGTATGAATGGTTTTATGATTAAATTAATGACATTTTAATTAAAAATATTGGAATGTCACCATCACCAGAAGATTTTTTTAATATTTCGCCTCTTTCTGGCAATCAAATTCGTTTAGTTGTAGATTTTTTTTTCTTTTTTCGACCGTTGACATCAAATATTTTATACAGTTTTTTTGTGAATTTCGGTCAGATATAACCAGTTTTATTTTTGTCTAACGTTTCTGTTTATTACACCATCATCAGAGAACTACAATTAATACAATATTTTAAAAACATAGTTATGGTTATTTTACATTACATTATTTACTTACACTATTAACAACAAAATTTAAAAGAACCCAACACCTAATAATTAATAGTGTAAATAAATAATGTAACGTAAAATAACCATTACTGTGGTTTTAAAATATTATATTAATTGTAGTTCTCTGATAATAGTGTAATAAACCGAAACGTTAGAAAAAAAATAAAATTAGTCCCAAAAAACTATATAACATATTATTAAAGATTCCATAATCAAACTTGTATCGTTAATATAATAATAATAATAACACCACATGAAATTACAACCCCCTTTATCCCTGAAGGTCTGGAATGACCTTGTGTGGGAGAGGGCTACACATTTAGAGACAATGGACACACACCCAATATCCGAGTATACTACGATTAATCACTCTCACAGAAAAATCTCAGTTCCTCGACCGGGAATCGAACCCGGGACCCCGAAGTTTTCGAGGCAAGTACGTTACCTCTAGACCACGGAGCCATAACAACTATTAATGATAAATGTTAATAACAAAACAACAATTTAAGTTTTATAATTTATGAGAAATAAATAATAAGTGAAACAAAATACAAATTGTAAATAGTTGTATTCATACATTTTTAATTTAATTGTATATATGTGTTTTGTTTTGTTTAAAATTGAAATAAAATGGAAATTTTAAATGAAAATTACCTTTATTTATACATAGCAATGAGTATCTATATTGAATTTAGGGTTTATTTTTATATTTGTGTATAATCTCCACAATTTCTAAAACAGCCTTTTCACTATCACTTTCTGCGATACTAGCCAAATTCTTCTGAACGAATTTTCCAAAAATCTTGTATTTATTCGTGCTGCTAAGCTCTTCTTCTTGCGTAACCATTTTGTTAACAATTTCACTAATCACTTGCAAATTGTTTTTAATTTCACTTATTTCCGTGGAGAAACTTTTCATGGTGTTTTTAATTTCTTGAAGAGATTCCTCTAAATGTTTGTAACATAGAACTATTTCACTATCTTCACTCATAGTTAAAAAATAAGTTATAAACGTTTGCGTCTATTTTCTTGGAGTATTAAATTTTGAATGATTTTGTTATATCTTGAACAGGTACCTTTGGACCTTTTAGTCTTTACTGTCATAAAATCAATTAAAAGGGTATTTCTCGAAATATGTATTGGAGGTACATTCGATAATTTAGATATTTATATTTAATTGTATCTACTAGGGGTACTGTGAGGTGTATAGGAAAAGATTACATTTTAATTGCCGTCAGGTAAAAATAAATTACTTTCAATAAATTCTATACAGGCATATTCAATAAATATGTTATTATAAAAAAATTATCAAGTGCCAGTAAACATTTCTTAGATTGAAATACATTTTACAGCATCGTCAAAAGTTTGACAATATAATATACAGGGTGTATGAATGGTAAAGGAATTGCTATAGCAGCTAGAACAATTTTTTTTCCATGATTTGTTAATTATCGATATCGAGAATAATTATTTGTAGTAAGTGACTCAAAGAAGTATATTTTGCTGGATGATTATTAACTTCTACTTAATGTATTAAATTAAAAGGATCAAATGTTGATTAATTTCTGGTTACATCAATGGGTTGCTAGGAATGTGAATCATTTTGTAAATTGTTTAAACCCTGTGCTTTATATTAAAAATAGGAACTACATCTTTCACTTTTGTATAGATGTTTACACTACTAAGCTGCAAAGTTTTAAAAATAAATAAATATATAAATATATGTGTTCTATTGAAGAAATGCAACATCCGAAAAGCTATCTTTCACAAAAAATGTTGGTAGTGATAACTTAGAGATGACAGTATATACTAAAGTTTTTTACATTTCATTACATAGTATTGACGAAAATTTTGTCATTAAAAATGCACCTTTACAATTTAAAAAGAACACGTGTTTCATATAATAATATGTTAAAAATATTCGTCAAATATACAGGGTGTAAAATTCGTTGCCAAGATGTAGGGTGTTAAAGTTTTCAAAAAAAACAAATATTTATTTACATACCTATCTCCTGAAAAAATGAAGACATTGAAAAGGAATTTTGTGTACAACAAAATTATGCCTTAACTTTAACCAGTGACGTAGATAGTAGAGGTATGCCGGTTACGTTCTAGTTAAAAATTATGGCACACCACTGTAGAAATAATTTCTGAAATTTTTGGAATGCAAGTTTAACTTTTATTAAAATTGAGCATTTGACTTTTTTTGCGTAGCTAATGTTGTTATTTGCCTAATTTGTTCTAATAGCATGTAATGTTAAAAAAATTTCAATATGGACGAAAATTATTAATCTTTATTAAAATTAAATTCATTAGAAAACACAAACGAAACAAGAAATTTTTAACAATGGTTTACCATTATTGGGATAATTTTGTAAGAGCTGTTCAAAATGACGTCCCTGTACCTCAATACAATTTTGAATATGTCTTCTCATAGATCCTCACATTCTGGATTCTGACAAATTTGTTTGCAACCTTTTTCGATCCTATGAAGGAAAACGTTTTCATTTGGAATAGGAAGAGCATAGAAAATTTTAAATGATCCCATAAATAATAATCCAGCAGCCTGAGGCATGGAAGGCGAGCTGGCCGTGATATTAATCCCCCATGACCCATCCATCGAATAGGATTTTTTATTGAGATATTCTCATATGATGGTGGAGCACCATCGTGCATAAAAAGATACGTTGGCGTACTGCTCGTGGAATATCCTCTATTAGAAGTGGCAAATCATTTTGAAGAAAATTGAGGTAAGATTGATCCTTCGGGGTACAACAAATGGACCAATTAACGCACGATGGCAAATGTGACTAGATATTCTCTCCATGGTAGCTGCGGGTTGGAATTGGTGGAAATGGTTGTGTGTCCATGCTTCTTCATAAATGTAACCTTCGCCCATGCAGCTTCAGCTTTGGATTCGGGGGTTGTCTAATTTCTGACGTGTTTATTTATTATTTATTATTATTTAATTGAACAATAACTAACTACGATTTAACTTTACAAATTGTCAAACAGTAAATGCTACGCAGAAAAGTCAAGATCATTTTTTTCAATTAAATTTATATTTAGAAAATTGCAAAGAAATATATTTTTTGCAGTATATACCCTGGTATACCCCATATCTACGACACTGGTTAAAGTTGAAGCTAATAATTTCAAATTGAATGTCATTTTACTCCTGGGTCATATACACAAAATTTCGTTTCGATATCTTCATTTGTTCAAAAGATATTTAAATAATTTTTTTTTAAAACTTTAACGCCCTATCTTGGAAACGAAGACGCTAAGGATACACGTTTATATGACCAAATATTCCTAAATTTGGACAAGAAACACTCCTTCATTTATGATAGTCTATTACATTACACGCTATATGCAATGTTAATTACAATAAAATAATAACATAATAAAGTACACTTTCAAAAGTATTATATCAGATACAAATCCGACGTTTTAAAGATATGAACTTTAACTACGAGAATAAAATTTACATATATATATATACTCGTCTGGCAGAATCTGAACGTAGGATACAAAATAGTGAAAGAATAGAGTGAAAAAAGATACACGAAAATTATTTAGCTGCCGATTATTAACATAAATATATTATAATTATTCTATAATGAATAGTATCTGTAATACATTTTTTTTGGTATAATTTAAATTACTTGATTTACACAAAAAAATTATACTCTTAACTTGTCTGCCACGCGAGGCAGGTAACACTAGAGCCTATGCAGAAAATGTTTTTTTTTTAATCATAAATTGCATCGAGAATTAAATTAACCCTGAAGTGAAATATGTCGCTCATTTAACAAGATATTGCTTATATTTTTGAAAGAACTAATGTATGTACATATTTTTAATATAAGCTGGCAACTTAATGTAAAGATTTGTGACAGTAAGAAAAAAAGATAAGTGAAGAGTATGCAGTAAGTGAGAAGATCTACTATTTTGTTTCGTTTCGTGCATACTAGATCTAGATTTGAGGCGATTAAGATATAAGGAAGATATGCACGGAATAATTTATTTTTAAAAAAATGTTTTATTTAAATATAGCAATATTGTTCATACATGTTTTCCAAAACACCATCTTATATTTTAGAATATGATTGTGCAATATAATGAAATAATTTTACTTATTTTCATTGATGATGACTTATTTTTATTTATTTGCAGATTTATTTTATTTGTAAGCCTGTACTTTAATTTCATTTACAGAAAATATCTTTTCCAACACAATAATTCATATTTTAAAAATATTTTTTTCTTAACATAATACTTTGACAGATTTATTTAAAAAAGAAATATGTTGCGGTTGAATAATAATCTTAATATAGACACATACTTTATTCAGTTATAACGGGTAATTATAAAGTAAGGGATATATTTCAACTTATTATATATTCTTAACAAATCAAATTAATAACAAAAAGTAAATGGAATCTAGTTTCTTACATAATGGGATTTCTGATGTCAAACACTAGTTACCGCAAATGCTCAATATGACCTTCATTTTGTTGTTGTAAAATTACCAACCTCTCCTCCAAATTGTATACAGCACTATTCAACATTTCTGGTTGAATTGCACGAATTTGTTCTCTAATACTGTCCGTTAATTCCTCCAGCGTTGTTGGCTGTGTTCTAAACACCAAATTTTTTAAATAACCCCACAGCCAGTAATCCGCTGTAACACGATCTTGAAAAACCGCAGTTAACAATTTTTTAACTGGTCGGTAAATGTGCGGAGGTGCTCCATCCTGCATAAAAATCATGTTTTCAATTCCTTCGTGCTCGGTTTGCAACTGTGGAATTGCATAATCCCTTAACATTTGCAGGTATCGTTCACCAGTAACAGTTACATTATGTATTTCCTCGAAAAAGTATGAAGCAATGATGAAATTAGCTGTGAAACCGCACCAAACGGTGACTTTTTTGTCATGAAGGCCTTGCTGAACGATTTCATGTGGATTTTCTGTTGACCATATTCAACAATTTTGAGTATTAATTCCACCATTAAGGGAGAAATGGGCCTCATCTGTCCATAAAATACGGGATAACCATTCGGGTTCAATTTCCATCTGAGCCAATACGTGTAATGAAAAATCGTACCTGAGAGCAAAATCTGCGTACTTTAATTCAAACAGCAGTTGCAGTTTATAGGGATACATTTTTAGGATTTTCCGTAAAATTTTCCAAACCGTGGTGTATGGCATTTGTAATCGTTTTGATATCGCATTCATACTGCTGATTGCTAGCGGATTAATATTGGCTATGTTTTGATTTTCCTGAAGAACTTCTGCAACTTGGACATCACTAATCCTAGGTCTTCCTGACCTCTGAAGGTCTTTTACAGACCCTGTTCTTTCAAATTTGCTAATCAAATTACGATACGCCTTCATTTTGTACGGCCCTGCTCTCAAACCCATTTTCGTACGAAATCTTCGTAATCCAGTAGTGTAATTTTTACCGCCTTCATAATAACATTGCACTAAACCAATTCTTGTTTGCAGATCCATATTGAAATTGTTACAATTTACGTTACGCGAGTTTTATTTTGAGAACAATTCACTAAATTACGATTATTTCGTTTGACAATTGTATTAATAGTTGTCACGACAATTCTTTTGTTTTCCATAAATACAATAAAATTCAATTATTGAGGCAACTAGATTCTGTTTACTTTCTGCTACTAACATAATTTCTTAAAACTATATAAGAATTTAAAATAGACCCCTTACTTTATGATAACCCCATATTAGCTTTATACATTAAAACTAACAAAAATGTATCAGTACAACATATTTAACCAACAGGTGCGTATCGAGATCGAGAAATTATCAACAAGATATCTTGATCTCGACAAATTCTATATTAGTAACTATTGATCTCGTCTTTATATTCGGGACAAGATTGAGGCAAGAAATCTTGAAAATTGTGTCTCGTGAAACTAGAGAGTTCTTTCTTATGCGATGTTTCTCTACTGTGCCTCTTCTTATGAAGATGATATACATTACCTTATTGACTAATCAACCGGTGTTTTGTTCAAATGTATAAGTTGAAAGTTTAATAATTACAAGTGCATGTCATATCAAGTTAATAATTATAGTGTTGATTGATTCCTTCAATCAATTAAAGTGTTTTGTTTATAAATTTTCAATGAAGTAATTAAAGCAAGTGTTCTAAGTTTATTTGTGGTTATACGAACCCGACAGTTTGATATATTTGAAATACCATTGAAACGGGCTTATTATAATATGATATAATTCAGATCATTACTTATTTCTATTTAGCAGATGTTCTAAAATATTTTGCAAATAATAAATCACTATGCTGCATAATCTTTTATGGCGAATGTATACTTGAAATTTTGTCCGCGCTTTAATTATAATCCAATGCACACAGTTTTAAGCAAACCAGTTTCAAATAAAATTCTTATTAATAATGTAGTTTAAGCCATAGCGTGCAAATTCGACGATGAAAGGTTACCGTCTGCCAGTTGGTAATCAATGAGACCATATGAGTACCATATTTTTTTCTCTTTTGAAATTTTTGGTATGGCGGCCGGATACGGAGTGGGGGAAATTCTTTTAATCGAATGGTTATCGATATTTGTCCGCATAAGTAGTTAGTATACAGTATTGAAAAAAGTTTACTTAGAGTGCCTGCTTTGTGTGTGTGCATAAAAGATAAAAATAGCAAAGTCATGTATGCGACAGAAATAGACTGTATATCACTGTTGCCTTTTTCTGCCTTACTGTGTTTACGAAGTAACGAGGGTACTTCTCCGTCTTATCGTATCCCTTCTACATGTGATCCGGTGCGCCTCCAGTCTTCAGTCATCACATCCCTTCCACATCTGATCACTTCCCTTTCTACACTAAGTCTATTGTAGGTAGAACAAACAACAGTGTTGCCAGATGCCTGGTAATTACCAAAATCTACAATTTTGAATTTTAACTGGTAGTTGTTAACGGAGTCTCGAATAATGGCCATAATCTACGATAATTTTTTGGGAACGTCACTTTTTTTTATAAAATTGTTTACACCTTGAGAAATAACTAAAATAGTTTCATGTAAAATGCATAATATGCAATGAATACTGTTCCATTTTACTAACTGCGATGAACATTTGGCGACATCTAGTTAGTAGTAGAGCGGCATACCAGATTTTGTTCATGCAGCTAGGCTCATTTATTTTATAATTACAAAATAAATGTTACACTGCACGACAAATTAGAGCTCTACCCCTTTTTCTGCAATTAGTGCAGACTGCATGCAGTGCTACATGTGGACGCATTTTTTCAAAGGTTAACGTAATTTAATCAAAACCAAAAAGATCAAACTTATAACCAAAAATCAATGAATGACGAACATAGTAAATGGTGTTTTATTAAGTTTAGAATGCGTGCAAGAACCATAAAATTCCATAATATATAAAAATATAAACGAAAATGAAGATGATAATATAATTTCTGAAGTCGAAGTTGACAGCCAATTGTTATTATTTGAAAAGTTTCTATTCAATATACTTACTTGTAATTGTTTTACTTTTGTTTATTTATTTTTTTAAAATAAATGTTTGAATATTGGCGTATCATTTGAGGTATCTGGTAATTTCATTGTTACTTTCTGATAATCACACTTTCACAATCTGGCAACACTGCAGAAAACAATTTTGTGATCACTTGGTGAACTGCTCTCATGTTGCTGTTGTCTCATTTTTTTATTATTGCGTCAGCTGTTATCGTGGTAAGTTGAACTGGCATTTCTCTTAACTTAAAAATGTATGTTTATACAACTGAAGAAAAAGTGCAAATGATCTAGTGGTATTACGGTGATAATACTGCTAAGGGAGTTGTCGGGTGATTCATCTTTACATTTGAAAACCGTCCTGTCCCGACGGTTCAAACTGTATTAAACATCATTCACAAATTTGAGTCTGTGGGATGTGCGACAAATTGCAGAAAATTTAGTCATTTAAATGACGAAGACGAACCTACAGTTTAGTTAAGGGAAGATCGGGAAAGGCGGGAAAATAATGTCTGTAGTTTCGCTGAAGTGAATGCACCTTGTTCAAGTAGACAAATCTCGCAAGAGCGAACAGTGCGGAATATTCTGAAAATAAATATGTACCACCGCTACAAAATTTTGACTACCCAAGAAATTTTGAATGAAGACCGTACGAAAGGGATTTTTGTGAAACCCTGATGGAAAAGGCTAATCAAAACGAAAATTTCATCAAGAATATTTTATTCACTGATGAAACATCTTTTTCCATACATGGCCGGCATAATCCTTCTGTAGTTCGATATTGGTCCAGGAAAAATAAACATTTGAGTGTATATCATTACGTATTCAATATCCACAAAAAATAAATATTTGGGCCGGCATTTTAGGTGATCATGTCATTGGTCCTATTTTCATTGACGGTAACTTATATGTCGACAAATATTTAAACATTTTTGCAGAATCAGATTATTTCGGCTGTTCAAGCTCTTGACGTCAACTTCGGGGAGATTTGATACCAGCAAGATGACTGTCCTGCTTATAATGCAAGAAGGGTGCAAGAGGTTTTAGACAACACTTTTCCCGATCGTCTTATAAGTGGAAGAGACAATAAAATGGCCACCAAGATCTACCGACTTGGCACCTAATGCTTATTTTTGGGGATATGCAACATCGCAAATTTATAAACATGAACACGAACGAGCGCGTGACTTGCAAAGAGTTACGTGCTAAAACTTCGAGGTATTTGGGAGAATTTACCCCGAGTGACCAATTCACTATATCTGTCTTTGTTTTTCTTATTAGTTTTAGATAAAGAGAATATTTGCAAATCTCCATAATTTTCCTAAACACCTAATATCTGTACAATAAACTGTGTGTGGAAAGATGGGATATGATAGGACGTGCCCTCTCTACTTCACAAAGACAACGTACAATGAGGCAACATTGATATATAATTGTCTTTCTCTCCCATGCATGATTGCTATTTTTATCCTTTATGCACACACACAAACAGGCACTCAAATTAAACTTTTTCTAATAGTGTATGTACTCCACGTACCCCAATTACAACGGCAGACAAAACTTCCGGTCGACGTGCGATAACCGGAAATTGAAAAAAAATAATTCATTTAGTTACCAGACCAAACCTAGCGCAAAATGTTTGTTTTGGTGTGTATAGTACTGTACTATTATAGTGGCAGATATTTCTTATACCTAATATAAGGAAGTGATTTCTTTCGACCTCGAGAGTGTGTGCGTGTGTGCGCATGCGCGCGCGCGCGTGTGTGCGTGTGTATCTGTGTATCCGCGATAAAAATACTAGTGGGAGACTTCCCAAATTTGGCAGTTAAGATTTTCAACAACATTTTAGGTGACACATTCAATTTGGTGAATATGGTACCATCAGAAGAGAAAGAAGAATGAAAGAAGAAAAGAGGTACAATTTTGGTAAAAAAAAAAATACAAATTTTTATTTCATATTTGTACGAATCTCGACGAATTATAATGAAAAAAACATAACTTTATGGAAAAAAAATCTATCGACATATCTGTAGTATCGCGATAACAACCATAGTTTCTGAAATAAAGATTTCGAATTTAGTACACATGTCTAAAGACCAAAGACAATGATAAATTCGGTGATGAGCAAAATTGGCCAGCTGAAAGGAGGTAGGTCCACGGGACCTAAACTTTTTTATATTTGCCTTCAAAAAAAAAAATATTCTTGATGGAAGATTATAAATCATGTCTACAATATCAAGCCAATAAAATATATTTTCCGTGTACTTAAATAAAGCTGATGTAAACTGAAATATATTACACATTTGGCCTCATAAACTGTGGTTAGGATAAATTTAACAGTTTGATATTTGATAGGTCCAATTTAGTTACAAAAATGTCAGTGTCAATAAGAAGAAATTATTAAAATATATTACATAAATTATTATTGACGGTATCGAATGACGCTGATAATTAATTATTTAAAAATTTTAATGAAACATTTCAAGGTGCGCTATTAAAATTTAATTAAGGTAAGTGAAGAATTAAATAGAATGATTTTTTTTATCAGGATGATATATACTGATATAAGTTATGTGCTGGCCACATCATATATTGAAATATTTATAAGAAAAAAGTAGACACGAAACTGACTATTTTTTTAACGTTTTAAGAGTTGGTTTGGGGGGTTAAATCTGGCTAAAATGTCTGCCAGCCAAGGTTAGTGCCTTGTGAACCATAAGCTGGCTGGGCAGACGTTTTTTTTTTTAATTTAAACTATTTTTTATCAACATTTCAAATTTTGATCCATTTTTCGCCACTTTGATGGCAAATTGCTCAAAAACCGATCGATATAAATGTCTGCCACTATAGTACAGTACTGTACACACCAAAACAAACATGTTGCACCAGGTTTGGTCCGATAATTAAAAATTTTTTTTTCAATTTCCGATAACCGCGTACCGACCGGGAGTTTTGTCTGCCAGCGTAATTGGGGTATATGAAGTACATATACTAATTACCTATGCGGACAAATATCGGTAACCATTCGATTAAAAAAAAAATGTCCCCCCCCCCGCCGTATTCGGCCGCCTACCAAAAATTTGAAAAGAGAAAAAAAGTATGGTACTCATATGGTCCCTTTGATTACCGACTAGCGGACGGTAACCTTTCATCGTCAAATTGGCACGCCATTGCTTACTAATGTAATTATTACGTGTACATCGAATGCGTGTTACTAGTAACGTATTTTTATCACACGATTTTCATGTATCGTCAGTGTGTTTAAATTTATATCTAAAAATATAAAATTTAGAATAGTCTGACAGAAAACTACGATTTTTAGTTCTACTCGTATTCAGCACGGCTGCATCTTATAAAATTTATTAGACGTTTACCGTTTGCCAAGCCAACGTAAACTCTGCAGTATGTGTCTAGAGAACTTGAAGACAACATTCACAAGTGCAAGTCACACGTGCTATGAATGGTAACTTACACTGAAGTTACAAATGAGAATCAGGAATATGATTTATGTTTGTACCAATTCTATAATAGGTACATTTAAATGCAATTGATATCTTGCAAACCAAATAAATTTAACATATCAAGCTTGAAACCTGAATATATTCAAATCATTTTAAAGAAGTAATTGTTACATGAATATTTAAATGCAGGAAAAATGCCTTTTTAGAAAATTATAGATAAATCAAATCAGATCCACAACTGATGCAATAAACAAATTGTTATAAAACTCTGCTGAACAGTCAAAGCCTTCGTTAAGTGCCTTTTAGACCTAGCGAAGGCGTTCACACCACGTCACATTCACAGCTTATCAAGTCTCAGAGGTGTAGGTTTGCTCTTATTTAAGAGCTACCTAGAAAATAGAAAGCAGTATGTTAAAATAAATACGCTAATTGACTTAGAATTATAGAATATAATGTGCCACAAGGTACAGGTTTGGGTCCCATGCTTTTTACTACATAACATGTAAATGAAATAATTACCCCAATTACCTCAGGGAGGATTATATCTTATGCCCACGATACCGTCAATATCTACACGATTAGATTCGATATCATATAAAACCTGCGTGTCATGTAGCAGACAGTGATGGAATGATAGAGTAGACAACAAAGATATTTGCTCTGTGCTACTGCAACATCGGCACAGAACAACGAGAATGAATGTTATTTATTGTGGCGTCTCCCCCAGTTCCCGGCTGAATTCGACATTCGCCTGCACATTGTGTCAAACCAGGCACCCTTATTAGTAATGAAGCAGTCAACTCTTGCCCGCATATTTAAACTTTAATTTTCTTACTTTTTATCGCATTAAACGCAAGTTTTGTGTGAAATCGAAACCAACAGTGTGTACTATGGACAGCTGGGGTGATCTTAAAAGTACTATCGAAGTGGACTTGAAGCAATTCAAAAGACAACTAGATAATAAATAAACTATTAACTACACAAAGATGTATTACCTACATTTTACATCTTACAACAAAAACCTATAAAATTTTAATTGTAACCGTAAGAGATATTTGAAATATCATAATAGACAAAATTAAAAATCACAGTTTTTTTATTGATACAAATCTGAAATGGCATCACCACATTAATCACGCTGTGCAAAAATTAAGATTGATTTCTAAATTAAAAAAATTGTCCATTTTGAAAGCTGAACATTTATTACCGTCTACAAAGCGCTTGTAGAATCTATTATAACGTAAATCAGCGAATTATGATTTGTCGGGGAGGTGGAAAAAATCTGCTATAAACCGTTGAAAAACATTTAAAAAATAAATAGGAAATTTATTAAAAAAAAAACATTCGATAACGAACTGATTAATTAATTACAGAATCAAAATTAATAGATATAAGCCAAATCTACTGACTGTTACGCTATAACTAGAGATTCGGAGGTTGCGATAAATACCAGAGACAATTTACGTCTATACAGGGTGCCCACCTCAAAAGTTACAAATTTTCTTCGCACTTTTCTCTTCTCTCCTTTTTGTTCGTTTTTGTTATCAAAATTCCCAGAAAATTTATTCCAAATTATAAGCTAACTATCGCTAAAATGCGACACATTATCATATACACGAAATATCATTAAATACTCAAAAAATAAGAGGACATTCCCCCTTGCTAATTCATTATTGTTTAAAGGCGAGCTTTTTACTGTGATAATTTGGCTCGTCGAGGTATCGTCAAAATTCAAAATTATTATACTTTATACAATTTTATATATTCTTTTTGCATTGTTTTAAAGTTTTTATATCAATGGCGCATGATTTTGCATGAGTCATTGATTTCTTGTTTTCGCCGTTATTATAAATGTTTCTTAAGTGTCGTATTTGTTGTTAACGTTCTAGTTTTAAGCCCCGAACAGCCTCGCACCGCCCGACCTAACTATTTCCCAGTCGCCACCTTACGCGGGGATGCTAGGTCGGTAACGGACCGGGTGTCCGGCGAGGGCCATATACATTGTTTTGAATTTGATTTGAATTTGGGTGCCCACTTAATGTGTATTTGTTCCATAACTCTGTAACTATTATATATAGAAAAAAAAATTAACACGAAAGTTCTTCAGCATTGCATACTATAAAAATATTGTTAGTCATACAGAGTATTTCGTTTTTACTGGGTAGTAAACAACTATGTTTGGTTAAATAAAAAAACCCATATATAATTGCATATTTAGCTAGTGAACGTCAAGAGCTTTCCAATGAACTATCATAACATGTGTTTCCTTTGAGTAGTTCAGGAAGTATTTGAAATTATGCAGAAATTTTGACGTATGTACACCATTACAAGAGACGTTGTATTTGTCTAATTTAAAATACTTTCAAATGTATAGATGCGGTAATGCATTACAGTAGAAAAGAGCTTTCAAATCATGTATCCGGTTTTAGATTTTTTTCTACAGTAGTAGTTTTATGTCGAACTTTAATAACTTTAATAACCTCATTATTGTTGTTTCAAATGGAACACCCTGTATGTTATTTCATTTTCCAATAGAGAATTTCAAAAGCTTTCCGATGACCTACCATACTTCATATTTATTTTCAATGATTTTGAAAGTATGATAATTTATATCCAAATTTTGAGAAACAAAAAAACCTAAGTTCCCTGTTTTTGACACATTTTATGCAAATGTTAAATAACTAATAAATAAAGAGGTTAATAATTTTACGCTCTTATTATAAAATTGATCCTGCAGCAGTCTATGAACAAATGTATTACCTTATAGTAATTAATAAATATTTAGAGTTCGCCGATTTGTTGCCCGAGACAAATAATGGTATTCTTTTAGAGAATAAATGCTCCACCAAATCAAGAATAGCGAGAATATACTAACTTATCTAATTAGAAATTTTTTAAATAAGTATGTTTTGATTGAAATACATACAATTCAAACAAAACGCACCAACTTTAATTAGCAAACAACAGAAATGATAACAATTAACTTAAATTATTATTTTAACAAATGTTCAATGAGTTGGCCGTTTTGATTGGCGCACAAACTAACTCTATCGTGAAAGGATCTAGTAACATTCATTAACAATTGGGATTTAATTGTATTTAATGCATTTGTTATTAATTTTTAAATCATTGACGTCTCTGATATCTTCTTGATAAATTATGTTTTTAAATGTACCCCATAGAAGAAAATTTGAATTTGTAAGTTCGAGCGACTTTCGAGGCCAAATCACTAGGCCACCTCGAACAATCCAGTGTTTTGGGAAACTTTGATTTAGGTAATCTCTTATCTCAGCACAGGGTTATTCATTATAAATTACCCACCCCTTATCATCGTTATTATTGCCTATAGAAAAAAAGTTTTAAATAAAAGTTGTGTGGTTATGACTGAATTTTGTTAAAATGCTATCAAAAGTACAGTAGCGTGCAGATTTCAGGGAATACAAATAAATAATATTTTTTTTAAATAGAATACCCTATATGTTATTAAATTTTTGAAATAATCCTTTGTTCCTGATTTCAAAAATATACCATATCTTACCCCTACCATATATCGTTCTTGAGTTATTAAACGTCGAATATATTAATTAAACTAGTTACTGTAAATATGGAAAGTTAACATTATTAAAGTGAGCTATGAAAATGACAACTATTATGTTTGATAAGTGACATTTCTGTAATGAAATAATCAAAATGGTTTACAGTGAGGAAGAAAAAGTCCAAATATTTACTTGTTATATACAATATAATAAAAATAAACGTACAGCAAAAAGAGCATATAGGGTGTTGTATCCAAATCGTCCAAACCATCATAAAATACGTTCAAAAATATTTACCGATGGGTGAATAATACCTCCAGTTTTAGTATAAAAAGCGTGTAGTTCAAGCAAATCAGGAAGTAAAAGTTATTCCAAAATCCATCGTACGTTAAAAAATAACAGCTACAAACCATATAAAATTTTACCCGTACAAGTTTTAACAGAGCCTCATAAAAGGAAAAGGCTGGATTTTTGCCGCCAGATGATTCAAAAGTTGGATGAAAATCCCGATTTTTTTACTAAAATTTATGGACTGATGAATCATCTTTTTCTACGGCAGGTGTTTTTAATAGGAAAAAATAAAATGATTATTTGATTTCGGTCTCTGGCTAAGAACATTGTTAAATTTTAATCTGTTGTGTGTCTAATGTCTACATATATGTATATTTTATTGACTTTCAAATTGATTGGTCTTGTAATTGTTATGACTACAGACGTGGTTTTAAAAAAAAATTCTGTTGTGGAATTTTTATATAATTTTTGGCAAGAAGTTTAAGCATATTAAACGAAATGTAGGAATGGTAGCGTTTTATTTTAACCTGTTGTCCTGGTTCCGACTATTTCAACCTGTAGAAGATTTTTCAAGGACACAAATTCCACTTTTAATCTAGTTATAACATCAGTATCAAAACAAAATATAGATCAGGTTATTGAGCATATTTATACCAAACAATTTAATAACTCAAAACTCATATTATGAAATTCCCTAAAACTTGATTCAATATTAGTAGTGATATTCTGTAACATAATATTGAACTGATTGTGTATGCTATATTTAGTAGTTCTTAACAATAAGTTAATAGATATATTTTATATACACAGATTTAGAAAATATAAAAAATAGGTGTATTAATTTTGTATCAATAGATACACCATTTTCTTTTTAATTATGATATGATGCTATACCTGAGATATGTCACGTTTAATTGAAATATGTTAAGATTTTTTTAATTATTGTAAAATTTACCATTTTTTCTCTAAAATACCTAATCCTAAACTCCACTAACATAAACGAAATAACTAATAGTTCTGTGCAAAGCGAATGATACAAGTATATTAATAAACTTCAAATTTTCTGATGCGTCTCTGAAACAAGAAGTAGACGGTTTATTAATAATGAATCCTATCGGTTCAGTGAAAAAAATCTAAGAAAGGGGTGATTTTTCATCATTGATTTTCGATAAATGTCATTGTGGACCAAGTTCGTTAATAATCTGAAATATTTCATGCATGAAATACCAATAAGTTTTTATGTATTTTCAAGTCATTTGGGAAATTAAAATACAAAATTTTATGCGCAAGAAAGTTACATGCTACAAAATAATTTGAAATGTTATTAAAAATTTGTGTATTGCATTATATGATTTTCTTATCCTATTTTTATGGATATGAATATTTTTCCTACAAATATATCATTATATTAGTTTTTAAAATTATTTAGTATTATATTTTTCTTTCATCTAGTAATTTAAAAATTAAGGTTTTAGAAAATTTCATCTTAAATAAGAGTTTTAAATAATAAAAAACAACTTATTGACTATAAGTTGAAGTTTTTGCTTTCTTGCTTACAGTACAACGTGATCAAATATTGACTATTTCAGCCTTTTTTTCAAAAACAATAAAACATATTACAACTCTATCCAAATGTACTGAGTGTTAAATTTGGTTTAAGTATCTGCACTAATAATGATGATACAAGAAAAATTCGATATTTTTTGTAAATTGTATACTCCATATCATCAAAACAAAGAATTTTTAGGCACCTGTTTATATGTTACACACTATTATCTTATCAATTTTAGACCCTATGTGTGATACATATTTGGAATCAACCTTTGAAGCAAAATTCAAAAATGGAGAAATATATAGGGTGTTCCATTTAAAAAATATATCGATGACATCAGAACGGAAACAGTGATGAAGTCATAACCAAAAAAATAAAGGATAAGATGCGCAATTGAAATTAAAAATCGGCTTGTTCCAGAATTTTTTCTAAATATTTTTAGTTTAAGGAATAATGAATTTATTCCATACTTTACGGACACACTGTACGATACATTAGATTCTGGGCAATCTCACCAACTTCTCCACACTTTTCATAAATCTGAGTTTTTTCTTCTGCATTGAACATTTTTGTACGAACTAAATGATGTTTTTATATTAAATTTTGAAAAGGTATTGCTGATCGAATTTGAGAGATGGCTAGAATATGGATAAATTAATTTATAAAAAACAAAAACATATCATTATTAACGCAAAAAAATGAGACAATGTATAATTTCAATAACTATTAAATAACATGGAGACTAAATACATAATAGCAGGTATATGTAAATGTCAGGCTTATTTGTGAACTAGGTGCGCGCCTCAGAGAAAAATATGAGTAAAAGCGGTGAATGTGATTTTCTTGTACTCCTCCTGAAATAAACGAAGCGGTGAATACTGCAGTTTCTAATTTACTGCTAGCGAAGTCGAGGGTGAAGTACAATAGCCAATATGATAAATTAATTCAATAGTGTACCCTCAAGAAGATCAAGAACTCTTCAGAAAATGTCCAATTAGCATATTTCTCTGAAACGTTGGCTCAATTTAAAACATCAACCGTAATATAGGCACATTATTTTATTCTGAAAACTACCCTGTTAATGAAAAACAGCATTGATATAAGCAAGTTGTCTAAGCTAGTTGCATTTCTAAAAACAAACAAAGTTATCAATAGAGATCGCAACTCAGGTAGTCATTTCGCGAATATCAAGGACGAAATCAGCTCGTGTGCAAACACATCAATAATCTCATGTGTAAAAATAATATACAATACAAAATAAAAAATATCTTACCTTATACTTTTGACGAATGGTTTTTCTAATATCCAAAATTAGATGAACGTCGAACACTTAGCACTAGAATTATTTTGACGTTTTTAATCAAATAGCAATTCCGCGGTCTGACTGACATATCATGGCATATTCGATGAAATTTTAATAAAAAATGTCAGAACCAGTGCATAATGAAATTATTATTCACTACAGTGAATGATGGATAGCATTATCCTCAAGGAAACTTATACATAGTGGATACGTTACTTAATAGTCATGGATAAAAATGCTCTAAAAAAAATAGTAAAATAATTAATTATTGGGTATTACAAATGCATTCTTTCAAACCTAACATGATGATTATAATAAATACCTACAGATTTTTATATTCTATACTGACATTCTTACCTAAATTTGTTAGTATAAAAATTTTAGGCATATAATGAACCATTAATAATAAAAATAGTTTCTATAATAAAACGTATTGGAAGTGTTGTTCTTGATTCATTATATGCCTAAAATTTTTATACTAGTACATTTCGACCAGAATGTCGGTATAAAAATATAAAAATCTATAGGTATCTTTTTATTATTATCATGTTAGGTTTGAAGGAATGATTTTGTAATATCCAATAATCATTTTGTTTTTTTTTCTAGAAATGCATAAATATGAAGCAATAATATGTCAGATTTCTTAAAATACTTACCGCACTTCGTTAATAGCAACAGAGGAAAACAATGCCCTGAAGAAATAACCTACTTTTCTCCCCGAAATGCATATTATTTTTTTTTAACCGTCGGGAAGAATTAATACTGCGTAAATAAAATTCGTGTATAAACCACCTGTTCAGTGAAAAACCATGAATACTCCTTGATGCTACGCATCGAGTTTAATGTATAACTCGATGATGCTGCGTAACTCAATTTGATCTATAATGTTCAATATAGGAACATCCCATTATTTATCTTGTGAAGCAAGTTATAGCATGATATTAATTACGATCTATTTACATATTCATTTACACTTCATTTGCAAAGCTAATACAAACTCACATCATATACGGATGGGTAGGCAATATATTGGTTAAACGTTAACTCAATTAAAGTAAGATGGAATGTAGGACTATTACATATACTCCAATCTGTAGCAATAAAGGATATAGGATAAGTTGTATATAAGTTATCTCCAAGGATAAAGCTAAAGGCTTCGTTACTCTATCTACTTAGGGTTTCATTAATATACTACTTCATCAAACAATTTCCTCTTCCTTTCACTGACAGTTTGTTATAGAAAGTAAAATACACTGTGTACAGAAAGTTAAGATTATTAAAAAATCACACTTGACGTATCCCTGCAAATTTTTTTTACATATGTATGCTTCTGCATGGTTTTTAGATGTACAAAATAAAAAAATTATAGCTCTTTTTTCATCACTTTCTTTTTTTCTAATTTTCGAATAAATATAATTAATTTTCATTCTGTAATTAATTGCCTTGGGATGTGTTTGAAACGTATTCTGTGAAGTTCTTGAGGAAATATGGTATGGTAGCAAGGCATTATTTATTACAATTTGATACCAATAAAGCCATTGGTATGTCCCAAGCTGACTTGCGTCAAGTCGATGTTGCTACATAATTAGGAGAAAGTGAATTGTGAAATCGGTTTTTGCAAACTGATTCTGCGCACCAACGGCCCAAAAGTACTACCCCTTACAATTTTCAAGAAGCACACGGGGTTACAGTAGATTCAGGGAATTTGACTTGTCAAGTAATCCTTCATATCGAGTCCCTCGGTTAAGTCCAGCTGACCATGCAGCCCGTTTAAGGTGGGCAAGGGATCATCAAAACTGGGACATAGAATAGAGTTCAGTTTTATTCAGCGGTGAGTCTCGTTTCTGCTTGCATAGTGATAGCAGACGTCTACAAGTTTGGAGAATGTCATGGGAGAGACAGCCAAAGATTTATTCAGCTCGCAGTAGCTTTTAGAGGAGGCAGTGTTATGGTATGGGGAGGAATACGTGTTGGAGCACGCACCGATCTGTACATCTACAGAAGGACCGTATCTAGAAAAATGTATGCCAATGACATTTTCAATAACAATGTGACGACTTTCAAGCTACTTATTGGTGAGTGTTTTATTTTTATAGATGGTAATGTTCTCCCCCATCGAATTCAGCAAGTATTCAACGTAGTTGAAACTCACGGAATTGATCACATCTCCGCATTCTCCTGACTTGAACACCATTAAATTCGTGTAGGATATATTGGAAAGAACACTTCAAAATCATCAACCGACTCAATTCTTCTATTTAGGTAGATATTCTTCCCATTTTACGGGCACAAATCCCACAAAATATGATCGACCACATCATCAGAAATATCCTAGATGTATACGCGAAGGAATTAGGTCGACGGGTCAGAATACGAGATTTTGATGATAGGTTTAGGACTTTGTTGTTTCCCCACGGCTAAACACTTCTTAAGAGGGCTAATCGAACCAGTGTTTGTAAGGTAATTTTTCAAAATTTATTTCTTCCATAGGGTTTGGTCAAATTACACCAAATTTGGAGGATCAGTAGTTGAAAGTGTACTAGAGGGTACATGTATATCTATTTTAATTAATTTTCACTTTATGTAGGGAAAATTTATACTGTAAATATAAGTGAAATTTGAACGTGATTAGCTCCTGAATTATGATATCAATCGGTATAATTGGAGGTAAAATTCATACATGTCTTCTAGAATGAATCTTCATAATTATGCTCAGCAAGTTTCAAACTTTTATTCCATACTATTTGGTTAAAATGAATTTTCTAAATAAGTATCTTTGTCACTACAAATGGAGCAAGGAAGGTTACCTCTATCTCGAATCGCACCTCAATGAAGTCAGTGAATAAAACATCCAGTGAAGGTATAGTCAAGAGCAAAATTATTCAGCGCGGCATGTATAAAAACTTTCTAGAGAGTGACACAGCTGTCCGAAGCTTTTTCCCGACTAGGCCCCTTAAACTAAAATTGTTTTTCCTGGTTTTTTTTCATAACCAAATTATACAAAAGGGTTTATAAAGAAGTTATCATACCCTCATAATAATTCCTTTTTGTTGTTCATGTTCTAAGATATTACTATATTGCTTTTTTTCGCCTTGATCATAATAATTAATTATATGCATTAACATGTTAAAGTTTTTTACTCTGTGAATAAAAGTTTTTCCGTTAATCGTCTAGAAAGTTACATGTTTTTGGTGCATTTTTTGTGTGGAAAATACATATTTACTGGTTTAGCCCGATAAAGTGACATAAGTAACAACATAAATTAGAATGATTAGAAACCTATCAAATATTGAAATGGTAATCTCTATTCAGTTGGTGAGATGAAGCAAAGCTAATTTTATGCACCGTGTCATCTTTCCCAACAGCAGGTTTCCATCAGAGCTCGATCCCTTTTACACTAATAGCGTTCTTCCATTCTCATTATATGTTAAAAGTAATCGTTCACTTTATTCGTAGCTACCGCTTGCCTCGCTTCTTAAAAAAAATCTAAATGCTAGGGAAGGATGAATCTTAAATGATATTGTACATACTTGGCTTGAAATTTGCTAATAAGGTTGCAATCAAAGCCTCATTTTTTCTAGGAATTTTTAATGCGTAACTTGATTAAATAAAATTAAATTAATCCTCAAGGGTACCTCAAGAAGTGGACTACAAATTTTGAGACAACAGACACACACCCAGTATCCGAGTGTACTAGCATTAATTTGTTATCATTTCCTTTATACTGTAACATATTTAGCTCATTTCAAAATTAACAGTTTTTACAAAATGTGCTGAAATATAAAATTTTAAATTGGTGTTTCCAATATTTTTTATTGTATTATTAAGTTATAGAACTAGCGCTTTTTGCAAATGATTAGTATCTTAAATTCGTTTTTATGAAGTGTTTTAGTTTGTAGAAATATGTCAGTGTTTTAGAAACAATTATTATTGTTTCGTTATAATTTCATTATCATCTCTAGAGGCTTTAAATAAATTTTTACAGTGAATATTACTGATAAACGAGTTTTTAAATGTTTCCATGAATCGAACACAAAAAATTGTACAGTTTATTGTTCCTTTGGACAACAATGATATTAGGTATGGTTCACAGGTAGTAAAAGAAAATGAAATTGAAAAATGAGATAAGAGGTATATCATTTTCGCTACTCCAATAACATGCGGAAACAAAACGGTATATATATTTCATCCCGGCTTGTTCGCTAAAATAAATCTCTATATTAATTTAACAGATATTTAATGAAACATATTTTTGTAATTAAAATAGAAATTATAAAACAAATAAACACTTCGTTATTTTTTTAACATCATATTAAACGTTAAGAGGTATGGAAGGTTTATACTTTGGCACATAATTAAAAAATATTGTACTTATATTAATTATAGTCATTTTGGTATATATGATTTTCATTTGATTTATTTATTTTGTTTAAAATTTTGCATAATTTTTATTTCTTAGCCCAAGCAACATTCTGACGACGAACCGACGTTGCTGTTCGCAACTAAAAGTCGGTGTGCGACGTACACAAAACGTCGGGATGACCCATATTTGTACTAATCTGGTCAATAAAATACTGGTCGATTCGACGTAGAGGACCGACTTTAGTCGTTGTGATTACCGACCAAATGTCCACCAAGTTTTACGTCGGCTTAAGTTGGTTGTCAGCCTATTACCAACCTTATTTAAAATTTGCCCTTAATCTGACCTACAAAAGTCGGGTGTAGGTAGTGAAACTAAGCAATTTTGTATATTATTCTGTTTGTCGTACCTATCTATTTATATAAAATGGATAAGGCGTGTTTATCATTGAGTACGTATTATATACAAAATACTTCGAATAACATTTTAATAAATCTGGTGGGGTAAAAACTGAAACGAAAGAAATTTTATTGATACATATATATAAAGTAGGTCGAAAAATATAGTGAACCCATAAGAATAATGTTTATTTTAAGAACGAAAGTACTATTTTTATTTTTTTACTTTCAAAAAAATATTTTCCGTTTCCAAAGAAAGCGCAACTGAAATATTGTTTAATTAATTTTACGAGTAAATAAAAACTTTTTTGCTTACTTTATTTGAAAAAAAGAGGCAAATTTTGTGTATTTAAAATAATTGTACACATAATCAACATGGCCGCCTATTATTTCCTTCTGTGGAACCAGAAAATATGGCGAAGGCGGAATAAGTGCAACTATTTTTACTAATAGCGACTTCACGGTTAAATAATTTTACCTGCACCAACTTTTAGTAGGCTTTGGTGCAGAAATCTGCACGAACACTAACGTTCATTCCAAACAATCACGATAATATCGACCATCTCTTGCAGTTGGTGTATAAATCTTTACTAAATATCTATCAATACCTGAATTATCGACATTGATTTCGAGGTTATGTTAGACCAAGGACCAAAAGCCTAACGCCAACGTCCAACCGACGTTGCTAGACGACTACGTGAGTCAGCAACGTCTAACCAATGTTGGAATGTTACCCAAAAAATTACCTAAATCTAATTAATCAGTTACCAACGTCTAATCAACGCTGGATAATAATCTAAGAACACACTCAACGTATTAAGTAGATTTCTGACATCAAACCAATGTTGGTAAATGTGCTAGATGTAAATAGTAGGTTTGCGAGGTTCAAGCTACGTTGCTCCGACGTTGTATCATAACTATAAAATTTAAGACGCTACTTGACTAATATTTGTAATAATTCTGACCTTATAATTAGTAAAAAAAGTAGTCGGTAGTCGGTAAAATGTTACTTGAGATGAATGTAGCTATCTATCAAGTCAGTTACCAACGTTATACAGAAGTAGGTGTGTTACCGAAAAATTAATCGGAGCTACTTAAGTTAGTCATTAACGTCTAACCAACGTTGGTTAATAACTAAAAAGGACCAAACCTATTAAGCCACTAACCAACGTTGGCAAGTGTTCCATAACAAACTTGACCTATTCAGTTAGTCACCAACGTCTACCCCAACGTTGGTAGGTTACTCAAAATTTAACCATACCTATTTTAGTCAGTTGTCAACGTCTAACTAACGTAGGTAAGTTATTCAAAATATAACCATACCTATTTTAGTCAGTTGTCAACGTCTCATCAACGTTGGATAATGACTTGAAAACATATCAAACCTTATTAAGTCGTTTTCCAACGGCAAATCGACGTTGGTAAATAGTCTAGACTTAAGCAGTAGGTTTGCGACGTCGGCGCAATATTTGGTTCGACGTCGTATTACAACTACAAACTTTAAGTTATCACTCGACTACTATTTGTAATAATTCTGACGTCGGCATTAGTGAAAAAGTAGTCGGTAGTTGGTAAAATGTTGCTTGGGAGATGTTTTACTGAAATACAGTCTAATTTGAAATTTAAATCATTCGTATAAAAAAAACTGATAAAATTATCATAATTCATATTTTATCTGCGTTCGCATGCTTGTAACATTGTGTACGGGATATTTTACTATCAGATCGAATAAACCTAATTTATAAATAGGACTATAAATTTTTATATTTCCACATAAAACTCAACTTATATATTACATTACATTAAATTCTTTACTATCAAATATATCAAAAAACACCCAAAACAGTTGAATATATATATATATATATATATATATATATATATATATATATATATATATATATATATATATATATATATATATATATATATATATATATATATATATATATATATATATATATATATATATATATATATCTATATATATATATCTATATATATATATATATATATATATATATATATGTTGTTTTTCAGGTTTTCGCGGGTGGTGAATGTTAAATTCGTTTTCCGGGTATACTCCCGCGTAGGTGATAGGCCCCGAGAGGGACCGTGGTTGTCTGAACGACGTTTCGGCAGAATCTCATCTGCCATCTTCAGGTTCTAACCGATAACTGCTTACTGCGGCTTCTGGTTCAGTTCGAGTAACCAGAAGCCGCAGTAAGCAGTTATCGGTTGGAACCCTGAATGGCAGATGGGACCTCGCGCGAAACGTCGTTCAGACACCCCGCCCCTCTCGGCATCCCCTCGCGGGTTACCCGGAAACGGAGATTTAACATATATATATATATATATATATATATATATATATATATATATATATATATATATATATATATATATATATATATATATATATATATATATATTATTAAATATGATTTGAAGGAAACAACTACTCAGCAGGCAAATACCTCGACCTGCATTGAATTACACCTTCAAATCATGATAGATCGATAGCCAATATGTATATACCTATATATATATATATATATATATATATATATATATATATATATATATATATATATATATATATACATATATATATATATACACATCCATGCTACGTCAAACCGTCCGTGTAATTTTTTACCTTAAACCGTCCATTTGATATACTTTCGAATATACGATAATTTATTTCCCAACGTTAAGCGGCTCTTATGTTGTTGCAACGTCAAACCGTCCGATTTATGTTGAAACAACGTTATTCCATCCCAAATTATATACATGTGGATCTATACGTTCGTTAAACTATCCCGCGATGTTGCCGCAACTAATTTGTATGTTTCCTTAATATTAATCTAATATTGTGAATTTATGAACGTCTTCTTTTATTTGTATCGGGATTGAAAAAATATAGTTGATAACTGTGTGAGGGATCAAGATTTTCGGAAAATAATCAGCAGAAAAGCTGCAATTGTGGAGTATGGGTTTTATTCAAAATGTTTGATTTTCCCAGGACATTAACTATTTATATTTTTTAAATGAGACCAACATGTTTTCTTCATGGGATGACAAAGAGGGCTGTGTTTTTAGAAAATATCACACCTTGGTATCGATTTTCTTTTGTTTTGAGAGATAATAGTTAATAAGTTTAAAAATGGTGATTTGCTTGTTTTGCAAACTGTATTATTTCTGACTTACATCAGGGATAATGTGTTATATATTAGTAACCAAATTTCTGTCAAAATATGTCTCCAATTTTTGCAGGCCGTCAGATGAACAAATGAATTTAAATATATTAAGTTTAGTTTCTTTAAATAAACGAACATAAGAAAAGAAACCGTCATTTGCTGACGGCCTGCAAAAATTAAAGAAATTTGTGATTATTTTAACAAAAATTTAATTGTTGATTCCTTAAATATATATAACACATTGTCCTGTATGTCATCAGTTTTAGAGATATTGCACTTTGCAAAATAAAGTCGACATTTTTTAAATTTAATATCTGAATAAAAATCGATATCGAGTGCATAGTATTGTTGAAAAGCACTAGTGGTCCTCTTTCTAATCTCATGAAGAAAATATTTAAAAAAATATAAGTGGCTAATGTCCTGGATAAATGAATCACTCCGTAAAAAACCGTTCTCCTCATTAATAATTCTCTCCTTATACGAATTTTGTGAAATCTCAATAAATATGGTTTCAAAGTGGGTGCTCACCCAATTAGGAAAAACTTTACGTTAAAATAATTTTGAAAAAAAATATCTAAATTATTTGTTTACGTAGGTACATAGTTCAACGGGAGATAGAGGACATCGAGCTGATTTTAAAACACCTGCATATGTAACCCCTTGAGCCCTTCATTACTGATATACAGGGGATTTTCTAATTTTTGACAAATTTTTGAGCCGCCATATTTTTTTTTTAATTATTTTATCTAATTAGTTAAAATCTGTCATGTGGTATTCAGTTCTACACATAGCCAAATCGTGTTTTTAAAAAATATAGGATTGGACTGGGTAAAACTTTTTTTTAAGTCATAAAAATCGCCTGGTACAAAAAATTTTTTTTATGGATACGAAAACTACATGAGTCAATAATAAACAATATGTAAAACATTTCTGGGCACTACTGCATTGTTCTTATAAAAACTAACAAAATATTGTACCAAAATGTTGAACAAAATCGAAGAATAAATTTGTGTTTTTACTTACCAAATCTATTACTTAGACTAACAAAAAGTATAGATTTAAATCAATACAATGATTAATAAAGTACATTTATACAACTATGTAATTTTTTAAGATACGGGCCCGTATTTTAATAAAGTATATTTTTCAAATTTCTTTAATGAATGTACATTTTAATTTTTAATATTTTGTAATTTAAAGACAATACTAAATATCAGAATTTAAAATTAATTACCTGAAATTAATTGTTTGACATTGTACATTATCTTGCTAAAACGAATTGAAAAATTTCGCTGGTTTTTTATTTTAAACAACTTTTAAAAACTCAGATTTATTTAATACGGATAACATTTTAAAATATTGAATTCCACTAAATACAAACAGAACAACAATAATTATAATTGATGACAAAGAGAACACAACTACACAACAAGATATTTTAACACTAAATTACAAGTGAATAATATCTTATGATAAAAATAAAAAAGAAAGCAGGAATTTTTTAGTAGCATAATAAGGAAATAATGTTTGAAATATTAAAATAAAATGCAATGCCGATTATTTAATAATTCTTTTAAATGGCAAATAATGAAAAATTAAAATATAAAAAGCTGTTTATTAGTGTTGATTAGTTGAAGCTAAACTTCAATAATTAAAACAGGTTTGACACTGGAAACAAGATTTTCCAAAAATAACAACGGAAAAAAAAACATTTGAAAAATATCAGGTCAAAAATATCATTTGCTAAAATATTTAAATAATGGAAACAGTTAAATAGTATCAAATCATTTATACAGAGAAAAAGTTTCTAAATAGTCAGACCATCCATAGGCTATTTTTTTTTAATTTTTAAGGGGTAAAAATGTTTGAGAAAAAACATTTAAAGGGGTAGTTTGATCTACCCCCTTAAAATGGCGTGAGGTAAGTGGTAAGTAGATATAAAATGTATATTTTCAGAAATAAAATGTATCTAAAATTTCAAGATTCTATATCACTAAGCAATCAAAAGTTATTAAATTATAATAGCATTTCACCACTCCCTTTAGATACGCTCATTTTATTTAATTAATTAAATCACTATTTAAATAAACCTACTTTTAGCATTTAGTTAAGATAAAATATTTAAATGATACGAGTTATTTCAAAATTATTTAAATTAAATTAATTTAGTTGGAAAAAGCAGTTTAAGTAACGAGAAATACTTATTAATTATTTTAATAATAACTCGTCTCTGACTCTACATGGTTAATATCTTTACAAAAAGTTTCTAGTCAGTGTACTTTCGCTCGAAAACCACAAGCTGAATATGAGGGTGAATTTTCTTTATACTATTCGGTAGATCCTTAATAGTTCAGTAGAAAGTGTTTCCACCAACCTTTATAACAAAATTTTAAGAGTAAACTATATCAAAAAAGAATGTATAAATATTTTTGAAAATAAGATTTACATAAAATTTCTATCGCTTCAGAAAATAGGACCTCTCATTTTAGTAGCCCTCCAATTTTTGCATTGGACGATTTTTTTCCACCAAGTCAAATGGTAATAAAATACCAGACATCTATTAGTCAATTTTCCATTCCAAGACTATCAATAACATAAGGAATGAGAGAAAGATGGATGTTAATGGGCATTTAGAAAAGATTTTAATTTATTATTTAAAAAATAAATTAATGAAATAATACTTACGGTCCAACAGTAATAAAAAAATTTACCACGTCTTGAACAAAGTTTCTCCATAACACTTCAAAACTTCTTTAAAAAGTATTAGAACGTTAGACGATCCTCCACATGTTTTCTTAATCCAAGTTGCCAAATCTCCGGATGGTTTAGTGTCGACAAAAGCTATGTTGGAACATACAGTGTATATACAATTTGCGATGCTAGCGCTCCAAGTGGATATACTTGACACTACCGTTATATACAAATCATATGAACCTTACTTTAAACTATCCACCTCAAATTCAGGAAATGAAATATAGAACGCTTAACAACGTCAATACGTGTGAAAACGTTAAACCGTCCGATTATCGGAAGGTTTAAGGTCTTCGGATAGTTTACCGTCGGTAAATTAATATACGCTGGACGGTTTAACGTAGCATAGACAAACGTATATATATACATATATATATATATATATATATATACATATATATATATATATATATATATATATATATATATATATATATATATATATATATATATATATATATATATATGTATATGTATATATACATATATATATGTATTCTTAGGATTTACTAATTCGTGCAGATAAGAGCTGGATTTTAACCAACAAACAATATGGATCAGTAATAGTCATTATTTTACGAAAAAAATATAGCTATTAATACAGTATTTTTAATACACTGTAAATGTATGCAATTCATGTTAACTCAAGTAAAGGTATTGTTATAAAGACCTTCCTGTAGTAAATTATAATTAGATAATTTAGCCTAGGCAAACAGTCAAAGGCGAAATAAGATAAACATTCGCTTGTTTCAACAGTAACCAAACGGCAGAATGATGGCAGATGAGGACTAAGAAACACAATATAATTACATTTTCCAGTCTGTTTGTTATCGATTTTTTTTTTTTACTGAAGCCAATTATGGGTAATCGATCGTAATGCGGCAATTTTATTTGATGAGTAAATTGCTTTAAAGACAAAATTGAATAATTATCTCTTTTGTAATATTTCATACTACATACCTAATTGAAAATAAAGTTAACAATATTATCTATAGTAAAAAAAAAGTACAGTGTCTTTATTTCAATCCAATATTGCTCACTACTAGTATTTTTTTTTGTGTTTACTTTTGACGGAAAGAAAATGTAAAATATCAAAAAGAACTATCTTCGTTTGTTTCTGTTGCTGTTTGTGATCTTTGGTAACGTGGATGTCCACTAAGTTCTCAGTATGGCATACTGACGAGACCATAACATGTTCAAAACCGGTCTATGCCTAGTGAGGGATTGACAAATGATTTTAGCTACCAAACACGACTTGCAGGTTTAATTCAATGCAGGTCGGGACTTCTGTCGGCTGAGTAGTTGTTTCCTGTAAGTGTTATTCAGTATATAGTTTAGCCCACCAGGGTTAGAGGTCATAGCTCTTGGAACCTGCTTTGCAGGTGGCTATCAGTCACTAAGACAGTAATGATGTTTCACGGGTAGTAGCACTGAACACCAGAGGGACACACTTATCACTCACTATGTCTGTCTTGCTTAGTCTGCTTTAGGCTAGCCTGGTTTGCTATTATTATTTATCTTTTCCATTACTTATGGCATAATAAAGAGAACATAACAAGTTCGTAACCGGTCTATATCTAGCGAGGAATTGACAAATGATTTTAACTACCAAACAAGACGCAGGTTTAATTCAATGCAGGTCGGGGCTTTTATCCGTTGAGTAGTTGTTTCCTGTAACGCCGGTTACACACACGGCGGATTTTTCCGTGGCGGAGAATTGACCGTCGCCGCCGTTCCAACAGTAGCTCACTGAAGTTAATTAGAGCTTACACATGAAGCGGAAAAATAAACGCGCAGTCAGTTTGCCGCTGGCGGTAGCTGTGCAACCGCTGACTGCCACTGGAGCCGACGGTAGCTTTACCGTCACCATCCAAATAGTGGCGTATGCGACCAAATGTACGTTTACACACACAGCTGTTTTTCTACCGCTTAAGCTGTTTTCAGTGCGAGTACGTTAAACAGTATTCGGTGCTTAAACCTTCTTGAGTGCACATCAGTTGTTAATTTTATTTTTCTATTTTACAAAATGAGTGATTTAGAGATAGATAACGAAATTTTAATTTCATTAATTGAGGAAAGGCCTGTTTTGTGGGATAAAACCCTTGACATATTCAAGGACAGAGATGCTACCAGAAACGCTTGGCGTGAAGTTTGCCTGGGAATAAATAATTTAAATAAAACAGTTGAATTAAGTAAATTGGTTTGATGATGAAACTGCACTGCAAATAGTCATCATCTGCTGATTCGTACGACGGTGACGGATATTTTACCGCCCTGTGTATAAACGCTAGGTTTCTGTGAGCGGCGACGGTCAATTCTCCGCCGCGGAAAAATCCGCCGTGTGTGTAACCGGCGTAAGTCTTATTCAGCACTATGTTCTGATATTTCGTATGTAATGATTGGGTTAATTTTAAAATAGATTTCAAGTACAGTTTTGCGTAGAATGTGGATATGTTAATGGTTCGAGGATTTTGAGAAGAACAAATGATGCTGATTTTCACAAGAGGATCTTTTTTTAAAGATGTGATGTTTTATTTTTATAAGTCGCGGTGTCACAAACCTTACACGCAGATGAAAATATTACGTACATACAATTATGGAGTTACATTATTAGAGGCAATTCCACTAGTAATCCAGTAACTTAAGCCAAAAAAGAGGGTCAACCTCGGAATGAGAGATAATAAGCAGTAAACTTGTATAAACCTTTATTTTGGCGTTCTACAAGTTGTCTCAAAAGTCTCATAAAATCTCGTGTCAGCGTCTTAAGATATTCAAGGTCAAAGGTCACAAAAATCGGTTTTTTGAAAATATCTCGCTTCCTATGGTTTTAATGCCATTTGCATTTATTTTAAAAATTGTAGACAATAAAATTCTCTACAACTTTTGTTTCAAACATTTTTTTATATACTCAACCGTTTTTGAGATAGAAGGCGGAGAGCGCGCCGCGCTTATCTATTCACAGCAGCACGGTCAACCGTAAGTCCCTGTAAATAACACGCCGTATAAAGTCTATAAATCATTAAAAAATATATAATTATGAATAATTTGCATTGTTTATTAATTAATACATTATATTGAATAATATTTTTCATTTATCGAATATATATTTGTATAATATTACTTACCTTTCCGTGTAATCAACTGCAAGAATGGCTGTGGTTCACGCTGCGGATGCAGGAAATCCGGGTTGCAATGTTCTTTAGCTTGTGGCCAGTGTAATGGGCAAGCGTGCCTCAATGCTTCACTGTATCAAAGCGATCTCGATGAAGATAATACATTTGACCCCGAAATTCTCGAAGATCTAGAGACAAATATCCTTGACAACGAAAATGATGATATTGAATTGGAAATTTTCGAGCGACCGGAAGACGATGATGAAGAAGAAGAAAATTAAGACTCAAGTCCTAATTATAAAAGTTTTTGAAAAGCTTCCCCACATTTGAACTTCAACTGTAATAAATATATGAAAAAGTATTTCTAAATAAAGATATAATTAAAATGTATTTACTTTATTATTTTTCTACTTAAAATATAATTAACATATATATTAGAATATAATTAAAATATACTTAAAGTATTCCACTCAACAATTTTTTGATTACACGGAAAGGTAAGTAATATTAAACAAATATATATTCGATAAATGAAAAATATCATTAAATATAATGTATTAATTAATAAACAATGCAAATTATTCATAATTATATATTTTTTTAATGATTTATAGACTATATACGGCGTATTATTTACCGGGACTTACGGTTGACCTTGCATTATGCTGTGAATAGATAAGCGCGGCGCGCTCTCCGCCCTCTATCTCAAAAACGGTTGAGTATATAAAAAAAATGTTTGGGACAAAAGTTGTAGAGAATATTATTATCTACAATTTTTATTATAAATGCAAATGGCATTAAAACCATACGAAGCGAGATATTTGCAAAAAACCGATGTTTGTGACTTTTGACCTTGAATATCTTAAGACGCGGACACGAGATTTTATGAGACTTTTGAGACAACTTTAAGAATGGCAAAATAAAGGTTTATACAAGTTTACAGCTTATTATTTCTCATTCCGAGGTGAAACCTCTAATGTGATTGGACTATAGATCAGTTACATTACCATCGTCTTGATGATAACAGTTTCTCCAAAATGTGCTTAATATCATTGATGATTTTCTGTTTAATTTTGCATGCAATGCAAAGAAACTTTTATTGAGGAATACCCGACTAGATGAATTGGCAGAGACAAAAGGCTTCGATTTATTATGTGGCCATCATGTTCAGGACACATAAGACTTTGTAACTGTAAAAAGGTATAAAAGAGAAAATTCAAGAAAATAATTTAATATTTTGCAAAGCTGACAAAGGTAATACAATAACAATTTTAACGAAAAATTAATATAACACAAAAATGTTTACAATTTTAAGCACAAATGAAATAATTAAATTAAATCATGACCCAATGAATAAATATCAAGCAGACATTTTAAAAACCATAAAACAGTGTGCATTAATTATCCCACCCATATCAAATAAATAAATTTAAAATAACGAATCCCTCACCGCCATTATTCTATGGTCTTCCCAAAATTAATAAATATACCCATTAGACCACACGCCCTTATAAACTTTCAAAGGAATTAAATAACATATTACCTTCTCTTACAAATTTTGCATCTAAATATTCTTTTGAAACTTCTTTTCAATTTATAGAAAAAGTTAAAGAATGCAAAAAATTGCAAATGGCAGAGGAATGCAAACCGTGAACACGTGTTTCTGACTAATTGGTCGTCCTCAGCACGGTGTAGCTAAGTTAAATGATGGACGTAACTTAAAAAAGAAGAACACAAAGGGAAAAACACTGACAGGAAGCCAGTCGTACCTTTGTGGCTTCCATTTGGATGGCTCTATATTACCTGCGTGATATTTCCGCTAGAATCTCATATGTTTCCATTGCATGCAATTAATGGACACTCTGTATATCAAAATTTACTTCAAATCCAATAAGTTTATTTTTGCTCCTATAAAGAAATGATTACAAACGCGTTTTTTTTTAATTATAAAATTTTATTCTATATTTAGTTGAATTCATTGTTATTAGTAGAGGTTCGAAATATTTCGTCAAAATAAATAGTATTGGAGATGGACTATTTGCGTAGGTTTTTAATAATAATACTTTATGCCGAATTCGAGCTAAAGCGCCTAATTAACTGGTAGCATTGCAAACATTACTAGAAAAAAGAGGGTGGAAGGTAAACAGTATCTAGACTGTATTAAAAGTAACCCATTCAAATGTCAAGCTTGAGTTGATTGTCTAACGAATTATGTCCTTGGTAATAGCGTCCGTTCTTGTTAAATCTGTTTACATCGTCAAGATAATTAACTTAAACCTTAGTCTAAGCGTGACATTATATTTGTGATAATCGCCCACGGACGTTGATGGAGAATTTCTTGAGCCATTTAACAATTACCTCTTCCATTTTCCTATTCGCGTACCAAATTAACTGACAGTTTTTATGTTTTTTTTTGAGACATTCATCGTTAAAATGGAGTAAATAAATTTTAATCCTATACGAGTAGTACACTTTAGTCTTGACTTCACTATGGAAAAGAGTTTCATCAGTTTTCACCGGAATTATTATTTTTCATCCAATTTTTAAACGTCAGTTTATTCTATTTTATTGTTGTTTACCAAATCGAAATTTAGGGATGGTGATGGTCGGATTTAGGTACGCCTAAGATAACTACAATTTTCTGTTCATTTTAATACTATTGTAATACGGTTACTTACGAATTGATTCAGATGAGGATATTTATATAAAATCATCTTTAAACATACAAAAAGTCATGTTCAATAAGTACGATCGTCATGATGTGCTTGCTTACTATGACATACAGGGTGTCCCTACCAAAAGTAGGCACCCTGAATAAGTTTGGATAAAAAAATTTAGAAAAATTGGTGAAACACATCGACCTTGTTTTCAAGGGGGACATATTTTAATGTAATACTTGTATACCTATCATCATCCCTCTACCCTACACGGCCACCCCATCAAAAAATTCAAATGGCAACGGGGGTCGAGTGATACATCTTTTGAAAGGTCTTTCAATTCCCTACATAACTGTGTATTTCTTTTAACTTTTATCCATTCGTTCTTAAGGAAAATAATTTTATTTTTGATGATTGCACACAATCGAAATCTTTTAAAAAATCTAAAATACACGGCACTGGGTATTGGGGTTTAAAAAAAAAACTACATTTTTTAGTGCTCAAAAATCAACACGAGTTTTTTTCGACAAAAAACACTTTCCTTGTCCGTTTAGTTTTAGAATAATAAAAGACTCATAAGTATTCGACAGTCCTTGAACATTAATTTGTTCACAACGAATTTTAAATCGAGATACATTTTACCAGAGTGAGTTCTCAAAATGATTTATACCCTTCAGGAGAGGATAGAAATTGTCAGCATTTATTTTAAAAACGATAATTGTGCTAGAGCTACGGAGCGCATATTCAATAGAAATCACCCAGATAGAAGGGTTGGTTCTCAGTATGTTTTACAATTATTGGCAAAATTTATGGAAACAGGTTCTGTAGGAAACAAAAAAGCATGAACCTCAGCGACCGATTAGGAATGAAGCAGTCGAAGTGGCAGTTCTGGGTCATTTGCAGATGGATAATACTCAATCAATCAGGAAAGTAGCTGAGGCTTCCAGTGCATCACGAAGCAGTGTTCATCGAATTGTAAAGGCCCAGAAATTTCATCCATATAAATTTAAATTGGTACACGAATTAAACGAAGATGATCCCGATCATCGGCTTGAATTCTGTGAGATTTTACACTTAAACGGTAATGCCAATCTACTGTACAATACGTGTTTTTCTGATGAATCGACATTTCAGTTAAATGGGGAGGTAAACAGGCACAATTGTAGGTATTGGAGTGAAACCAATCCACATTTGTTCATGGAAACTCATATCCAAAGGACTCAGGAGTTAAATGTTTGGGCTGGCATCTTAGGGGATCACATTGTCGGGCCGTTTTTTATTCCTGACAATTTAAATGGCGAAAGGTACCTCGATCTGCCAGAAAATAACATCGACCCAATGATTACCCAAATCCTCGAAGAAGACGATAATCTTTTAGAGTGCGAACTGTTTTTTCAACAGGATGAGGCACCCCCACATTTTGCTATAGCAGTCCGTCAATTTTTGGATAATCGGTTTCCTGAGCGATGGATTGGAAGAAGAGGTCCTGTGGAGTGGTCCACTAGGTCACCCGATTTAATTCCCTTGGATTTCTTTCTGTGGGGATATTTGAAATCGAAGGTATTTGCAACAAAACCCGCATCTCTGGAAGAGTAATGTGAAAGAATTATTCGAGAATGGCGTTTATTGACTCCAGATGTATTCAGAAATATTCGTACAGAATTTCATAACAGATTATACTACTGTATGGAAGTCGGTAGGGGTCATTTTGACAATACATACGATAATTTAAACTGCTTCTTTTATTTCCCAAACCTAAAATAATGAAACAATTATTTCTCAGGAACGAACCAATAAAAGTTTAAAAAAATACACAGTTATGTAGAGAATTGAAAGACCTTTCAAAAGATGTATCACTTGGCCCCCTTTGCTATTTGAATTTTTTGAGGGGGTGGCCGTGTAGGGTAGAGGGATGATGATAGGTATACAAGTATTACATTGGAAACAAGGTCAACGTGTTTCACCAATTTTTCAAAAAATTTTTATCCAAAGTTATTCAGGGTGCCTACTTTTGCTCGGGACACCCTGTATAAAGCTTGCATTATGTCATTTTTCGTGAGTGACAACTACGCATGTTCTCATTATGAGTTGTTTCAGTATTTTGATTCTTTAGCCAGTATTATCTTATTTAATTTGTTATTTTGTGTTGTTAAAATGTTTGGTGTTACAAATTTATTGGATATTGTGACAATTACGAATCATAATGATGAGACGCTTTTGCGAATTTTAGAAGCACATTTAGTAAGAGGCAATTTTCGTTGTAAGACAAATAATTTATATTATATGGCACTGGGTGTGTGAAGTTCGGGTTGGTTGTGTGGCAATGTCCTTGGGGATCACAAAGGAGAGTATTATTCAACAATATAGATTTCTAAGGGACATATGTTCGTAGAAGTTGTTACAGCATGACAATTTGTTTCTTTTAGGTAAACATTTATTAATGTGGTACTTATTTCTTATTTTTTATATTTTCCATAGGGGATGAGGATCACATTATTCAGATAGATGAATCGGTGATAATAAAAAGAATGAATAATGTAGGACGCACTGTGACACAAGAATGGATTTTGAGCATATACAATATTACAGCTATGCGTGGCTTCATTGTTTGTTTCATCGCAGTGCCAACAATCTTGATGCACATTAAAAATCATGTTTTGCCAGGATCTGAAATTAGATTGTTGGAGGGGATATTCAGATCTGGCCATTTTAGGGAAGGGTATCGTCCTATACTCATAGAACCATCAGCCATTCTCGAAATTTTCGTCATCCTATCACTAGTATAATATGTGCACGAATCAAGTTGATGATTACCGGTCGCAGTTGAAGCAATTATTGAAGAGATTTGGGGTTATGCAATCTCCATTCATTGCAGAATATATTTATATGTTCATGTGGTTTGAAATTTATGATAATACAGCTTCTGACCGTTTATGTAATATTATTTGACAAATTCCTGAAAAATATATTTCATAAATTTACTTTAACCTTTCTACACTATTGATGTGTCAGGGGTTGAGAAGTGATAGTAACATTATTTTCATTTCATTTTCTTTTTATTATACTACTTCTTCCCTGCCCAGCACCCCATTTCACTACGCGGTGCCGAAACTGCTTTTTTTTTCTTCAAAATTTATGGTTCATCCTCAGTTTTTTCTTTTTTATTGTGTTCTTAACATGTTGTACTACTTATTGTAAAACAGAAAATTTAAAAATTCGGGCGTATCTAAACTCAACCATACCCTTTGGAGACAATTAGATGTGGGAAAAAAATTGTAATTTTAGAAGAACTGATCTTTTTTTGTATCATTTTCAACATTACAAAATATAAATTTTACCAAAACTGTGATTTAAAAAAAAAATTAAAAAATCTTACAGCTACGACATTTTACGTAAAAATCCGGATAGGGACAAATTGCGTAATATTAACAAGTGCTTAAGTGATGGACCTGCAAGTGACTTTGAATGTTCATTTTCAAAATACGCCTTAATATTTACATCCCAGAGTAATGTTTAGCAGAGGACAATACAGAAAATTTATTAATGATGCTAGTTCACGCCGACAACAATAAATAACCGTTAATAGACATGATATAAGAGGTAAGTCGTTGTAAGTTACAGTCAGTCAATTCTTAAAACTAGTTGAGTTTACTCATGTCTCATGTATTTAGGTTGTGCAAGTTATAAGTAAAAATATTTTTTTGATTAAATGTTGGGCAAGAATGGCTCTTTGAAACGCTATGTCAGAAATTCACCTATGATATACAGGGTGCGAAAAAAAGTGATAAAGGAAGATTTGAAAAATCTTCGTTATTTCAAACGGTATATTATTAGATTATAAGATGCAGCATTGAATATTCTACAACTTTGCTATAGCTTTTCCTATATTTAAGTTGGATACTTTTTTGTAAAAGACGCACTTTCATGGAAAAATTGCTTTTGGCTGTCTCTTTGTTGTGAAATCTTCTGTCAAGGACTGATCTATTACATTTTCTTGAAAAAGTTTTGAGGACAAGATAGGTATCTTCAATAAAGTGAATTTACATAAAATTCGTAGTTGTTTAGGATGAATTAATCTAAGAGTTGACGAATATGGTTTATTCTGGTATATTTACAAGGCAAATTATCCACATTTACAACGATTTCCTTGTATTGACTGTTTTGATAAGGTGATGGGGGAATTAAGAAGGACAACAAACGCTAATTATAAGAAAACAACTAGGATACATGAAGCTAACCACAACAACAGTCAAATCACTGTTTTGACGTTACTCATAGAAAATTCTAATACCGGTGTCAGGTAAGTCAATAACGAAATTGGAGTTTCCAAGAACTTGGTGAGTAAATTGCTGAAAAAGGTAAGTTTTGCCGCAACACATCTAGTATCACCAATCATTATTGAACCTGGATTTCCAAAACTGTTTGCAGTTTTGTGATTGAAGCACTGATTAAAATTCAGTAGAATCAAATGTTTTTTCTAATATTTTATTCATGGATCAATTCATCATTTTCGCTAATTAGTTTTCACTATTACGCTAATCATCAGCACCGTTTTAGAGTGAACGTGTGAGCTGAAATATGCGAAGAACATATTGTTGGACCATACTTTTTTGAAGACAATTTCAATGGAAACGTGTATTTGGAATTTTTGCAAAATGAATTGATTATTATTCAAAAACTTTTTTCCACCCAATGTCCTTGGTCCGACAATGACTTCAACGTTCAACATTAACAGTATTTTTGTTCGTAAACAAAGTTATTGGTCATTCACCACAATTATTATTTTAGATTAGACAACATCTAAATGGAACATATTCAAATAAGTGATTAGGTAGTGGTGGTCCAGTTCCTTGGCCCCTCGATCACCGGACTTAACGTACTTAGATATTTTTGTGGTGTTATATTAAAGATAAAGTATACGAAGTAGTATCAACGGACATTGAAGGCCTGAAACAGAAAATTAGGAATGCATTCTTGACAACGACCCCAAAAATGTTGAGAAACATATCTAGAAATTTTCAAAATAGGATTATATTATGTAGAGATAAGAACAGTGTAGATTTTGAACACTTACTTAAAAACTTTTCTTGTGGATACATCTTTTTAAAATAGTCGCCAGCAAATGTTGATTTAATCATTGGCTGATTTAGCTGCATTTATCAACGTTCAATATTTTAGTCCTCGTTGGTAGTTTAATCTATCCTAGTAAATTATGGAATTTATTATTATATGTCCTTTCAAATTTCTCTTGTCGTATTCAAAACAGTCAGTACGAAGAATTTGTTGTAAATATAGATGATTTGCCTAGTAAATACAGGCTGCTATGGGCTATGGGCTTTTCCCAGATAATTTATATTTGATTGGGTTTCCCTACTTGTTTAAAACTATTTATCTAATTACCTGTGATAACAATATGCTGATTATCAAGTTGTTATGAAATAAGATATAAAGTGATTCTAAATTGAGTACCATAAAATAAACGGAGTGTAGATAAAGTCGAAATAATACGAAAACCTAAATATTTTTTTTCCGAAAATGCTACCTTAACAAGATGCACGGTGTTAAATAGTCGACTAGCGGATCACTCTTTTACTCATATCTTTTAACAGAGTAAATCAACGGAATTCATTTTCTGTATACAACTATTACTTAGAAAGAGCAGTAATCAGACAAACTTTCAGCGCATTCTAACAATCCAGTGCCGTACTAATAGGGGTCATGTAACATTTTGTATTCTAGATACAAATTGGGGTTAGGTTTTTTTTACTTTTCTTTTAATTTTCATAATCCCTGACTCAAGCACTACAAAAAATGTATACTTGTTTAATTTGCTCAGGGACGTCCGTTTTCGAGATATTTTCAATTACATGTCGCAGCATCAGTCATTATGTGAAATACTGATTGATTGATTTGATTCATTGATTTTATTAGTATTTTTGGCTGATCACAATCAGATAATACATGTCAAGATAATAGAAGAACCAGTTGTTATGGGAAATACTATTTTGCAAATAAAATTATAAAGGTCCCTTTGAAATTTGTTCTTGTGTCAAGTGTCATTTTGTAACTATTTAATAAATTCACTTGTCTTAAAAGCAGTGTGTAGATAACAGTAATTATAAAAATGGCAAATTACACTTGTACAGAATACACAGATATGCTTTTAATATTAGGAGAATGTTATTGAAATTCGGCACCATCAGCAGCTAAAAATTATTCAGAAATGTTTCGCAACAGAATCATGCAAAATCGTAGGACTTTTTTGTCAGTCGAATGTCGTTGTCGTGAAACTTGTTATGTCAAACCACAACATTTGAATAAGAGTAGAAGACGAACTGCACGAACAGTTGAGAAAAAGGAAGATGTATTAGAAATTTTACATGATAATCCCACCGTAAGCACAAGACGATTAGCAACTCAAACAAATATTTCTCAGTCCGTTGCCTAGAGAATTGCTAGAGAACCGCAGCTACACCCTTATCATTTGAGGCAAGTACAAGATCTTTTGCCTGAAGATAGAGTAGCACCTGTTGAGTTTTGTGAATGGTTAATTGATATGCATAATCGTAATCCCAATTTTATATCAAGGATCATCTTTACGGATGAAGCAACTTTTACCAGAAATGGGGTTTTCAACATGCGCAATTCACATGTTTGGGCAGAGAAAAATCCACGAGCAACTAAAGTCACTCATTAGCTACACTCATTTAAAATAAATGTTTGGGCTGCTACACTGGGCAATAAGATTTTCGGGTACTACATATTTTCTGGAAATTTCAACGTAAATTTATATCAAGAAATTTTGGAAAACACTTTTTTTTTATTCGTACAACATATTCCACTTACAACTAGGCGCAGACTTTGGTTCTTGCAGGATGGCGCCCCGCCGCAATATGGCAGACAATCTAGGCAATGGCTTGGTGACAATTTTCCAAATCGATGGATTGATCGTGGAGTTAACGCTCCTATTCATTGGCCTGCACGATCTCCGGATTTAAATCCGTTTGATTTTACTGTCGGGGGGACAACTTAAAGACAACGTTTACGCAACCCCAGTAGATACTGGGGTTGCGTACAGAATTGAGACTAAGGGTAGAAAATAGTTTTGAATAATTATCAAATCAACTAGATTTGCACAGAATTAAGTTTTCTTTTGAGTAGCGTTTGCACGAGTGTATACGTGTCAATGGAGGATACTTTGAACAGTTATTGTCATAGTCTTAATTTTAATTAATCTTTTTAGGTAATACAATTTGTTTCGTGGTAATTCTCATTTGTACTTTCAAAATATTTTATATCATGTTTCAATTATCCTTTAAATTTTTAAACTTATAACTGCCAACTTGTATATGTAATTTTTAAATTAGCCTTTAATACTTTTAACTTCTATACAGACAATTATTTTTTGAAATAATTTATTTCAAACCTTTTAGTAATAATTGTGGACTGTATACTATTTTGACTTCTGTGATGTTTTATACATTAATTGTGTCGTACTTATTATGTTTGACATGTATATCTTTTCTTCTATTATCTTGACATGTATTATCTGATTGTGATCTGCCAAAAATACTAATAAAATCAATGATTCAAATCAATCAATCAATCAGTATTTCACATAATTACTGATGCTGCGACATGTAATTTAAAATATATCGAAAATAGACGCCCCTGGGCAAATTAAACAAGTATACCGTTTTTGCAGGGTTTGAGTCAAGAATTACGAAAATTAAAACAAAAATAAAAAAAACCAACCGTAATTTATTTCTAGAGTATTAAATGTCACATGACCTCTATTAGTACGGCACTGGATTGTTAGAATGCACTTAAAGTTTGTCTGATTACTACTCATTCTAAATAATTGTTGTATACAAAAAATAATTCCGTTGATTTACTCTGTTAAAAGATATGGGTAAAAGAATGATCCGCTAGTCGGCCATTTAACACCCCATATCTTGATAAAATAGCATTTTCGGAAAAAAAATTATTTAGGTTTTCGTATTATTTCGACTTTATCTACACTCCGTTTAATTTATGGTACTCAATTTAGAATCACCTTGTATAATCCAACAATATAAACAACGACTTACGTTTTTCTTTTCCGGTTGCCCGACGCTGGACAGTCCTTCCGTGGCCTCCAAACCTCACGGGTAGAGCGCCAGCAAATTATCTACAGCCACTCCCCACATCCCGCAGGGTTAGTGGCTGTAGATCCCATAATCGTGTGCCCTAAGCAGACGTAGCGAATCCAGAATGACTGTCTTCTGCACCTACCAGTCACTCGGCTGATATTTGGCAGGCCGGTATGGTCTTCATTCCGAGAGCAGCCTACGTCGTTGTTTATATTGTTGAATTATATTCTCCCGCGACGTCAGAAAAAGGTCTATAAACAATTTTTTATTTCCCGTAAAACTATTATACGCCCCAGGATACATGGAGTATTATAAAGCCTTATTAATGTTTAATAAAAATGTGCTAATAGAAAACTTTGCCTCGATGAGCTAATTCTTCATATTCCGATGTTACCGGGAATGAAAGGAGGCTTCTGAAACTCTAAATACAAACTCCTATGTGTTCAGTAAGTATTACGTTTCATTCAAATTGGAAAGGTATTATCGTCATGTCTTTCTAGTCCTTTTTGGGTGCAATGTGCCGAAACTCATATACTGCTAATGAGAGTCATGCGTAACGTTTACTAATAGACTTTCCAGAGCCTGAATTCATTCTAAAATTCTAATCGAACCGAATAATTACAGCCAACTGCTTTTGCAATATAATAGAATCAAAATACTATATATCATTTCGTTTGAATGTTGTCGATTATTGAAGGAATAGTATGGTATTTGCGATGTACAGGATTATTCATTATAAATTACCCACCCCTTATCATCGTTATTGCCTATAGAAAAAAAAGTTTTAAAGAGAAGTTGTGTGGTTATGACTGAATTTTGTTAAAACGTTATCAAAATTACAGTAGCGTGCAGATTTTAGGGGATACAAAAAATGTTATTTTTTTTTTAATGGGATACCCTGTGTATTATTAAATATTTGAAATTATTCTTTATTCCTGATTTCAAGAATATACTATATGTTACCTCTACCATATACCGTTTTTGAGTTATTAAACGTCGAATATCTTAGTTAAACTAGTTATTGTAAATATAGAAAAGATAACATTATTAAAGTGAGCTATGAAAATGACAACTATTATGTTTGTTAAGTGACATTTCTTTAATGAAATAATCAAAATGGTTTACACTGAGGAAGAAAAAGTTCAAATATTTACTTGTTATACAGAAAATAACAAAAATAAACGTGCAACAAATAGAGCATATAGGATGTTGTATCCAAATCGTCCAACACCGTCAGAAAATACGTTGAAAAATATTTACCGAAAGGTGAATAATACCTCCAGTTTTAGTAGAGAAAGCGTGTAATTCAAGCAAACCAGGAAGAACAACTAGATATACTGCTTCATTTCGAAGGTAAGTCCATCCATATTTATTCGCTTATAGACTTTTCTGAAACATTGTATTATTTTTTAGAAAATTTGAATGTAGTATAAATGATGCAGTAGATCAATTAGGTAACAGTTATTCCAAAATCCAACGTGTTAAAAAATAACAGCTACAGACCATATAAATTTGACCCGTACAAGTTTTAACAGAGGCTCATAAAAGAAAAAGGCTGGACTTTTGTCGCCAGATGATTCAAAGGTTGGATGAAGATCCCGATTTTTTTAATAAAATATTATGGACAGATGAATCATCCTCTTCTACGGTAGGAGTTTTTAATAGGAAAAATCGAAGGTCGCGGGAAAGCAAGCACAACAGAAAAAGATTGGTAAAACAAATAAAAAAATCAGGAAGAAAAACGGTTAGCGTTTGATGTGGAATTTTCAGAAACAAAATTGTCAGGCCTATATTTCATGATTATACTTTAACTGGAGTTACCTATCTGGAAATAATTATCCCAGAAGCAGAAAATATTCTTTTGTCGAATTTTCCGAAATCAGAACTTGATGATATGATTTTGTGCAGGATTGGGCAACTCCGCATAGTATCCTACCCGTTCGAGATCATTTGAATAATGTATTCCCAATATGGATAGGGAAAAATGGATCTATTAAATGGCCACCTATCAGTCCGGATTTGACATCTATGGATTAATTGTTTTGGGGATTTCTAAAAGGTAATTGGTTACAGTTACGCCAATTAAGAAATGAGAATTTTATCAAAAACATTTTTATCACTGAAGAATCGAGATTTACAAACCTTGGGCTATTTAATCGAAACAACACTCAATATTGGGCAATTGGAAATCCTCACATTATGAGACAGGGGCGGTTTCAGGAGCGGTTTGGCTTCAATGTTTGATTAGTCGTACTGGGCGACCATATCATAGGTCCAATAAGTTTTGACGGAACTCTAACTGGACCAAGATATCTACAATTTCTCCAAAATATAATAGTTCCACAGATTAATCAAATTCCCAATACCAATAATGACGAGGTTTACTTCCAACTAGACGGGGCTGGACCACACAATGCTATTATCGTTAGAGATTACTTAAATCAATTGTTTCCAGATTGTTGAATTGGGACCCATGGTCCAGTCAGATGGCCTGCAAGGTCGCCTGACTTAACCCCATTCGATTTTTTTATTTGGGCACATTTAAAAAATAGAGTCTACATGACTGCTCCAACCACAAGGTAAGATCTGGAAGAAAGAGTTCGACACGAAATTGCACAAATAACACCTCAACAATTACAGAATGTTAGACGTGCAACAATAAGTCGCGCTACTCTGTGTATTAATCAAAACGGTGAACAGTTTGAACAATTTTTATCATGGTTTATTATAATTTAGGTTTTAAATAGTTTTGTTATTCTATTTATTCATGGTTGTAACGTTCTAATAAAATTATTTCTTGTTTAATTTGTGTTTACCTTTTAAAAAATACTTTTATTATTACGAAGGATATCTTTAAGAAATGATTAATAGCGAAAAAATTACAGTTTATGAATCATTATTGCTGATTAATAAAAAAAATTGCACAGTTCCATTAAAAAAATTTCCATAGGACCCCTGCGGAAATGAAAATGAAAATTAAATTCCGTTTTTTGAAAAAACCTAAAAATACTGGTACCTATCAGTAATTCAAACAAGTATTTTCTTCTTTACAAACAAGTCTACAACCTTACTAATAATTTCCATAGCTTACTTAGTAATTTTCTTACATCGCATTCATCTGACGCGGCCATTTTGAAAAAATTAAAAAATTATTCGTATCTCACTTATTTTTTGGAATTCTTAAAATCTGAAAAAACTGTTGCACTTAGAAATTTATGCTTAATGAGAAATCATTAAAAAAATATAGTCATTCCATTTAAGAAAAAAGTTGATGTCACTTCTGTTTCAACCGGAAGTGATATTTTCATTCTTGCTAATCTAAAAGTAGCCCATTATTGTCTAATTTGTGTGTACCAAGAACCAAATTTTTAAATTCAAAAGCAACCAAAATATTGGGGGCGTACATTGACTCGTGGCCACCCGGTATATATATACATATATATATATATATATATATATATATATATATATATATATATATATATATATATATATATATATATATATATATATATATATATATATATATATATATATATATATATATATATATATATATATATATATATATATATATATATATATATATATATATATATATATATATATATATATATATATATATATATATATATATATATATATATATATATATATATATATATATATATATATATATATATATATATATATATATATATATATATATATATATATATATATATATATATATATATATATATATATATATATATATATATATATATATATATATATATATATATTTGTTATTTAGATTTCACATAAAATTCTCATTACAACGATGTATCACAAGTAGGTAATTGTTTTCACAATGGTGTCATAAATTCGAAAAAGTGAAAATGCTAAATTGGCAACTGCAAGACTGTGTTTTCAAAAAATTTACCCAGCAGTTGAATTTGATGTGTCACCTTCATTTTTATTATCGCATTTCAATAAATGTTCGTTTCGTGCAAAAATCACTATTTTGAAATGAAAAACAGTTTTTCGAAAAAACATAAAAAGCAAATTGATTTTATTCGGTTGTTTTTACATAGTAATCATATTTTTTTTACTTGCACCAACAAAGCCCAAAACATTAACCTTTCATTTGATGTATAATACGTCTAGTTTCGGTACTAATTTACTTTGAAATTATTGGATTTTTTACTGTGACAGTTTGGCACGTCGAAGAATCCTCAAAATTCCAATATACACAATTTTTATATTTTTTTTAGCAATATTTTAAAGTTTTTTGTCAACGACGCATGCTTTTGCATGTTGTATTTTGTTAATATTTTAGTTATAAGCCCCGACCGACCCCGCTCCGCCTGACCTAACAACTGTCCCGTCGCCGCCATACGCGAAGATGCTAGGTCTACAACGGACTGGGCGGGTGTCCGGCGAGCACCATATACATTGTTGTTTCAGTAATTAGTAATAAATTGTTTTTGATTTGATTCGATTTGGAGACATTAGTCAAAGTTTGTAATACAGTTTGTGCACTATCAAGTAGTTCAAGAGAATATGGTAGGGACAAGGAAGAACTTTCTAATTTGTAGATATTGTCCAATAGTACATTCTAGCTGTTATAAATTATCCTCAATATCTTAATTATTAAATAATTTCCGAGATGATTTGTGAATCAACATGAATTAACTGAAGCACTACAGTTTTTACGTCAATAAAATACCTGTTATAATAGAAAACTGCCTCCAACGTGTTAAAAAAATAGATTGTGGTGGCACCGAGATGTCGGGACAGGCCACACGAAAATTCTTAACGCGTTTAGTGGCTTTCACAAAAGTCTGTTTTGTATTTACAATTAGCGCGTCATTGCGTATTTTTTTTTTAATTTTCTTTGCTATCAAATGTAAGGCATGGACCATACAGTTACATATATTAAACGTGGAAAGACAGCTTTTATCATCTGGCCAGCAATATTCCAGGCCGAAATATACGTAATTCTGTAGTGTATTCTCGAAAACTTAAGGATAGCTTACACAAACAAGCAGATCTATATCATCTCAAACATTTAGGCGACACTGAAGGCACTAAAATGCTGTAAAGTGATGTCAAAACTAGTATGGGAGAGCCTAGAAGAATTCAAGGCCCTGTCAAAACGGAATACAGTCAAACTGATTTGGGTGGGGTACTAGGGAACTACAAAGTTGACGAACTTGCCAAACAAGGATCAGCTACAGGAATCAATGGCCCGGATCCAGTACTTGTATTGCCAAAGTGCACTGCAAGGATGTGCGTATAAGACTGAATCAAGAAAGAGCACAGTAGATACCGGGAAACATACCAAGACAAAGACACGGCAAAGCATTCATAACCGAACCGTGATAGGGTTACTCACGCATCAATGAAGGAACATCTACGGAAAATGGGGCTGTATGAAGGTGACCTGGGATATAGGCTCTGCTTAGAGGCGTCGGAAACAGCAAAACACATACTTGCGAGGCGCTAGACTGTAAAAGACAGAACATTTTTTGGGGAAACGGAAACGGAACTGAGAATACTTGAACACAGACCGGTCATAGAACTGTATCGGCTAATAAGCAACACATAAATCACCGGAAGGGTATAGATAATCAGGGAAGAACACGGTTACAATAAGCTGCCTTGGCTGCAGTGTCACAGCCACTATATCAGGCAGGTGGACCTGAAAAGATAAGAAACTGGCGAGCTTTAAGCATATACTGTGCTGGATCAGTCACTGGCATTAACGCCTGTGAACTAACAATACTCATTGCTCTCAACGATGTTACAGTTTTCGTACCTATGGCTTCAACTCTTTTACTAAGTAAAAATGGAGGCTACATTCCACCAGGATATATAATTCGTATTATCGCATTTGCCATATGATTGCCATTGCATTAGTCATTTCGTCTACCGCTATCCATATATTTTCCTCCTTTTTTTAGTTCGTTTTCTAAATGAGGGTTAATTTTCAACGTGCGGTCATCCTGTATATACTTAATGCAATGCAATATTCGTTCACTTTGTTTTACGTGTACTTAATACGTAATATGGGTTCGTTCTCTGCGACGCTGCTGAATTAATCGAAATTTGATCCAGTCTAGAATAAGTTGTTTCTTACGAGTTTTAAGAAGGTACTAATATTTGTGATTTCAAGGCCATAATTGCGAAAATAATAATAGTGGACAAGCTTAGGAATAAAATACACCACTAATACAGGCTCTCGTATGGTTATCAAACTGTGAATTTAGCTTACTATAGTTTTAGGTATTTTCGTGAAAATTTACATATATAAAGTTAGCAGGACAGCTGATAAATGTTAACATAAAAAACCGCTGCCAATTACTTAGGGATCAGAACTTCCTCACCGTAGTAAAACTCGACGTGTGGTGGAAAATGAAAATAAACAGTAACAAGAGTGTCCAGTTATTTAAATTAATAATATTAAATCAAATTCATATACTTATATTAAATATACTCGTAACCTGACCTCAGAATATTTTTTTTATGATATTTCGATGGTGTGCGCATATATGTGGTAAGTGCATTTTTGGGCAAAAATGAATTAAATACACTAAACAACAATTTCAAGTGTTTGCACTTGTTTAGTTTTTAGTTTTATCGATTTGTCCGAAATTTCAAAATAATGAGTCTAGTCAACATTCCAGTGTGTTCGTTTAATGTTACTGTTTCTGTTAATTGGTTATTTATGTTTATACAGGGTGTTTCAAAAACTTCCACCAAATTTTAAAGTATGATTTTTTTGGCGAAAAAATAAGTCTAAAATTTCATATACACTTATGTTCTAAAATGACTTCGTTTATAAGATGCAGGATTTGCAAAGAAATTAAAAATGCTTGCAACTGAAAAATCTCAAAAATTGAAAATAAAAAACTAATTTTGAAATTGCATTTACTCTACGATTTGTAAATTTTGTTTAATTCATAGCGTACTATGGATATTTCATTACCTTGGTTTTTAATATCTTTGCAAATCTGGGTGAGGTCAGAAACCAAGCGGTAAAACATTTCTTTAAATTTTTGTCCAAAATGGCACTTCTCATGGAAAAAGTTTTAACGAGTAATGTTTTAGGGGTTATCAAATTGAATAAAAAACAGTGCGGTGTCATATTTGCCTGTAAAAATTTTATTGATGTTGATTCTACGCACGCCGCTTGTAGAAAAAAAATACAATTACATGTAAAAACACTAAATATTCTAACCTTTCGAAACCCTATATCTTAAAAAACGAAGCCATTTAGGACAAAAATGTATATGAAATTTTCGAAGTATTTTTTCGCCAAAAGAACATGTTTTTAAATTCGGCGGATATTTTTTTGAAACAACCTGTACATGTTACAATTATTAATTTATAAGGAAACCTAAATTAAATAGTTCTGAGAATATCTCTAAATAAAGACGAAACGTAGACCAATTATTGAAATCTGAGTTTACAATAAAAGTAATTTTTGACATTTCAAATAAGTCACATTTTTTGACGTGTCAAAAAAGTCATTTTAACGTTTCAAAAATGTCGTGTTGGTGGAATGTCACTAATATTTTTTTTGACATTGGGACCGATTTTGTTCATCAACGAACTCAATCTCTTCCTTGACCACTAGAATGTGTGTATCAAATTTGAAAGCTTTATATCAAAAACTGTAGCTGCTATCACGAACCACATAGACAGACACACACACAGACACACAGACAGAACATTTTTTCTGTCTGAAATTTTGTGTATCGTCATAATTCGTCGAGATTCGTCCAGAAATGCAATAAAAATGTTAAAAAAATTTTTCACGAATACATAACTTCCTCACTTTGAGGGGTGAGGAAATAATTATTTAGTATATCCTATGGACAAACATTTTTGGCGTGTCAGTAATTATGTAATTAGAGGTATAATTTTTATTTACATATACATTAATTTATATATAGTTGTTTGGCTTGATCGAATTTAATTTAAAGGTAAATAGCTATGTCCTGAAATAATTAATTATTCCTTTCTGTGCTAAATCCAATGCAGGTATTTTGGAGTAAATGTATTTGCATATGTTTTGAGTAAATATAATATCGGTTTCAATTATTATTGAACTAATTCATAGAATATTTATCAATATGCTTGTTTACTGATTCAGAATATAACGTATGTATTGACACTATTAATCTATGAGCATTATTGTCTATATTATACGAAGTAGCCGTTTGGACGAAATTAATTATATTCACAATACGTTATCTGTCGCGTCATATTGCATAATCAGCTATTTTACAAAAGCCCTTATTTTGAATAATGGATTTTCACTCATTATGCATATTAATCATTGTTCCTACCATGAAATAAAAAACGGACATGTCCACATAATCAAAACATTTTTACAATGAGGAACATGAGCTAATGAAAATCTATTTTCAACATTTTTGTATTCCGAATTACAGCTGTAACAATAGCAAATCGATAAATGGTAATATGTAATTGAATCCAAATTCCACTCTCTTTGCTCATCTAACATAACACTTTAAAATTTTTCTAGCCTGTAGTACATCCGCAATGAATGTTGCCAAAATTAGGGATTCTCAAATAAAAATTCCGGCCTGGCAGTTAACCTAGTCAAAGGGAAGAAAGAATACTAGAAAGTGACCTGAGTTAAGATTATACTTCTTTCCGATTAATTCTAATCGTTTACCTAACATGGTGAACACTAAATCACAAAACGTTAAAATCAAGAAAGATGGCTCATATTCATTACGCAATTATAGATCCATAACATTGCCATCTAAAATATTTGATTATAATTTATTAGACAGATTGTTGAAATATATAGAAAAGTGTCAGATTCTATTAAAAAATCAACATAAATTTCAAACAGGAATGTTAACTGTTAACTCATTTTATGAGATTATTGTAAATTTTCTTGAATCTGACGAAAACCCTCTTGGGATATTTTGTGTTATCAGCAAGGCATTTGACGATCATGAACATTTAGCATCAAGATTGAATGATTATGTTGTAAGAGGTCTAGCACTATATTGGGTTATTACTTCTTGTAAATGGAAAATAATTTGTTAATATAAAATATAATAGTCGAAATGGTTTGGAAATGGGTAGTCTGGATCACATTTAACAATCGGGGTTCCACAGGGTACACTCCTGGGCATTTTGTTGTTCTTATTGTACATTTATAAATAAATTAGATTCTCCTTCATCTAACACACTTTATCATGTACGCTGATATTTCTTTAATAATTTCAAACAAAGGAAAATGAAATTTGGAAATTGAATTGTAATAATTTATTTGATGACCTATTTGACCTATTTGTCCAAACATATTTTAATGAAAGAAACTCTTAAATTTGAAAATACCGCTTGTAAAAATATTGTGAACTGCTAATTTTTAATATAAATAATATTACTTTTCCAATTAATGCAGAAAATGTTAATTTTCTAGGTATATATTTGGATAATATAACTGGAAGTTGTGATTTCAAAGCTATTACTTACGTGCTTTGAAACGTAAAAGCTTCTTTCTACCAGAAAAACTATTTAAATTACATACTAGTTAAATCTAGTTGAAGTTATGATGTCTTTTATGACTCATAATTATTGTGTTTAAAGTATATTGCTGGTGTTTAAAGTACCCATTCGTGCTGAGATATTTTTAGAAGTTATAAGAATTTTACTTTGCTTGCTGGATTTCCGTGCCATAGGTTCAAAAGTTAAGTCCCGTATGCTCCTTCGTGAAGAAAGCAAGGTACCTTTTTTCTCATTCTATATGCACGAAGATAACGAAATGAGTTGGAGCCACCTTCAATATGGTGCTTTCCATCACACCAATAGGACAAGGCTTTATTTGTGTTTTTGAAGACTTGTATTTTTATTTTTCCCTAGCTGGGTTATTATTCTTTTATTAAGTTGGGCGCCACATAACTTGCTGCCACGAAAATAGTTTTGATTTTGTTGCTTGGTAATTGATCGTAGGGATGGAATTCTCTGAATTCTACAGAGAGGTAAGGTAGCCTGTTCTTATCCTCGTCGAAATTTCTGTGTGCCTTTGGTTATGCTGACAGTGCTGAGAAAGACTTCAGCAACTCCTCTTCGGCGGCCCTGGATTGAGAGACATGTTTCTACCTCAGACTTTGTAGCTGAAGGATTTAATCAAGCGGCTTATGCTTTTTATTTATTTATTAGGGCTAAAGAAAATTGCAGAGGGAGTTCCTGACAATTTGGCTTTTTTCTAGTCTGAAAATGGCTGTATGAAATACTGGGAATATTTTTTCAGTCAGCTTCTATGCAAAAATAAAATTGAACTGGGGGTCTACGCAAACATGTTTTTTTTTTTGGTTCCCTGTAAATGCTTTTTGAATTATGAAAGTCGCTGAAGGCCTTAAAATAATTTAAACAGAGGGTTCCTTACAAAATTGAATTTTACTCGTGAGATCAGGTGATTTGTGAGTGTAAAATTTTCGTCGTTAAGACCAAAAATAAAATGGACATGGGGTCCTTTAAATGAACGTAAAATTCAAAATCACAAAACACTTTCAAAAAACTTCTTGAAAAAGTGTTAAAATTCAGCACTCTACAGCAAGTTGACCTACAACTCGGATACTACTAGCCTGCTAAAAAAGTCGCGCAAGACTTCACAACTTTTCTTAATAATGATCGATTTGTAAAACCAAAAAAAAAAAAAATTTATTAAAAATTTTCTGTCGGATTACAAAAAAAAAAAATGTTTGATCAGTGTATCTTTTTATGCTTAATGTGACTTTATTAAAATGAAAATAAATTTGAAAATTTATTTTCAAACGACAGTCGAGTTATTAAAAATTTAAAAATGAATTTTTCTATGTCCTGGTGGACTAACAAAATGATTTGGATGAATTTATTTTTTGTACAAATTTTGGCTGTCGATCCTTAAAACTCAAAAAATTTCAATAAATCCTAAAACTCTAATGGCAGCCTAGTAAACACCGGGAAAATTTAGAACTAACCAAATTTTGTCGATTAAATGAATTTTAAGTCGAGTGAAGCTTTGATTTTAAAACAAGTTAAATTTTTTAATATAAAAATGAGGTTTGAGAATTTTCGCAAAAAATAATTTTGAAAAAATAATTCAGTCTCTAAATATGCAAGTCACTTACTTACCTTATCCTCGGAGATCTCAGACGATGATATTCTTTTGCAATAACGTTTAATTTTTTTATTAGTAGGCTATCCGTAGGAGCTTGCTTGCGGTTTTCTAAGTTTAATAAGTAAGTGTGTGCGACTAGCATCTTTTAAAATTTATATATTGAAGTACAGAAGTTTAGCTTTTGTTATTTTACGATGGCTTTGGCCTCTGATAATTATTTGCTTCTATCGACCACTGAAATTAAAATTTTGTAGGGCCTTTCGGCTTGCAATAAAATCGTTCAGACCGATTTGTAGTTATTGTTTATGAACTTCTTTATGAGTTTTGGTCATTTTATTGTCTGTAAGTGCGTCGCGGCGCCGGCCGTTGCGCTTATTCTGCCGAACGGTTTTTTATTGAAAATTAATTATACTATTTTGGCTTTTAAAAATCGGAAAATTGAGAAAAGAATTGCGGTTTGAAGTTTTGATTACGGTTTTTTTATTCTTTATCAAATTTGCTAAAAAAAAGTGATGTGACATGTGATACTTTGAACCCGTGTAGTTTTGGTCTCGAGCACTTTTTTAAATGTTCCTAATAGCTGAGGGCCTGCTATATGATCTGGGTTATATTTTGGTAATATCATTTTTTCGAGTTTATTAAATTTTTTTGTAGAATTTAGGTTCTACAACATCCAAAATGGCAGCAATTTGTATCCCGTAATATGTAAAATTATCGGGGTTAAACAAGGAAAACTCCTTCACCTATTTCAATGTCACCTTCATCAGTGTCAAAAACTGGTTCATAAGTTTCGACGGTATTTTCACGTCTTCATCGCTAAAACAGCTACACATTTTGTAGACTAAAGTGAATTAGCTGTACACTTGCAACGATTACCATTCACAGTTACACTTAATGAGTTTAAGTACAGCCAGGAGTTCTGGAGGAGTACAAAAAGCAACAGGTAATATACAGTTGTTTTTATGCTGCCACCTAAAATAAGTTGGATCTGATAGGTTGCGATGTGTTTTATCACATTTATACTATTCAATAGATTAAAGATGAGCTTTTTGTATAGCTAGATTTAGCGACGGTCAAGTGGACGAAAATTTTTCCTGCTACCTGCTTTTGCATGAAAAGCCACCGCCAAGTTACTCAACAGTGGTAATCTTTGTACTTGGCATAAATGCCTTGCAAATAATTGTTCGATAGAAAGCATCGCGCCCTCTAATATATGGATTGTTTTTCCAAGGTTTTCCAAAATTTGCAGAATTTACATCTGTCCCACATATTGCATGTAAGCCAATAAGACCTTCTGCTTTTAGTCTGCCCAACTTGCTTATGGGTGTAAGGAGAATACTTCGCTATCACAAGAATAAGTAACAATTATTGTTACTTATTCTTGTGTCGCTATCTCCCTTCACTTCCATGATGAAGTTAGTATCTTTTGACAGATATTGACACTTGTTTAACGCTACTACTAACAAATTTCTGGAGAATGTATGCTCAACCGAGTTGCTCCACTTTTTTGTAGTTTCTATTACATATAGTATTATTTTGCTGTGTGCTTGGTGACAAGTTGCTGAAGGAACAAATGAGGATATGACATGATTGAGTAGCTTTCATGAAGAAGTTGAGAGTTGACCATCTTGTGCTTTGGTCTTACCAGCCACCGGACATTTTAATCCTTTTCATAATTCATACATCGTGTCTTAAGAGCTTCTGCAATAAGTATTTTGTACATATGCGCACATTCCTACACAGCACAACCAACCAGCCTTATCAGTGAGTTAGGTGGGCACGTGAGTAACATATTAACTAGCCTCGCCCCGCCTCAAGCTTCCCAGTCTGATGTAAGGGCAGCGATTTAAACACGCATTATTGGCTAGAGGAGGGGCCTAACTTTGACTGTATTATATATCACAATGACCCACTTACTAGCAGAAATAACCCTCTATTACTAGTCACGCCCAATTTGCAAAAGGCCTTGAGACACGCTGTACGTTTACGGTACATCAAAAGCGAGGTAATTAACAAAAAGGAATTTTTTTGGAAGCCGTTTATTAAATATTTGATGTGGCCAGCACATTAACTTTCTTATACCAGTATATATTATCTTGATCTAAAAAAAAACAATCCATTTAATTCTTTACTTACCTCAATTAAATTTTAATAACGTACCTTGAAACGTTTCATTAAAATTTTTAAATAATTAATTATCAGCGTCATTCGATAATGATAATAATTCATGTCATATATTTTAATAATATTTTATTATTGACGTTGACATTTTTGTAACTAAAATAGACCTTTCAAATTTCAAGCTGTTAAATTTATACTCCGGGAAATAAGGTAAAAAAAAGGCCATCTGCGGAATGAGGCCGAACAAGCTGAATTTTTGCAGAGACCTTCGTTTTGATGTTCCAACGAAGCACAAAAAAATCTCATATGCCTACCCTTGTGCGTCTTGAGATATCGAAGGTCAAAGGTCATGAAAATCGGTTTCTCGCGAAAATCTCGCTTCCAGTGCATCTGACGTCGTAAGAACTCATAATAAAACTTACGTAAAGTAGTATTCTCTACAAAATTGTTCATATACATTTTTTTCGTACGACCAACCGTTTTCGAGATATAGCATGATAAAGCGGAAGCGCTCATTCGTAATAGGTAATACTGTATTATACTGCAGAGCTATAAATATAAAAGCACTTTTCATAATCTGTTAGACTGGAAAATTAAATTCCCATTATTAAAACCGCTAAAAATTTGTTTATTTATAAAAAAATATATAATAAATAATTAATAACAAAACAATGTATTATTTTCACACCACTTTTGTAATGAAATGCAAAGCTTCTATATATTATAATGCAAATAAAAAACATTTCTTTATTCTAGACAAGAAAAGTATAATCATATTACAGCCGAAAACAACACTACTGCCACCTGCTCCAGACGAACTATTAAATACAATATTCTGTAATTGTAAAAAGGGGTGTGGTGCACAGTGCGGGCTGCCATGCTCAAAAGTTTGTGGTCAGTGTCACGGACAGGCATGCCTGAACCCGCCAACAGAGTTGCAAAACATCGAAGACTTCAGTGACCTTGAGCCTGAAGAGGTTTTGCCAACAGACATAGAGCCAACAGATATAGAGGAAGCGTCTGACGAAGATAATGTGTTGATCGAGGTGCTAGTGGAACCCGACGAAGACGAGGACGAAGGCAAGGAAACATGCGTGGTGTGGAAAAGAATGTATTTTTTGTTATTAATTATTTATTATATATTTTTTTATAAATAAACAAATTTTTAACGGCTTTAATAATGGGAATTTAATTTTCCAGTCTAACAGATTAAGAAAAGTACTTTTATATTTATAGCTCTGCAGTATAATACAGTATTACCTATTACGAATGCGCGCTCCCGCTTTATCATGCTATATCTCGAAAACGGTTGGTTGTACGAAAAAAATGTATATGAACAATTTTGTAGAGATTACTACTTTACGTAAGTTTTATTATAGATTCTTACGACGTCAGATGCACTGGAAGCGAGATTTTCGCGAAAAAACCGATTTTCATGACCTTTGACCTTCGATATCTCAAGACGCACAAGGGTAGGCATATGAGATTTTTTTGTGCTTCATTAGAACATCAAAACGAAGGTCTCTGCAAAAATTTAGCTTGTTCAGCCACATTCCGCAGAGGAAGTTTTATTTCTCTGGAGTATTATCCTAACCCCATTGTATGAGGAGAAATGTGTAAAATATTTTAGTTTACATCAGCTTTATTTAAATACTTGGAAAACATATTTTATTGGCTTGATATAGTAGACATCATTTATAATCTTTGCGGACAGATTTTTTTTCCATAAAGTTATGTTTTTTTATTATAATTCGTCGAGATTTGTCCAGAAATGCAATGAATTTTTTTAAATTTTTTTCCCGAAATTGTACCTTTGTTCTTCTTTCATTCATTATGTCTCGTCTGGTGGTACCACATTCACCAAATTTAATGCATCATCTAAAATGTTGTTGACAATCTTAACTGTCAAATTTGGGAAGTCTTTTTGAGTTATCGTGGATACACACACACACCCACACACACGCGCGCACGCGTGCACCCACGCACCCACGCACGCACACACGCACGCATGCACGCACACACAAAAGGGTTCAAAACGTATATATCAGTCAAAATCTCGAGGTCGAAAAAAATCACGATTATTATACTTCCTTATATTAGGTATAAGAAAGTAAAAATGTATATATTTGAATGTGTCACAAAATTTTACCATTCTAAGCACCATTCTAGTATCAGTATTAATTGAGATGAGGGATTCTAAGACACATTGTAGAAGTAGTGTATTACGTTTTCTGTTTATTTTTGATATTTTTCAATTCTTACTTATTTACAGACGGCAACATTTTTCTTAAGTGAATCATGGCAATAGTGTACCTGGTCACTATAACTACTGCAAATTACATAAGTTTCGAAAATTTCGTTTGAAACAAAAATATTTTTATTGAGAAAAAACGATTTTTATACTTTCACGATTTAACAAGAACAAATAACAAGCAGAAGTTATTACCTCTCACAGAGGGTAGCTAATAAAAGGAACGTGGGTGGTCTGCCTAGCAACGTTCAAAGAATTTCTCTTTAAATATTTTTTATGTAGGTACTCTCTACAAGATGAAAAGTCTGCGGATGAGTAAAACAGTCTAATATTTAAACAGGAAACAATAAAGGATTCCCCTTTTATTACTCTTATTTGATATCATGAAATAGATACCTAATAACCTACTGAGAGAAAAAACAATGTTGAACTCTAATTCGTTTCAGAACACTAAACATGTATAGAAAAAAATATAGAAAAATTTTTTGTCTGTCTGTTTGAGTGTCTTTTTACTGTCAAAGCAAGTATCAAACTTTTTTGTAAAAAAAATTCGATGGAGTTAAACGATTAGATATGATAAAATATGAAATTTGTGAGGTTGTTTATAAAAATGAAAATTCTTGAGATGCAACAAATGGCTTTTATATCAGATTTACTAGCTTCGTTAGAGAGTCCACATAACTATTAAAAAAATATAAAAATAAAAAAAAACGGGTAAGCTGTTTTATAAAATCAATTAAAATAAAGGATACCTAAGTATTTGAAAACATTGCAACTCTGTATACAAATTACAGAAATAAAGTTAATTCATTAAAGAAAATATCTGATGTGGCCAGCACATAACTTTCTTATATCAGTATACATATATCATCTTGATCTAAAAAAATCATTCTGTTTAATTCTTCACTTACCTCAATTAAATTTTAAAAACGTACTTTGAAATGTTTCATAACAATTTTTTAATAATTATCAGTGTCCTTCGATACTGTCAATAATAATTCATGTCATATATTTTAGTAATTTCTTTTTATTGACATTGACAATTTTTCTTCTATCAATCGTTATGTCTCTTCTGGTGGTACCACATTCACCAAATTTAATGTGTCACCTAAAATGTTGTTAACAATCTTAATTGCCAAATTTAGAAAGTCTCCCATTAGTATTTTTTGAGTTATCGCGGATACACACACATACACACACACACACACATCCACTCACACACTCACACACTCACGCACCGACAGACATCATTCGGAAAATAGAATGGATTCAGGAGGGTTCAAAACGTATAAGTATATCAATCAAAATCTCGAGGTCGAAATAATCACAATTACTATACTTCCTTATATATAGATATAAGAAAGTAAAAATGAAGCATGACTCACAAATTATCGCCCAATTTCACTCGAGTCATCAGTTTCAAAACTTACTAAAAAATGCATTAAATGAAAAGTTGTTAGTTCCCATTAGAAAATGGATGATATCGGATAGATAATACGAATTTCAGGAAAATTTATCAAACAAGTCTCTATAACAAAATTAACTTTCTTGGTGTACGATACTATAAGCAAAAAACCATATTTAGGTATATTTATTGATCTAGTAAAAACTAATGATAATCTGTGTCATGGAATTTTGTTAGAAAAACTCGAAAATCTGAAAATACAAGGTAATGTTCTTACATTATTTAAAAACTATTAAAAACTAAAAAGGTAGAATAAAATGGTCATTACGAATACAAAAGTCAGCTCCAGGACCCAAAGCATTCTGTTCGAGCTGGCTTGACAGAAATCAACTACGATGGAGAATGTGAACCTTCACTGGGTTTCCTCGTGATTGTTTCCAATAAGTGAATATCATATAAATGTTTCCAAGACTAATAGTTTTATATGAGTTCAATACTAGCGACAAGCAGTATAATATAATCTCCTAAAATCAACTATCATTAACTCGCTAAATTTCCAAAATACAGTATCCAAATAATAAAAGAAATTATAAATTACAACTTAATCAGCAAATTTTGCTGTTTAGTTTGCCAATAAATCGATTTACAAATTGAAAGCAATCAATACTTTTGTATTAATTAACAAATGAAGGAATATCTGAAACTATTTTCGAAGCAACCAAAAAACCAAATATGCTTTAACAAAATACTTTGGCAATACCAAGTGTTCTTTATTAATTTCTTGACAGAAAAGAAAGACTTTTCGAAACTCTATTTAAAGCTAACGAGGTTAACAAAAAATAATACGACTGACGTTGTAACCACCAATTTAACAACGTTAAAATTACTAGATATTTGGAATTTGGACATTTCATGCGTGTGGTGGTATGTCCACCAATTCAAGTTGGGAGACTAATATTATTGTACTGACTTTTAGGATGTAATATATCGTATACTTAAAATGAAAATTATATCAAATATACAGTAATAATCGCAAGAAAAATTTGATCGAAAATCAGTACGTATCTTTGAAGGCAATGTTTTTGTATACATTGAAAATAAGAAACATAAAATCTCTAATGAAACAGAAATAAATAATTTACTGAATCAATAATATACAAATAATAATAATTTGATGTATCAGGTAATATTCACAAATAGATCTAACCGATATATGAGCAAAGAGCATCTTTTCAGTTATTAATTCATTTCTTTAGTCTTTAGATAAGTTTAAAATTACTGTTAGTTTGAGAATATTAATTAGGAATATTTGTAAATTTAGTTATTTACTATAAAATATTTCAGTTTTTAGGTATAAATTAATTTAATATTTACTTAAATAACAAATTACGGTCCTGTACTCTGTTTATCACATTTTGTATAGTTTTTATTTCTCGTTCATATATTTTTATATTTAACGTTTTTGTATGAACAATATAGAGTTTAATTCCGAGTTGGATAAAAACACTGATATAAAAAATTATGTAGTAAGTGATCATACCAATGAACTAATAAAAAATAAAATAAATTTAGATACAATAAATATTATTCATTTAAACATTAGGAGTATTAAAAAAAAATTTTGATAATTTAATGACTCTTTTAGAAAGTTTGGTAACAACATTTGAAATAATAGTCTTATCAGAAACCTGGAATATAACTAGCACAGAACATTTTAACATACGAGGTTATAATATTTACTCCTCAGGGGGAAATCACAATCAAAACGACGGTGTGATTGTTTATGTAAAACAGCAATATTTACCAGACTTTACTACTATTAAATTTACCGAAAATACGTTTACAAACTTACTAGTCGAAATAAACAATGTCATTTTTAACATCACCGCAGTTTATAGATTGCCATCTACAATTACTGCCACATTCCTATTAGAATTAGATCAAATACTAAAAAATAACAAAAAGAAAAACACAGTTGACATACTTCTCGGAGATATTAATATCGATCTAATAAAAAAACAAGAAAATATTACCAATGAATACTTAAATATAATGGTTGAAAATGGTTTTTATCCCTACATAAACAATCCCACAAGAGTTGTAAATGATACTAGTTCCTGTCTGGATCATTTTTTTATAAAATTACCACCCAATAAAACAAATACTATAAATATAGTTCCAATAATATTACTAAATAATATTACAGATCACTTTCCAATCATAGTAAAAATAGAATGCATTAAAAATGAAAATGAAATTAAGTTACAAAATAATCAAAAAATAATAAAAATAAATAATCAATTACTTAAAGAATCGATAAAAAATGATACATGGCAGGAATTATATAATATAAATGATGTAAACATGGCATATGAATATTTCTCAAGCAGGTTTTTGCAACATTTGGAAATATCTACACGAACAATTGAGGTTAAATCTTCTGAAAAAAAAATAAAACCTTGGATAACAATAGGCTTAGTAAAATCAATTCGAATAAGAGATAAATTAAAACTTGAGGTAAATCGAAACAAAAATAATGTGGAACTTTTAGAAAGATATAAGAATTACAGAAACAAAATAAATAACTTAATAAAAAAAGGTAAAAAAAAGAATATTACTGCAATAAGATAATGGAAAATAAAAATAATATGAAAAAATTATGGGACACAATAAAAGATGGATTGAATGAGGGTAAAAATCATAATATAGTTGAAATTGAACATAATGACGAAAATGTAAAAGATGTAAACTTAATTTCAGACATTTTTAACAATTATTTTATAAATATTGGTAAAGACATGGCAAATAAAATTAACGTAAATAAGACATTAAAAAATAGGGAAATATCTGTTAATAGTATATTTCTTAATCCCATTTCACAAGAGGAAATAATTAAAAACATAAATGAGTTAAAAAACACGGCAGCGCCAGGATATGATAAAATCTCTGCTAAAATACTTAAACTTATAAAAGGAGATGTAGCACTACCCTTAACTTATATTTTCAATTTAGGTCTACAGAATGGCATATTTCCAGATTCACTAAAACTGTCTGTTGTAACACCAGTTTTTAAAAAAGAGAAAAAAATCTTTGACTAGCAATTACAGGCCTATATCTGTAATAAACAATATTGGTAAACTATTTGAAATGTGTTTAAAATCAAGGCTAATAGATCACTTAAATCGTAACAATATATTGTCAAGATATCAGTTTGGGTTTAGAGAAAACATGAGTACTGACGATGCGATGTATATGGTGACAAATACATTATACAATTCCATTGAAAACAACAAAAAACAGATTGCGGTATTTCTCGATTTAGCCAAGGCATTTGATACAGTGTCTCACAACATCCTTATTGAAAAACTAAATGATTATGGTATACGAGGTGTAGCTAATAACATATTTTATAGTTACTTACAAAACAGAAAACAGTGTGTTAAAATCGGTGATCAACTCAGTACGTTTAAACAACAATTAGAATATGGTATACCTCAAGGAACCGTTCTAGGGCCAACATTATTTTTAATTTATATAAATGAACTTTTATTTCTAGATACGAAATGCAAAATTATATCGTATGCTGATGACACTGTTCTTCTAATGGAAGGTACTAGTTGGGAAGAAGTAAAAAAATTAACAATTGAAGAATTTTCGAAAGTTCAACAATGGCTTTCCGAAAATCTCTTAACAATCAATATGGAAAAAACAAAATTTATATGTTTTAGTATCTATGACAAATATCTTCCAAATATAAACAAAATCCATTTGCACAACTATAATAATTGTATTCTCAATAAACTTTCCGATAATTGCTCATGTACGCAAGAGATAATAGCTGTAACTAACATAAAATACCTTGGATTAACTATAGATCAGAACCTCAAATGGACAGAGCATATCAACAATTTAAACAAGAAACTTCGATTGTTAATTTTGAAATTTTATCATCTCAGAGACATATTACCGAATTATATATTAAAAACACTGTACCATGCCTTGGCTGAATCAATACTGTGCTATGGAATAATAATTTGGGGTAGTACATATTTAACAAATCTTGAGGTTTTAAGAATTACCCAAAAATATTTAATCAAAGTAATATTAACAAAAAATAAGCAATATTCTACAGATCTTCTTTTTAATGAATTTGACGTGTTCAACTTAGAGCTATTGTATGCCAAATCAGTTCTCATGTTTTTTTATAAACATAAATTGATTTTAAATAAGCAAATCTGTCACACCTATGACACTCGAGGTAAAGCTAATTTAAATACGAACATCCCTGTAAGTAGCAGAACACAAACACATAGGTTTATAAATTATTTTGCGCCTAAATTTTACAACTATTTACCCTATCAAATAAAACAAATAAACAACACAAATCTCTTTAAGAAAAAAGTAACTAAATTTATTAAATCAAATAAGACTGTTTTTTCAAATTTGTTATCAAATAAATAGGGTTAAAATTTTTTTTAAATTTCTGTTAGGTAGGTACATATTATTTTTAAGAATCTAATTTGATATGATTGTACAGTTCCAGGAATCACCTTTATTTAATTATTATACATAATACATATATTTTAAGACTAATGATTATTGTGAATTACTAAACAAATTGAATATTGTAAATATTTGTTATACACACACAGATACTTTTTATCTAGTTGTATTTATAAAGTATTATAAATGTTTATGAAACTGTGCACCAATGTAAACGTGGTCAATAAATTTTGATTTGATTTTGATTTGATTTGAATCGTAAGTAAGTACGCCCCTGTTAGGTAACCTAACGTCTTGTCTCTAAAAATAAGATACATTAAGTTACTACTACATTAGGATAAACAGTCTCATAGATTTATTATCCCTTCAGTCTCTTTTACCATTTTTTTTACTACAATTATTATAACTCTGAACAAAGTATATTTCATACGTAAATTGGTCATTTTTAAAGATACAATCCATTATTATGTAAAACACACAGGTAGGTACTCATTTAAGGCTAAAACCTAACAATAGGCTTTCGTGTGTAACTAACTATAACAAAAATAAGCGTAGTTGTGTCTTTCAAAGAATATACAATAAATTGCTATCTCATATTCATTTTAAAATAATTACTTTGTCTAACAATGACTATTGTAGTAATGCCAATATACTTAGCAAATAAAATTGCACTCTAAAGTTTATGAAAATAGTGCCTATTAAAAAATTAGGCGTGTATGAAATTTGTCACACAAACATGTTTAACAGAAAGCGTGATTATAAATAGCACGAGAAAGTTCAAAGCTGGCAATATTCCCCATTACCGAAAGGTTACAAATAGGGAGCAGGCTTAATAGTCGCCGGAATTCTAAATGATGGTAGCAAATAAGGTATGTACATTAATCACGGTTTCTCCTTAAGAAACCATCGGAAAAGTCATTTAAAATTCTTTACAACTAAGAGCTGTACAACAATGCTCTTTATAGTATATTGACATTGAACAAATACTTCTAGATAATTTGAAAATTATCATGATTCTAACGTGAAAATATTAAAAGCAAGATTTACTAAAGAAGAAAATTACATCTTAAATCTGTTTACTTAAAATAAAACCATAGACAATACATATACAGGTAAAACATCTTTTAAGTACATTCAGCATCAATTTGACTAAATTCGTTTATATGAAATATTGGCCTTAAATTTAACTGTAATTTAATTTCCTTAATAAATAATAAATTATTAAATGTTACAACATTACAATTATTTTAGTAAGGAAATTAAAGGAAAACCACAAAATGACAACACGTTTGTTGCTAGTTACATTAGTTTATTAATGGATTACTTACTTACGTATAACTGCCACATATTTTCAACTAGGAAGTGAAATATTTCAACAGGATTTCGATATGGCTATGGGATATCTCTTAGCTCAAATCATAAGCAATACATTTATGGAGTTTTTTGAAGATACATATTAAAAACCGCTGCCAATTATTTGGGGATCAAAACTTCCTCACCGTAGTGAAACTCAATGTGTGGTGGAGTTTATAATAAAAGTTGACGTCTCAAAAAAGTCATATTTTGACGTTTGAAAAACTCGATGTGTGGTTAGGTTATAGGGAACTCGATTTGTAAGAGTACCAGGGTGGTTAGCCATGGTACCCTAAGCCGGCATTTGTCAGGCAGAGTTGTTTCTGCCTGTCCAGGGTGCACCGCGCAGATGCTGCCGGTCCTTAGCACCTTTATTATTATTATTATTATTATTATTTCTTTTTTTTCGGAATGTCCGATGCCGGTCAGTCCTCCCGTCGCCTCCGAAGCCTCACGGGAGTCGCGCCGGCGCATCAACTACAGCCACATCCCGCAGAGTCAGTGACTGTAGATACCAGAATCGTGTGCCCTAAGCAGACGGAGAGAACCAAGAATGACCGCCTTCTGCATTTGCCAGACACTCGGCTGATTTTTGGCAGGTGGGTATGATCTTCAGTTCCGAGAGCAGCGTAGGCTTTATCCCTCCGAGTATACCGATTATAAGGACGACCATTTTAACCGAGTAGCCTGGGTACAGCACTTGGAGCTCGTACCGGAGATCGCGATATTTGGTCCGTTTCTCCTCCTTCTTCAAGGTGCTGTTTTTCTCTGCAGGTGCCGAGAACTAGATGATATACATCACCTTGAGTTGATGGTTGAGGAGGACTATGTCAGGCTTGTTGGCTTGGATTAGCCTGACAGTCGGGAATGAGTAGTTCCAGTAAATCCAGCATTTCTCGTTCTCGACAACGGACTCAATATCTCCGGGGGACGTAAGGCAGCACTGGTGTCTGGTCTACCCCATACAAGTGCCTTAGATGGTAGTATAGCACTCATAACGCCGCGTTATGTCGGTGGATATAGGCCGAAATCGCATATATGGGGCATGCAGATAGTAAGTGCATGAGCGATTCCGGCGCCTGATGGCAGGTCCTGCAGTTGATATCAGGAACCTCTACACGCCACATGCGGCTACGGTAGACCAAGGTGTTGATAACACCATCCTGGCAGACCATAATGAATCCCTCGGTCTCTGACTTAAGCCCGGCTGACCTTAGAAAGGCGAATGTCAGCCTGGTCGATAAACCCAGCGTTTCTATGTTCTTATAGAAGACACCATGCTGGGGTTTATCGACGTGCTGCCGAAACAGATTTTCCTGCTCGGTAGCTCTAATTCGGTCTCTCAGACTATTTGGCTGAAGTTCGGTGATTGACTCTACATCGGCACCTCGCCGGCCTCCACGCCTGATGTCAAATGCGAGACCGAGTTCATCTGCGGCTCTTTTTGCTGCCTTAAACAATCCTGCTCCCACTCCTACAGTTTCGTGATGTTTCACAAACCGCAAGAGGGGATCTGAGCTCCTGAGGATGTTAGATGCCATACTCAGTACTACTCTGCGATGCGAACATTCCAGGCTCAAAAGTCTTCGGCCCCCCCGTTGGCGTGGGAGGTACACACGAGGAACAGACGATCTAGGATGAATACTTCTATGAATATTCATTATCATGCGGGTATTGGCATACCTATTTTCTTTAAAATTTTGAATAAGAAACTAAAATGAGTGGTTACACCGAAATAAGGACATCCAAATTTAAAAAAAAATTTCGATTTAGCTATTAGAAAGCCAAACGTCTTAAAAATTTCCGTTACTTTTTATTTTGTGTACTCATAAAAAATAATGTCAGAAAATAAAATAATGTTAAATTCCACCTGCTTTAGAGCGGACCAACTTTTTGCTGCACAATTATCATATTTCTGCCTTAAACAATGTTATGTTTCTATCTATCTTAATATAAAGCAATATGTTGCATTTTGAGCATTTAATACTACTGACCTGTATAAAAATATGATTAAAATATCACCATATTATACTCCGTTCATTCATATGAGCACATAAAAAACTGTTTACCTGGGCTCGCAGAGCGAGCCTTTGTCGACCGTCAGTCTTGCGTAGTTTTCTCTAGCATAGGCACGTGGTGCATTATAAATGCACAAAATGTATTTATACAATGAAAATTGAATTAACCGCTATCGGAACTTTGCACTCGTGCATATCTGCCTGTCGTCTGCGCCAATCATCAGCGCGCACTTGGTTCCCTATTGTGGCTAACGCTGCAAAGCTTATGTGAATAGACTTTAGAATAGCATATTTTGGGATCTGAAATTGCGCCGAGAAAGTAGACAATCTTGAGCGACTTCAGAAAAACAATTTTCTTACAATTTTAGCAGCTATTTTGATAATCAGGCTAGTTTCTTTCTTAGGAACATCTCTAAAGATAACCACTGAATTTTGCTATGTAAGAAATTCATGTCCAGATGGTCCCAGTCTGGCAACCCGACTTTCAACGCTCTAAACTTAATTTCTATAATATTTCTCTGAAAAAGAACATTACAAAATTTTTTATTGTATTTCGGGTTCATTAATAGTCACGGCTTTGTTTTATTATTTTGTAAATGAACGCGTTCGATTTTTTCTCTATTTCGTACCATTTAAAGGATATTAGTTTCCCTTTGCGCCGTGTGGAAAATATAAATGGCTGTTTTTATATCGCCGTTTGAAAGAATTGTTGAGCTTTGTAACATTTCATGGCCAATCGTAATTGCTAAATACATTGGAACTTCTCGTTTGGATTCCACAATTTTAAAATATATTTTTCTGGCATCTTTAGAAACAATGAATTTTCTTTTATAAATACACACACATACTATATCATACAACTGTAAAAATTGACGATAATAATTAATTAAAAAATATATTTTTCGTTCCTTATAATGTCACACAATTTAGAAATAAAGATATTAGCCACCTACTCATTATCATTTATACTATGTACTGAGTAAACAGAAGTTAATTTTTTCTATAAAAAAATAACTGTAGCAAGTAACACACCCATGTTTCGGAAACTGCTTTTTTGAAGAATTGCAGGCAACTGAGGATGACCTCTAAGTTTTTGGTTTATAGATCTATTAGAGTTATAAATGCCACACCTACTTCATTTTTAGTTGAATTTATCAAATCAAAAAAATTTTTTACCACACAAGAATTCCCATAACATAACCTACTGCCTTGCATCTACATACATAGTATTTTGATGCAATTTACCTTTTCGACTAAAATCGTAATATTTATAAATCAAAAATGACAAGAACATAGTCGATTAATAATTCTCGCACTAAATCCAAATATCGCTGGGATTTATCTTTATATATATTCAGGAATTTTTTTTATTTTGTATCATTTTTTCAATTAGTTGAAAAACAAAATACCACATTGACGAACCTTTTTACTGATTTGAATAAAAAAATCCAATACCATGATTTAGTTGAGCAATGTTATTGAAATTTTGACCCAAAGTTGTCCTCCAGTATTGAACAACAAAGTTATAGAATTCATTACCCATTGCTTTTTTCTTTAAATTTTATTCCTTCAGACCAGGAAAATAGGTATGCATATGATGCTCCTATGCTACAATGAGTATGCCATTTCTGTAGTTCGATTCAATAAAAAGACTTCGACAATAACTGCTGCTGATTCCTTTTATTTACATAACGTGGACATATTAAATTAGAACAAATATTCTGCTGAATATATGCATAAAAATGCAAACAATACGGGCCGAAAATAGTTTATTGTTTGACTGATATACCATCATTTTTATCCCAGTTTTCAGCTTAAACTAAGGTAAACAATGGAACATGTGTTATATCATACATTTCTGCAAACAAAGATTTACTCGGTGATTAAACAAAACAGGAAAATTAATAAAACTGATCACGAACGTTGCTATATGAATATCATTATATGATGTGTAACAAATGTATGTACGTTGTTTGTAAGTATAACATCGAATTTCATCTGCAATTTAAAATATTTAAATAATAATTTTAAGTATGTGCATTATTCTTCGCAACATCCATATATATTTTTATTTTATACCTCTGACTCGCAATTTTTAGATTTATCTATACAGTGTGCTTCTAAAATAGGCTCCTACAGCATGTAGTACTCATGAAAATAAATCAAACAGTTCTTGTAAACATGTGGCATATAACACATCCCTATGTAGGTAGTTGGTGGCCCTAACTCATTTGAATAGTAATCATATTTTAAATAATTATCAGTTTGGTTTTCGAGAAAACTGCAATACGATAGATGCAGCTTTTAACTTAATAGAAAATATCAATACATGTTTGGAGAATAGAGAGACACCATTAGGTATTTTTTGTGACTTGTCCAAAGCATTTGATTGTGTTGATCATCAAATATTACTTAAAAACCTGGAACATTATGGCATATACGGTAGCGAAAATAACTGGTTTAAAACATATTTACTCGAACGACAAATGTGTGTTGAAATAACCGAAATAAACAACGACGTAATAAAAAAAACTTATTCTGATTTTGCTGTGGTTGAGAGTGGAGTTCCACAAGGATCTATTCTGGGGCCAACATTATTCTTGATATATACTAATGATATAGTACCAAATTTTCCAGACACAAAACTTTCATTAGTTGCAGACAATACTAGTATAATAATACACGATGATAATATAAACAATTTAATAAAAAATGCACAAACTTTACTAGAGAATATATCAGACTGGTTCCTTGCGAATAAACTTGCACTCAATTGCAGTAAAACAAATAACGTAACCTTCCAACTACAAAGCGAAACCGACATTACTCTTAAACTAAATAATGAAGAAATACAACCTGCTAGCTCTACCAAATTCCTCGGCATCTATATTGACTCACAATTGAATTGATCAGTACATATAACTAACCTAAAGGCGAAATTAAGCAAAGATATATATGCTATACTAACGATTAAAAAAAATGTTGATTTTGCCTTAGCAAAAATAGTGAATTTTCGTACTTTCAGAGTTTGCTACAATATGGAATTGAACTTTGTGGTGGAGCTAGCAATTCTGAACATATATTATTGATACAAAAAAAAAGCAATTAGGGTATTATGTGATTTACCTCCTAGAGAATCCTGTAGAAACTATTTTAAAAAGATAAAAATATTTACTCTAACCAACTTATATATTTACAGACTTGCTATTTTAATTCATAAAAATAAAGATTCTCTCACTATACCAAGTAACATACATAACTATCCGACTCGACACAAGATTACTTATTACCAAAATATAATTATACTAGAACCAGAAAGGGGCCTCTATATTCTGGAATAAAAATTTACAATAAATTACCAGCACAGTTAAAATCATTAAACTCTAAAGCTTTTAAACGTAAAATAAAAAGAATTTTACACGAATGAATTCTATAACTTAAATGAATATTTCGTAGCTGAAATTTAAAACAGGAAGAGGTTATCATGGTTTTCTCATGATTTTTTTCTCCTTTATCTATCTCATAAATTCATTACGTTTGACGTGTATAATAAAAGTGCTTTAAAAGACAAAAGATATATTTTTATGTCTGTATATATTATGTGTGTATAACTTAATTAGATTAATTATAACTGTATTATTAGGATCACTCGTTCGGTTGTAGCTTACTTCATTTATATGCATTTACTTTCTGCATATAGAAACAATGCTATAGCTATTTGTTTATTTGTTTATTAGACGTATAACTAGGTATGTATCTAATATAATATGCCCATATACATATTATAAAAAAAAAATCTATTTTTTCCCTACACCTTTGAGTAGATTCTTTATTGTTACATTATAAATTGTGTTTATTTTCACCACTATTTATTGTATTTATGGTAATAATGATGGGAAATAAATGTTTACTTACTTACTTACTTACTAAAGTAGTTCAGATGAAATTGGTCTTTTTCTATTATTTGAAGAACTTTTTGACTTATTTTGTATTTTGATAAGTACTACATTCTGTAGAAGTTTGAAACCCTATTTTAGAAACACCCTGTATATGCATTGTTTCCTGTCAATAAACATTTTATTATTTTCTATTCTCTTCTACATTAAATTTCTAAGGTTACGTTGTTACTAAAAGCACTCGAAAAACAGTTGACGAAAAGTATCTAAAATGTTTCTCTTTGACCCTTCATAATCCTATGCATAATGCATCTGTGTTTGAATAGTTAAGACCCTTGACAAATTTAAGCATTTGCTTCATGTAATAGCAACGTAATGTCAACTTGTGCAGTGTATGCTCAATTCAAGACAAGAACTCCTGTTAATCCTATATAAACATCACAGTGGTAGCAACTAATCAGACAAAGGTAGAGTCAAATGGCAGTAAAAGATGTATAGTTTAAACATAGCACATATGTTGATATTACAATACCCTCAACTCCATTGTGCTTGAAGATTTCTAATAATTAATAATATATAGTCTGGAGTATATTTACTTAGCCTCTGTTTCATCTTTAGCTATTACTCGTGTGTTTATATTTACAGTACATGAAAATAACATTGAAACAGTTGATTGACATAAATAAATCTACAGTTAAAATTGTCATGATTCTTTCTGTCGTAGTGAATTAGGTTTTAATATATACACTTAATACACGATATAAGTATTCTTAAATACGTAGTTATAATTAATTAAACCACTGGTTTTTGACAACATTTTTTTTAATTGTCATATAATTTTGTTTTTGATTTTCAAAAAAACATCATCAAAATGTTTTGGAACTGCTCGTTACTTGAAATACAAAGAGAAATAATCTCTAACGTACTTACTAGTTGTTTATTGGTTTTAAGCATCGCTGCCACACTGAGTGCAATTACACTTTTTGAACTATATTTTATTAACAGATCAAAACATTTGGGTCATTTCTAACTAGTCTGTTTTTTTTCCTTGAAAAACAGCACAACAAATTTAACAGCTATTTAAAATTTCATGATGGACAGCTGGGGAAACCGTAAGCCTAATAAAAATTTCGTATGTGTGACAAACGGATAATTGATTCATTCAATAGCCTGCAATAGGTGGAAAACACTGAGTTGGTTTCAGGAATTTAGAATTCGTGTAATTGGGCAATCTTAAATGGAGGTGGAGTGAAATATAAATGTGTTATACTAACCTACATATTTTGTTCTTGTCCTACCTCAGTCTAATTGTGACATTTTGCGTGTAATTGTGCAATTTGAATCAAGTGTGTTAGACCGTTATTTATAATTTTCCATTTTGTGATTAATTTTGTAAATCGTACCTGTTAGTGACTATTTAGAAGATTTGAGTTTCCGTGTTGAATACAGCACAAACAATGCGGCAACATCCAGAAGTGTTCAACTGAGTACCTACAAGAAAATTGTAAAAGAATAGCACTAGCCTGCATTGCAAATATGAGTCGTCATTTCGAACATTTGCTTCAGACGATGCGAGGATACAGACTGTAAGTATGCCTTTGTAAAATGAAACATTTTCACTTCTGTTTTTTTTTTTTTTAACATTTTTGTTCTACATAATGTGAACATTAATAAGTCCAGCCGGTCTTGCTTTGGATTGTAAGAAAGCTACATTATATTCTCAGCAGAATGAAGACAGGAAATAAGATACGGTACTAGACGGGGTTTACTTTGGATACAAGAAAGAAAGAGATGGACCATGAATAATAATAGGAAAGATTATATAATTGACATGGTTATGAAAAAAGGGAAACATAAGAAGATAGTCCCAATTGGAACACATTGTTGTTTAAAACTTTCCTTGAGGCTATGATCTCCTCTTTGGCAGGTGTAATGAAAACCAGCTCCATACGTCGTAGTTTTTGGCGAATCAGTACTTTGCATGAGCAAAATATATGTTCCGCGGTTTCCGCTTCATCTGCACTTTCGCAAGGCTATCAGCAATATCATTTCCTTCTATCCTTCAAACCCTCTCACCCACATCAAGATAGGCTTGTTGTTACTTGCCAAATGCTTTACTGCTTGTAGATATTCCCCGACTTGCAAGTAAAGAAACTTAAAGCTTTAAGTGCTTACTGGCTGTCTGAAAGGATATAGATTCTATGAGCCCATATACTCCTACTTCTACTCTTTCCTTCATATTTGATTCATTTGTATATCAGACAAGGGATTCTATTTTAAATTTGGGTCATCCAGTTATAACCACTTCAAATATTCGCTCAAATTAGAGTTTCACTGGCATTGAGTCAGTAGGTTTGGTCATATAGACTAACTGAGACCATTCAGAATACTCAGCTATCCAATCAAATCTTCTGGTTTGAATATCTTGGATTGCAGTCTATTGGAAGTAGCAAAAAGGAACAAGGTCAAATTATTAGTTATGATGAACTGACAAGAATTGGTGTGTGTTAGATTTCAATGCTTATAAAATAGTATTAAACATATAAGTTCTCAGTAAGCGTTAAGGGCTACTTCCTTCTTTACATGCATGTAAAGGAGCAGATCAAGCAACGCTTTCACTCCTGCTGTTGGACAGGTTTTTATCTCTACTGTGATTTTCAGACACGCTAACCGTTACATTTTTGGTAACTTTTGTTTTGTGCCGTTTTATTTTTTGTTTTTTGCCAGCATACTAATGGTGCATATGTGACAATGGGCCTGGCACCTGTTAAGTATAACCAATAGATCATTTTTGATTTTAGGTACCAAGTGTTATCGAAGATTCTGTGGCATATCCAGAGGGCCGCTGTTACTCTTTCAGTAACCCTTGTTAGGTGTTTGTTGTTTCAGGTGAGTTTTTGTTCTAGATATTTTACCTCATCAGAGAAGTCAATCCGTACACCATTCATTTTTGAGGCTATTAGAGAAAGTTTCCTTTCAAGTTAAAGAAAAAAATCACTCATAGAAAAACCTCGTTGGCTCGACGCTGCCCCGTTGATATGTCGGATGCTTTACGATTTTATTTCGTTTGATCACTACTTTTAGCAAATATAGTAAACTAGTGATCCTCAATAAGTATGCATGATAGAAAAAAAGTCAGCTGACTGACGTTTATTAATGTTATATAAACGTTTAAACAACAATGTGTTTCCATTGGAGTGAGTTTCTAAAGGATCTAATAGTGATATGTTGTAATATTTTTGGTGTCTTTATTGTTGTTTTCAGTAGGTGTTACGTTGATAATTCACAAGTTTTTAATAAATTGTGAGTGACGAAAATAAAATTGCTTCCTTTTTTATTGCCTATAACATTAATTTTATTTATTCGTTTTACCTCCTCCCTAGTATGAAGTAGATCATAAATAATCTTTTTTTAATACAATATTAATTGTTGGAAAATTAAGTAATTGCCGAATGTTATTTATAGAAATATTTAAGTTGTGCATTGTGGTCCTCAGTGGAACGTATTTCTAAAACGGCGCCAGTGTGGCAAACAAATGAAGCTATTTTGTTTAATTTTTTTATGTATTTTTTGATTTTCATATTAAAATTTAAAGAAATATATAGCGGAACAATATTTTTTGAGAAAAAAAAACATTTTTGCCATCTGAACTTCGATTTTTTTTCTATCATGCGAATGCGAATATTTGAAGTGGTTATAACTGGATCACCCAAATTTAAAACAGAATCCCTTATCTGATACACAAATGGATTAAATATGAAGGAAGGAGTAGAAGGAGGAGTATATGGGCTCATAGAATCTATATCCTCTCATACAGCCAATCAGCACTTAAAGCCTTAAGTTCCTTTACTTGCAAGTCGGAAAATGTCCACAATCATTAAAGCATTTGAACAAGAAACAACAAGCCGACCTTGATGTGGGTAGGTACGAAGGAATAGAAGGGAATGATATTGTTGATAGCCTTGCGAAAGTACAAATGAAGCGGAAACCGCAGAACATATATTTTGCTCATGCAAGGTCCTGATGCACCAAAGACTACGACGTATGGAGCAGGTTTTCATAACACCTGCCAAAATGGAAATCATAGCCTCCAGGAAAGTTTTAGGCTTGTTCAGAAGCCTATAAATCAATGCATACACATATGCATAAGGGTTATCACAGAAGATCTTTTTTTAGGTCACAATGAAAGGAAACCACTAGGGTCTAAACGGCCTACTCACACTCTAATTTAATCCTGTCTCTGGGTGATTACCCTTGATGTCCTGTATCTGCCATTAACCCATGTGTATTTTGATATGCAACACACTGTATAAGTAAGCTGCATTTAAATATTACTTTCAATTTCAGCATTAACTTTAAATTTAAATCAAACACCATAGCTAATAAAACCACTTGTATCACTAAAGCTACCTTGTATACATTTAGACAACGGACATACACGTAATATCCGAGTATGCTAGGATTATTTAATTGAGAAAAAATCCCAACTACTCGATCGGGGATCGAGCACGGAACTCCAGGATGTGAGCTAAGTGTCCGACCACAGAGTCAAATCAATGTGTCATGGATAAATATTAGTAGGATTATTTTTATTTCAACTCTCTATAAAATGCGTATTAAAATATTTCTTGGAAATAAATCTGCAAATGTGTATGTAATACGGAGAAACAATTTGCTGGATGCCCATAAATAAAATTTTATACCTACTGTGATACAATTTTCCATCATGTAATAAATTGTCAGAATCACGGCTACTAGAAAGATATTGGAAATCTTTTATAACCTTTTCTTTGGTATTTCAGATATTCATTCTAGCAAAGTAAACTTTATTTTTCTGAGTTAAAAGTGGTCTTCTCATCTCCTCTTAAAATCTGTAGCTATAACACATGTAGGTGATTTATTGCCACAACGTACTCTTTGTTGAGCTGCACAGTGATGTATAGAATGTGTTTCCATGATGTAACTTCCTGGTATTAAGTTATCAACATCTTCAATAAGTCTTTTGCATCTGTTCAAAAAATAAAATAAAAAATTTAACGTGTTTCTTTAAAGCTCCCTCGAACTTTGTTTTATGCAAATCCATGTTAACAGGAAACTAAAAGAAAGTTTTAACTGTTGTGATTTTCATAAATTTTTCTGCATATTTTTTTCAAAATACAGGGTGCTAAATTTATTGGAAGAAACCTCAGACAGAAGAAGGACACAGAAAAAATTGCCAGTATGCTATATGAACTTTACCTTAAAGCTGCATTGTTTTTAAATCACAGAGTGTTAAAACTAATATTTTTAAATATTTTTTTGAATTACTTCTCAATCGGTTGCAAATATTTAAAAAATATATTGGGTATCGGAAAATTTTCTGGGGGAATAGGGCGAATACTATGTTATAACAGTTTCTGAACATGTCCAGTGGCATCAAATTATGGGGTAGAGATCCCTACTTCATATAAAATATTCCACAGCGTTTACATTTTCTTCTTGATACTTTTATACAATAAAAAGATGTATGTTGATTTTTTTCTACCATATTTTCGTCATAAATTGACAAACATTTTCAAAACACCCCTAGATTAATCAGCGTTACTGGTTTTTCATAACATAATTATTGTTCTATTTTTTACTGGATCCTTTCCTATTTTTAGAACTTCTTTTGTGGTCTCTGTATGTGGTATGGATATAAGCCCTACTCGTGTAGTATGCTCTTGTCTTGAAGAATTTCAAATTGAGCGGTAATTCTTCATGAGCTAGTCGTAGGATTCCGTTCCACTAAATCAAGAATATTTTTCACTTCATCCACATCTTGTTCATGGGCCTGTTCAGATATTATGTGAGCAATAGGAAGTATTACAGAAGAACACTGTTTTTCTTTTAAATTACGAAATTTTTTTTCTTACAAAATATTAGTAGATTTTAAAGACGAGAAGAGTTTTAACTTATTCACTGACGTTTTATTTTCTTTAAGAAACATCAATATCTCTGGTTAAAGTAGGCATATGCAGATTATTAAGAACATTGTTGTTAGTAAAGAACATTTACTTACCAAAATAATCAAATATTTTGGTTAGTTCCGGAAATATTTTGAAACCTCTAAACAAATAATGTAACGTTAACACCCTGTATCTCAAAACAATTAGCGTGTCGGTATAAGTTTACATAGCAAACTCCTATTATTATTTTCACTGGTACTATCATTTCTCAAAGTTTGAAAAGTAAACTTCGGACCACCCTGCATATGCCTAATCGTCTAACGATGGTTGGTTTATCTAGCTTAAACTTTTCGTCGTATAAGAAAAATTAATTCACCATTACTTCGGTTAATTTACATGCTTTCAACATTTCGTTTTATTTTATTATTGTGGAATTGATTTTGGCTACAGAATTCCTCCTGAATTTTTTAATGGATGGCATATGCTTTTAAACGACGCTTATTATTCCATGAAATTATTCATCATACTTTAAAAGCAGCTTAAATTAATTGTACATTATACGTAAAAATTGTTTCCTGTGCAAGGTCTGTAACCAATTAGACACAAAGCGGAAAATCGTGTATTGCCTTTGGAGGATCGTCAGCGGAATTACGCGGCTTGATTTTAATTTTCCGGAGCAGACAAAGACTGACCATTATTAAACAGGAGGTGGATGGTGTGCTGCACCCTCACCCAGTGCAAAACAAATTAAAAGTTCGATAGGTCGACAGTTAATTAAAATAAGGCGAATTGAAGCTTACTCTTTGTGATGTGTAGATTTATTGCTAGATCAACCGCTTTTAAGTGCGAAATTAATAGTAGTAGTGAATTCAAATAATTAGTAAATAACCCACAGAGCACAACCGGAATGTGGGATAAAGAAATAAAATACCAGGATAAGAGTTTATTAAAGAAATGGTTCTTTAAGGATGTCCTATTTTAGGACAAATAGTTTTTCAATAGCTCCAAAACCATTTCGGTTGATGCAAACTAAATTTTCTTTTTTTAATGAAGAATCCGTTGCGGTAGATAAATCGTTGATGAATCTAAAATGTACTTTTCTGAATCACTGTTTTTTTACAACAAAATAACATGTCTTACTTTTCATCACGTAATATTGCTACTTCATTCATTTTACGATGAAAGTAAATAGCTTAGTAATGTGTGATGTAAGTAAAATATAAATTAGTTAAAAAGAGAAAAGATTATACCTACTAGTATACCCGTTTTAGTTTGTTCATACATGAATTTCTGAAATATTTCAAATACAAAAAAATAGCAATTTATGTAAAAGTGGGAAAAAGGTATTATTTCCTTACGAGTATGCATATTTCAAAATGAAGCGAAGCCGAGACAAATAAGGAAATGATCCTATTAACATTTCGAGTTGTAATTTGGTCGCCTAACTAAATTACAACTCGAAATGTTTATTGGCATACGTTTGAACTTTACATATAAGATTCTATCTAGGTCGTGCCAAAAACTAAAGAAAACTTAAAGATAAAACTAAATTAATAAATGTCAAACGGTAGCCATAATATTTTTTTAAATATGAAATCAGTCATGTCATTTAGTCATTAGTTACCAGGGTGAATCTTTATAAACGGTGTTTTAGAAAAACTATTTCATTTGAAGCAAAGTTTTGTCTCTTGTTAATTAAAATAAGTGGTTTAGATTTTGTTCCGTCCTTAGACTATCAATAAAAAATTGACCAATCTATTTACATTATACCGTACCGGAGAGCACTAAGCATATTCTAAACAACCGACGCGAGGAAAACAATAAACAAAAAAAAACAGATACGTATGTTGACCGGTGAGCGCATCTGTTAAAAGCAAAGAGCTGTGTGTATTATAAAATTTTGTTGGCCAGTTAAATAAATCTGTAGTGTCTGCTGGAGCCATTTTCGGAACATATTGGAAAATTAGTTAGATTATTATTAATAGTCTAACCAGTTAGAAAATGGGTGTTGAACTACATCAACTCAATAACTTATATAATAGTAACAAAATAATAATAATAATAATAATAACATTCTTTATTTGAAATATATACACATATTAATAAATATATAAAACAAAATGGAGAAAATATCGACAAAGTCGTTTTTCAACCTCCCCAGTACATTCAAATACATGTAAAAAAATATAAAATTGAAATATAATAAACTAAAAGTTTGTAAGATACAGAGATATATATACACTAAAACAATACATAATAATAATAATAATAGTAAAGTAGACAGTAGATGAGCTGCGCCAATTAGACAGAGATACCCGCAAGATGATGAATATTCACAGAAGTATTCATTCTAGATCGTCCGTTCCTCGTGTGTACCTCCCACATCAACGGGGGTGCCGAGGACTCTTGAGCCTGGAGTGTACACATGGCAGAGTAGCACTGAGTATGGCATGTAACATCCTCAGGAGCTCAGATCCCCTCTTGCGGTTTGTGAAACATCACGAAACTATAGGAGTAGGAGCAGGATTGTTCAAGGCAGCAAAAAGAGCCGCAGATGAACTTGGTCTCGCATTTGACATCAGGCGAGGAGGCCGGCGAGATGCTGATGTTGAGTCAGTCACCGAACTTCAGCCAAATCGTCTGAAAGCCCGAATCAGAGCTGCCGAACAGGAAAATCTGTTTCGGCAGCACGTCGATAAATCCCAGCATGGTGTCTTCTATAAGAACATAGAAAAACTGGGTTTATCGACCAGGCTGACCTTCGACTTTCTAAGGTCAGCAGGGCTTAAGTCGGAGACCGAGGGATTCATTATGGCCTGCCAAGATGGTGTTATCAACACCTTGGTCTACCGTAGACGCGTGTGGCGTTTAGAGGTTCCTGATATCAACTGCAGGACCTGCCATCAGGCGCCGGAATCGCTCATGCACTTACTATCTGCATGCCCCATATATGCGATTTCGGCCTACATCCACCGGCATAACGCGGAATTACGAGTGCTATACTACCATCTAAGGCACTCGTACGGGGTAGACCACACTCCAATGCTGCCTTACGTCCCCGGAGATATTGAGTCCGTTGTCGAGAACGAGAAATGCCGGATTTACTGGAACTACTCGTTCCCGACTGTCAGGCTAATCCAAGCCAACAAGCCTGACATAGTCCTCCTCGACCATCAACTCAAGGTGATGTATGTCATCGAGTTCTCGGCACCTGCGGAGAAAAATATCACCTTGAAGGAGGAGGCGTGCTGTACTCAGGCTACTCGGTAAAGATGGTCGTCCTTATAATCGGTGTGACCGGAGGGATAAAGACTACGTTGCTCTCGGAACTGAAGATCATACCGGCCTGCCAAAAATCAGCCGAGTGGCTGGCAGGCCAAATGCAGAAGGCGGTCATTCTGGATTCTCTCAGTCTGCTTAGGGCACATGATTCTGGTATCTACAGTCACTAACCCTGCGGGATGTGGGGAGTGATTGTAGTTATTGCGCTAGCGCGACTCCTGTGAGGCATCGGAGGCCACGGAAGGACTGTTCGGCATCGGATATTCCGAAAATAATAATAATAATAATAATAATAAATGGTTTTTATTGGCATACAAAAGTACAGCAAATGGCAGAGAATTTACAAAAATTAAAAAAAAAGGGACAAAAGGCAGAGTTTAGAACAAGTTCCAATCTTACACTCAACCTCATAAATTAATAAAAGTATTGTATACAGCTAAGAATTTTTAGGAAAATTAAATAGTATTAGAATAGCAATATATACGAGCATATTAACATATACACATACATAGTTATGTACAAAATAATTATTTCAATTTAATATATTTACTCCACAATAACGTGTACAAAAATACAAAAAATTTGAAGAAAAAAAACATCAACTGATTAATAATTGCAAAAAGAAAGAGAAGAAAATAAAAAAAATACTAATAATAATTATAATAGATCAATTATTAATGAAATTTTATTAGGTCTTTAAGCAGCATAATTTTTAGTTTCTTTTTAAACTTATTAGGAGATAATGCTTTAAGTTCAAGAGGCATTTTATTATAGTATTTAGGAGCATAATATGAAAACGAACTTTGGAAGAGAGAAGTTCTATGTATAGGTATTGTTAGCAAACCTTTATGCCTGATGTTAATATTGTGTACATCAGCCCTAAACGTGATTTTGTTTACCAGGTATGAAGGCGATTCAACTTTGCAAATTTTGTGAATCAAACAGATATTTAAATCTCTTCTTTGCATTATGTTCAGCCAGTTTAATTCCTGGTATGTTGAAAAAATGTGATTGTATTTTCTGAGCCCAAAAATAAAACGTATACAAGTGTTTTGAATACGTTTAAGACGTGTGGTTTTAAAGGCCATATAGTGCATCAGTGTAATTCAAATATGATAGGACCAATGATTCGCATAACATGGTGCTGTTTTTCACATTTAACAAATTCCTACTACTATATATTAATTTTAGTTAACTAAAAGCATTTTTTACAATGTGTGTGACGCGTTCAGAAAATTTAAAAGACAATATATAATCCCAGATTTTTGGAGGTGACGTCTCCAAAAATCTGTAGCTGTAGCTCATCACAGTTTATGCGAACCATTTATCCCATCAGCAATTGCCCTACACGACACCTTACGCCCTAATAGCATTATTTTTGACTTGGAGGGGTTTACAGTCAAACAAAATTTTCAGATATAGAGATTAAAGCCTGCAAATCTTGATTTATTTTTATAGATGCATCATAGCAATCTGTTTTCTCAAAATATTAATAAATTTGGGTATCGTCTGCATAAAAATGACTACAACAATACCTCATGTTATTCTTAAAATTTGAAGTATATAATGTAAACAACAATGGTCCCAATATAGAACCTTCAGGTACCCCGGAAACAACATCAGTGAAAGCAGATAGTTTATTACCAATTCTAACTCTTTGTTGCCTGTTAACTAAATATTTTTTTAACAACAAGACTGCATTCCAGCCAAAATCCAAAGAATGTAGCATTGCTAGGAGAAGGTCATGGTTGATTCTGTCGAAGGCTTTTGAATAATCAAGTAAGACGAGGATAGTTAAATTATCTCTATCAGTCTCCAACAGAATATCATCCATGACCTTAAGTAGGGCGGTTGTACAATTGTGATTTGCTCTAAAACCAGATTGGTTCTGAGGTAACAGTTCGAAGTTTTTAAGATGAACTTTAATCTGATACATATTAAAAGAGAAAATAAAATATTACAATAGGATGTTTGACTTGAGAGAAGCTCTTTCCTAAGTGTTCTTAAACTGATTCAAAGTGTGTGAAGATTTGAGTACATTGTGATATTTATTAAGAAAGACTGGTGCAACATATGACATGGAACATTGGAAGTAGTGGTAGTAGTTGTAGTTTTATGCTTTGGTACAGAGTACCTATCTACATATCTTAAATTAGCTTCATGTACAGTGGACCTGAGTACAAGAAGCTCTGACAAATATATCGAAGAATTATTGGTAATAATGTTGTATAGAAGTGATCCATACAGTAGACTAAACCTAGCCTCGTCTTTTAAAATATCATGAGTGTTAAAATATGATGTTATATGATCCCTCCTGTCTAAATTATAACAAAATCTTAAATAAGAATTTTGAAAAATCTGTATTTTCTTTTTTAAATTGTTGAGTTAAAAAGTTGTAATATACACTACTGGCGAAGTCAAAATGACTTGAGATTAAAGAATTAACTAATGTTCATTTTGTTTCACTGGGCAAAATATATTTTTAATTGTAAATATACTTAATTTTGGAGTATATCAAATTGCATTTCATTATTACATGTTTATCAAAGATAACACTGAGGTTTTAGGCACTATTACGTATATTCTATTTCCATTTGGGATTATGTCACACCTTAAGTTAGACATAGTTTTAGCACATGAGATATTACTACCCACGCACAAGGCCTTTGTTTTAGAGGGATTGATTACCATACCATGGTTTTTTTAATGGTTAGATATATAAATTAAGTTCATGCACAGCGTCGTTTGGTGATTCCGTATCACATGACTTTAAAAGTTGTTACATCGTCTGCGCAGGTACCAGTTAATACTGTAGGTAAGTCACTGGTATAAACGGTGAAAAGTAAAGGACCAAGAACACTTCCTTGAGGCACTCCTTTTGTGATTGATAATTCATCTGAAAGTATATCATCCAGTTTTACAATTTGTATAGGGTCATAAAGATAATTAGTGAACCATGCTATTGCTGAAGAATGAATTTTGTAATATTCCAACTTAGCAATAAGTAATTGGTGATTAATTACATCAAATGCATTGCTATAGTCAATAAGTACTAAAAATGTCGTTTTAGATTCATCAATATTTTGAATACTTTTATGGTGGTGCTATGACTTTTGTGAAAATTAGATTGAATTGTTGATTAACAAGTCACTGCTCACGATTTATTCCAGAACTTTTGATAATGTAGGTATAATATTAATTGGCCTAAGATGTTTTAATTCAATAGCAAGAGGTACCTTAAGTAGTGGTATTATAACTGTTTTTTTTTATAAGTTAGGGAGTATAGAAGACTGAAATGAAATATTAATTATGTGAGTTATTGCTTGTTTCCAATAAGGAAATACATATTGAAACATTTTTAGGTTGATTGCATTGGATCCGAAGACGAAAGATTTTATTTCGTTTACCTCACTAATAGTGACGTTTTCTAGATACATTTCTGTTACAACCGTGTCATCAGAATTCGTTTCATAATAATTTAAAACCACAACTCTCGTAATGCAACCCTTGGAGACAGCTGTGCTAATTGTCATTGTATGATATATTTTGTGATTGCTCGTTTGTGTTGTTTTGGTTTGTTGTTGTACTTTTCGTAAACTATGTATTGAAAATTGTGCCCAAAATCTTTGAGAAGTAATTGAACAATGGTAAGGCAGTGCCAAGCGTGCAAGAAATCAAGTTACTGGGAATCAAATTTTTCTTTTCATCAATTTATAGCTTAGCTCATAGCTCTGCCAAGATAAAACTTAGTATCGTATCACTGAAACAGTGACTTTTTCAATGAGTAACTATTACATGCTGAGAATTGTGCTTTATTTAAGAAAAAATGTCGATAGCAAGTATACGAACCTTACAGTTTCTCTTAAGAGAAAAAAATGAGTAAATAAGTCCAAGTTTTTTACCAAACAGGATTCCTAAGAGAATTTGACTACGAAAAATACCTATTATCAAAGTATGTATGTATTACGTTTTTTAAATTTCTCCTTAATTTTGCTAATTAGCTATGCTTGATAGGTAACAGTCATAATTCCATTGGCTGATGCTTGCCGACAAGATCAGAAATCTTATTGTGGAAAATGTCAGCAACGAAGGAAACACCTTTCAATTTACATTATTAACTACCACGCAAATAAAAATCGCCCAAGAGTTGTTTGTATAGTTTATCCAAAATGAATTAAAACACTTCAGTCTAAAGTGTTTATACGCGGAGGGCGCATTTCCACTCTCATCGTCAAAGAAATAGAGCGCAAATCGTTCTTGTATTTATTGAACGATACTTCTACATTATATTCTATATGAGAATGTGGCAATGCAGCGGACCAGATGTGAAACTTGGGTGGTAGTGTCCGAACTCTGCGAATTAAGTCGTGATTTGAATAGACTACTGGACTAGTTGTTTATATTGACCGTACAGTGCAGTTCATGTAATAATTTTGGATAAATAGAATTATTTTCTGTGAGGTGTTTATAGCATTTTGGTGATCTTATTAAGTGGTTTTAGTATTATTTCAATATTTGCATTAATTATTATTATTAACATGGCCTTTTGGAGGCCCTTTGAAACGCATGAAAATAAATTATCTGAAGAAAATATTGAACCGGTGACGCCGTTAATTGAAACTATTCGGAGTTTAATAAGAACAAGGATTTACATGTTCAATGTCAGCGTCTTATTTTAAATATTTATGAATGTTTAAAGAGAGAAAATATTGAAACGACAGATAGGGACATTATAAATAGAATTCATGGATTAACTAAACTTTCGACTTCTACGATTTATCGCGTTATTAAGGAAGGGGATGTTATAGATCACTCTACAAGGCGGAAAGGAAAAAAAAACGAAAATTTTGTAGAATTATTGCATACTTAATCCGTTCGAGATGGTTTGGGGCATTATCAAGAAACATTTACGGAAATGCAATCAGTCACCAACTTTAAGCGCAGCAGTACTTAATAATATACGAACATTAGTAAATGAAGTGAGCAATAGCGATATATGGGGAAAATGCGAAAGTCATGTTATACAAAAAGAAAACGAGTATCCTATTTTGCCACCCGTAGCACCAATTATTATTCAAACCGGTGACGATTCTAGTTCAGAATATTCTTCTGATAATTCAATTACCACTTAGTATTTTTGTTTAAATGTTTTTTTACGTTTAATCGAAGCAACTTAGCTTGAACAGTTCCAGAGATTTATAAATTGATTTTATTTGAGTTTTTAACAAATTTTAAATATCAATTTTTACAGTTTGTAGAAAATGTCGTTAGCTAAGTGAGTAAGATTCTTAACTTTTATTCAATCATCAAAATTGCTTTTTAAACTAATATAAATGAATAACCAAGTAAATAAATAAAAATAATTATTATTGGTATTGTACATACATATAAACTCATTTAAAATAGTAAAAAAATATTCGATTTATTTAACGAATTAAAAAATAATTCTAAACCTTTTTGGTCGACGCTCATGGATATGACTAAATTCCCATTGTTGGCGTTTTTATGCTGTTCCAATTCATATTGCAAACACTATAACGGCTGGAAACTACGAAGGATTGAATATAGTGAATATTCTTAGAAAATGCGTCACATTGACCATGTTGGACAGAAGAGATTTTTCGTAGCCTATTGGAACAGGACTAGCACAAGGCAACCTGTAGGAATAAATTCAATCGGAAGAATGTCAAAAAACACAGCTTATGATTTACAGTTACCAAATCCCGAACAATATAATATCCATGTCAATTAGGATTACGATATAAAAGAATGTAACGTGGCTCAATCTGTCATTATTTTAGAGAGCCAATTGATGCACAACTACTACCATTGTAAGGAAGAAGAGATAGCACTTCTTAAAAATACTGAGCCGTATTACATCGTCACCTCGTAATGCTATTTGACTTGGACAGTACTGGGCATTGTTTCAGAAGAACATCCACCACACTGTTAGCTGATCCAGAGGCAGATATTTTGACATCAAAACGACACTAGGAGTCTAATGCTGTGACTTAAAGATATGTTCAGGGGCACACGAAAACTAGAAGAAAATTGCAATAACAGTTTTAAGGAGTGTACACTTTGAAAATAACGGTCAAAGTATGCAACAATCAATTAACAGTGTTACAAGATATGAACAATCGACTTCCGGTATAAATTTAATGAATTATAATGATTGCACAATAAAAGCCTATAATTGATAAAGATTTAACTTAATTTACTTACAGTATTTACTTTTCCCACTAGCGGGGGAAGAAGTTTCAATATTAATAAAAAAAAAACTGCTGACAACTTGAGTGCCAAATCATAATCTTTCATCAAAAATTTTTTTTTTTAAGTTAAAAGCAAAAAATCCGGCATGCTTATTTTCCTTATCAAGTAACTCGTCCTTTCCTTGGCCTCAAGAACCTTTGTACCAAATTAGAGAGCTTAAACTGCGGTTACTACCGTAATTCAAACGCACAGGCAATTTTTTGAGTTCATGCTTTTTCGTCAATCCATCGAGATTCATCTAGAAATGCACCAAAATATTTAAGAAACATTTCTTTCTCACTTGAGAGATGAAGAAACAAGAAATCCATGGGAAATGATCACAAATAATTTAAAAATCTAAATGCATCAAGTGAAAATATTATTGCTTTATAACCAGACTCCCGATCCGAAATCGTCATGACATCAAAACAGGACTGGATCTTGGTGATATGAACAATATCACCATTTTCATTTCCAATAATACAATATCTTACCTTGCAATTGTATTTAATGAATGCAGTAATGTTCGAGGTTAAATGGCGGCTAAATAGTTCTAAGCAAGCCATTTAAGATGTGGATATATTAATTGGTGGATGTAACACTAGCAGAAATAGATTCATGTGGTAACTACGAACCATTAGAAAAAAAGTTATTATTTGCATTTGTTCTTTACTATCCGGAATTAAACTCCAACGCCGTTCACTAATATCCACATATATTGTGAAAAAGACATCTGCTGATGTAGCTGGTGCGTATTTGAAGCAGTTAAATTTTTTCAGAGACTGTAGATTTATATCTGGTATAGAGAACTCCACTGTTTCGCTACTTAAAAGTTGCACCACATACGAAAATGTACAAAAGAAACCGGAGCTGTTTTTTAAACTGTTTTCAGTTTGTCCTTTATTGTCTCAGCAATACCCATAAATAATTAAAAAATATATTGACGTACTTACATCATATAAAATGTTTATTGCATCAATTCCTATACAGGGTGCAAAGTTCATTTACACCCGGCATAGTCTACTTTTCTGGCTTACGTTGAAAGTCGCGTATGGCTAGAGGAATCCGCAAGAAATTTCCACGTATATATGCTAAATTTCCTCTAATAATTGCTCTCAACATCTGTTGAGCACGTAAAATGGCAACTAATTTATTTGAATCCAACTGATTTACTACTAATTTAACGGCATTAAAGTTACAATAATAATGAAAATTGCCAAAAATATTTTAGGTAAACTTTGTATTGTTTTTAGTGCAGATTTCAAATATGACCTTCATTATTCTCTATCACGTAAGGTTCTTTTCACAACAAAGGTATTAAGATTTAAAAAATTACACAAAATATGTTTTTTGGTAATTAAAGTTTTATTAATACAAAGTCTTGGTAAGTGAATTATAACTAAAATCTAGTTAATATGATCCAAAAAGCATTTAAAGTTCACTGAAAATTATTATAAATCTTTATGGCATCTTTTTTGCTGACTTTCAAAGCTTCTTTTGAAACTTTTCGTCTAATTCCCTGGTAACTTCTTTCCATTTTTTTAATATCCTGATGGAATCTTTCACGTTGCCCTTCACTTACCGTCTCAAGATTTTCTGGAAAATAGTCAAAATGCGAATTTTTCACCTACCACATCTAAATTGAAATTTCTATGACTGTCACTATCTCTACCACGTACACACTTTTTTATGATTTTCAGATAAAACATGTTTCCTAACATCCTATTGGCTTTTCCACGAAAGTGTATTTTCACAGTTTCTACAGAAAAGTTTTGTTAAACTGCAATTCTGGAAAACCTTTAATCCGCGAGAGCTCTGTATGTTTCTAAGGAACATTTTTAACGTTTAACGATACACATACATTTATATCTAAAGCGTAAAGAATACTGTGACATTGTGGCGTATTCAGTCTAAATAATGCAGGTGGAGTGCAGGTAAAATGTCTCGACCTTCTTTTATTATATCACATGTTTGTTTACCTTTTAGTAGGTGTCTTGAAAATGTGTGAAGATAAATTAATTTTTTGGAGCAAAAGATTATTTAGGCATTATGCACAATTTTTTGCTCTACCAGCGAGTAACAGAATATCATTTTTTTAAAAATTAAATCGTTTTATTTTATATGCTGAAAAAAAGTACGTCTCTAAAATGACAACCTGTGATCCGGATTTTGTTTGTAACAGAATTTTACATTACTGAAATATATCCCGTGATAGAACTAGTAATATCGTAATTACAAGAATTATAAAGTTATAGCAGTAATATTATAGCTATTAGGAGTAGACCAATTCATAAGCTGTCGGATTTTATACTGTTTTTTTTAAATTAAACTATTGCCGACGTTTCGATAAAAATTGTTATCATCTTCAAGGCTATAATCAAATACCTTACTTAAAAATAGTTTAAACAAAAGCTTAGCATCATTTTCAGAATAGAACACTAAATATATACAAAAATCATTTCTACAGATTATGGCTAAATAACAAAACCATTTTATACATTAAATTGAAAAGCCCGTAATCTAAAGATAAAAATCTTTATTTTCCAGACCAGAGAATCATTTAGATGGATCTGAGAAAATATTGAATTAGAATTTCCTCCAGAAAAGCATTACCAAAGATTCAATTTAGCAAGCAAAAACAGATTAAGCAGCTCGGTCAATAGGTGTCATACTCTCATATAACTTCATTTACGGATGCCGTCTCAAAGGAAATAGTGTTTGGAAATTGGGTTAGAGTCTGTGCTAGTCACCCACTTTGCTGTGGTTTATTGCACAAGCTTGTATGCTATAACTTTTCAAAGCGTTAAGGATTCAACGTTTTATCGCACTTGCCATCAGTCACATTGAGCTCGTTCATCTTTTATGTATTTACAGTTTACAAAAGGCGTCCAGTTAAAAGCATCTAAGGATCGGAACGTGCTAAAGTTTAAATAATTTTTATTTTAGAATTGCAGGAATGCTTTACGACAGCTTAGTAAAATTGCACGCCAACGGGACGTAGTGCTTTTTAATTGGAATGATAATTAATTTCCTGCAGTAGATGTACCGAAGTTTGATATACAAGGGAGTTAACTAAAATGCTTCTACGATACATTGCCTTTATTTCACAAAGTGTAAACAACAATATTTTTACAAAATAGTAAAATAAAATATTATATATTTGGGAAATCGCAAGGCACAGACTCATATTTTAGAGAATCGACTATATTATTGTAAATGTTTGTAATTTAATATGTAAAAGACCGTTTCCACTCTATGAAAGGGGGTAATAATATATCTTTCTACAAAGACAAGTAGGCGCTTTATTTGTTATAACTAGACACCGGACAATTTCCGCTAGTCCCGGATCAGCTTCCCAACCACTCTGAGCTCTCTTAGTTAAGGACGCACAGCGCACGCACCAGTAAACGTGACAATGTCTAGACTGCGCGAGGATACAAATAAATAGTAACATCTATGTCACATTTTCGTTTCGTGTTTGTCTACAGTTGAACTACAGGAAATTGTTTCTCGCTTTGATGACTTATAGGTCGATGGATCTACAGTACCGTATGTAACAGAAAATTAATGTTTCACATAAAATCATTAATGTTATTCTGCGTACTTTAAGTGCTATTTATAGTACACCGCCACTGTTAATATGTAGGTTTGTGCAAAACAGATTGATACTAAGTGAGATTTTTCTTATCAACTAAAAAGCCACTCGATCAAAGCTTGTTAAATAGAACAAAATGTGGTGTCTTCAACAAGAAAATTCTAAAGATATTCTTTAGAATTTTCTTGTTGATAATTATATCTGGACCTCTCACATCAAGGCAATATGCAAATAATTGCACCAGGTAAGTGATTGATAGATCCGTATTGCTAATGCATTATTTAGCTCTTTCATTTCTTATCACATGAGAGTGAAGAGTCTTCTAATTACAGAAAAAGGAAATTAAATACATTATGGTAATGATAAATTGGGAGAGTTGTAGGGAATTGTTTAAAAAATTCTGAACAACCCGTATACCTGATTTCGACCTATATCCACCGAACATAACGCGACATTATGAGTACCATTTAAGATATTCGCACGTGATAGAACAGACACCAGCGCTGTCTTACGTACCCGAAGATATTGAGTCCGTTGTTGAGAACGAGAAATGTCGTATTTATTGGAACTACTCGTTCCCCACTGTCAGGATAATCCAAGTTAATAAGCCTGACATAGTCCTCCTTGACCAAGGTGATGTATGTCATCGATTGTTCGGCACCCGTCGAGAAAAACATCACCTTGAAGGAGGAAGAAAACGACTCAAATATCGCGATCTTCGGTATGAACGCCAAATGCTGTACCCAGACTACTTGGTCAGAGGTTGTTCTAAGATTATCACCGTCTGCTTAGGGCATGATTCTGGGATCTATAGCCACTAACCAGGCGGGATGTGGGGAGTGGCTATAGGTAATTTGCTGACACGATTCCCATATGAATCGAAGCCATGGGAGGACTGTCTTGCGTCTTGAAACCGAAAAGAAAAAGGGAAAAGTTAGTAGAAAATGATCATTTTCTAAAATGGAGCGAAAATATATTTTTTTAACAGTATCTACCTTTTTGGTTGCAAAATATTGCAATGCAGTATTATTGAACATTTTCTCATATTTCCTTGCCATTTAAAAATGCACCCACCTATGTCTCGTGAGAGATGGTATTATAAAATCCTAACCAGCTATTCTAAAACTGTGCCGATTAAGCTTAATTTTTTTTTATAGGAAAAAAATTAAAAAATATATTTGCGTCGATATCATTTATTTCCCTGTAGCACTTTCTGCAAATTGTAATGATAACAATGAACATAACCGTTTGATTGCCAACAAAACCTCGTTCTAAAAATAGAAAAAAAAAACAGATTGAAAATCAGTTAAAAATCTTCGGAAGTAAAAAGGTTATGAAATTGAATCATATCATCCAATTTTACGTTTTAACTGTTGGGCAGTCTATCCCAAAAGAAATTAAATTTGCTATACTGCCTTGTATTTTCACGTAGGCGTACTACTTTCATCACATATATGGTTTTTTCATAAAATATCGAGGTTATATTAACTTCTAAGCTCGTAGCGTTCTTTGTTATTCAGTGAATGATACACGTCAAAAACAGATGACATCAAGGACGTCTTTGAGTTAGCTTACACGTTTTTCTTTTACAGAATAGTGCCCGATTCTTTATTTACAAGGTAACTTTGAAATGTTCGATCTGAAATCTGCCAGAAGTCAAGTTTCACAAATGTATTTATGCGAATTCTTGTATAAATAAGTTGCTTTTTACCCAAATCTGTAGGTTATTATTGATATAAAATGTCTTACTACAACAATAGAAATCATGAGATAAAATACATCGCCTCTTATATATGTTTTCATACACACGTTTTTTATATGATAATTTACGGCAGTCTGGTTTTACACATCGCATCAAAAACTTGATCTTTAAAATAAAAATTGTTTTAGCCAAAAAGACTATTTATCCAGTATTTTCCGTAAATATCTGACAATAATAATTTGGTATCATCTACAAAAACTATAACGTCATTCCCATGCTAAAACAGGAAAATTAATGGGGCTGGTTTTAAACTTAAAATAATTACTCGTAAAGTTTCACATACATTTCAATGTACTAAAAGTAGGCTGCATAATAATTACTGATACTAATGTTGAGTTTCACATAACTTAATTGGTTTATCACATATTGAGTTTAAAAATAAAACAGAGCCTTCATAACATTAATTAACTTTCAATACTTGAGTAAAAGTTTACAACTCTGATTCTTATACTAAGAGAAATATAACCAAAACATTAAGATAAAGGTAGAATGTTCTATAACAATTATAATATTTAAGTACAATTAAAATCGAACCAAAAGTTAAATAGTATAGAATATCGCTCTAGGTTTGAACTAGTCGGTAAAAGGTAACAAGAAAAGTAAATTATACAGCTTATGAGTGCAAAACACCGCTCCAAAACAAAAAAAAATAACAGGGATAAAACAGAAAAACACTCCGCCACATATAGGCAGTCAATGCTAATACCTTATAATACTACAGAGCCTTCACATATGATCGTAAACCACGTGATCTCCTCCTGCATTAGAATCTTGTCGTTGATATGAAAATGGTGGTACTTACAACTGGTTATATACCCTCTCCACATGGAGACAAATTTTACCTGTGTAACACCAAAAATTAGTACTTCACTGAGCATACTAAGCCATACAACCAATAAACAATATTGATTTTCATTAATTAATAATTAATTACTATTCAGGTACCAAATAAATAAGCACACGGGTTTTTCTCCTTAACAACCTCTCTCCGCAGCGCCTTGCAGAGTTCTCCCACTCAAGCGATCTTGCTACTTCCGGCTCTTTCACGCCCCCTGGCTATAGAGGTATGCATTAAAACCATAGAGCTATAGACCACCCACACTTTAATTGTACAGGTTTTGCATAACTAACAGGGTCAAAATAAACTTGAATTTTCTTTTATGCAAAATACGGGACGATAAACAGTGGACCATTACAATATGGTTGCTAAATTTTACCGCTAAGCTTGTCTATCATGAGTTTAGAAGCCCATAACGGATTAATCTCAAGTTTCTCAAAATGAGATTATTGGTTTAAAATCACTTGTTACATCCATTAAAGTGCAATAAGGCCTTAGTATGAGGAGAACACTGATAGCTAGTTTAATTTTGTGGAAAATGTGGTTTGTCCAAACAAAATATTCTAGTAGCTTTTTGCTAAAAACTTAGTTTTGTGTCTTAACTCGTTATGGCTCTCATTTGTTTTATTTATGAACAGATTTTTTCGAAATTTGTTATGAGGAATAACATTTGCTGCTCGCTTAATTTTAATTTTTGTACCTTCAGTTTTCCTAAAATAATAAAAATTTTATATTTTTAAGTGGAAGATCCCAATAACACAAATCGTATAATAAACGAATTAAAATCGTTACCAATTATACTAATCTCGGTTAAATAAACGTAGAAATGTCCTGATATATCAAAAAAATATACGTAAATTAAATGTTTGCAAATAAAATTAATAACAGAATATTTCAACACCTCATCACAATATAATTTTTTATGTCAAAAATATAGCTAAAATTACAAATGTTTTATAATCTTTTGAGTAATTGAAAATGTGGGAAAAATTACGTATAATATTGATAATTGTACCTATGAATTATACATACATCAAAACCAGAAATACACCAAAAATGTATACAATACCATAAACAAAATATGTGTTACTTGGGTGTAAATATTTTTTAATAACATAACTTAACAAAATTAATAATACAGGTAATATTTTAATAAGATATACATAGAGATATATAAAGATTTATTTATCAGTTTGTTAAAATAATTTATAGGAAAGTGGCTGAATACCCAAAGGTGAGAAGAAATTACATATTTATTTTCAATATGATTGTAAAATTTAATGCATTGTTAAAATAATAAAACCAGTGACAAGTTATTTAATATCTTATATCAAAATAAACAGTAATAAACAACTGCAAATTAATGTTTTTAAATTATATTTCAATAAGTACTAAAAGTCAATATCTTATAATAATTAAATAAAAGAGACATTTTCAAACAAAACCAATTTCACGAAATATTTATCATGCCCCTATCAGACTCAGAAATAATTGCCATCAAAAGCAAAAACATAATTGAGAACAGTAAATTAACTGGTAACAATTACGAGGCATAAGTTGTGATATTGTCAGAGAGAAAACGCTGGCATTTTCCACATGACAACATATTATTCAGTAAAAGCCTGGTATTTAAACTTACACAATATGGTTCTAATAATAAATAACTTAGCTATTAGTTTCCAGAAATACTTTTGGAATAACAACAGTTATATCAAATATTTGTTTCAGAGATACACTGTATCCAAGATAAGAATGCACAGCATGGGCATCTTGGAAATGGTAGGAGATACGAATTCTGTTAAATGGGGAAAAAGTTGCGTAATTAGGATACTATCATAATGGTCTTAACCAATGTCAAAAATTATTTTTCATTTTTGAATTATTTCTAAAAGAGTAAATTTTTGAAATTTGCTTTTAATTTTTTTTCACGTTATTATCAAAAATATGAAAAAACAAACAAAACATCCTCATTGCACTTTCTGATAAACTTTAACGTGGCAATGATATTTTCGCCCTCCGACGTTTCGTGATCGTGGAACCGTCATCAACTTCTTTTTTTTAAATACGGACCTGGATTTTCTTTACGGATTTTGAATGCATTCTTCATTCTAAATTCAGCAATAAATGTTCAAAATGGGAACCGTTATTTTCTAAGCAAAGATAGCATCTTCGTATAGTAGAGTCTAAAACTCTAGCTAGCATTTCTGGAGTAATGCTGTTAAATGCTTCGGTAACAGATGCCTCTAATTCTTGTTCATTTTCAAAATTATGCCTGTATCCGAAGTTTTTGATATATCCCCACAGAAAAAAATCCAACGATGTCATATCCGACGCTCGTGCTGGCTAGGATACTATTGAATAAGTGCCAATCCATTTTTCTGGGAACCGATTGGATAAATATTCTCGAACAGCCCTAGAATTATGTGCTGGAGCACTATCTTGTTGAAACTAACAATTCTGTCTAGGGCGTCTTCAAGATAAGTGTCAAGTAAGTTCTGATAACGTTGGGCAGTCAATGAGTCATGGTAAATAAAAGGGCCTATAATTCTTTTACCAAAAATGGTAACCCACATATTAAAACCAAAGCGGTGTTGGTGTCTGACTGGTTTGAACAAGTGCTGATTTTCTCGGGACCAATAATGTGTATTTTTTCGATTAAAAATACCATTATTAGTGACCATACTTTCGTCTGACCAAAGTACTTTATGAGGAAAATTTTCATCCTCCTGGCATTTTCTAGTATACCACTCACAGAATGTCCTGCGTCTTTCTTCGTCGCCTGGCCTAAGCCCTTGACAAATTCTAAATTTATAAGGATGAAGCCGATGTTTTCGTAAAATAAAACTGGACGTGGATTTTGATATCCCAGTAGCTCGTTCAATTTCTCTAGTTGATACACGTGGATTTTCAGTAACTGTCAACAATACACTGTTTACTTTCTCTTCGTTACATGGTTTTTGTCGAGACCGAATGGGTTTTCGGAAAGAACCGTATTCTTTAAGATTTAACACTAACCTTCTAAAAAATTGTTTTATCAGGCTGCCTTCTTTCTGGGTACCTATCGAGATACAAATTCCAGCATCAACACAATTTCGGTGGCACAAAATGTAACATGTTACCATATCAAATTTTTCTTCATTCGAAAACGAATCCATTAGTATAAATATGTATAAAGACAACAATATGAAACAACGACTATTTATGAATATGACAGATCATTAAACTCAAACAATCATTGTTTTTACCAGCCTACTTATCACTAAAAAAAGGTAACTCAACGTGTAGCACATTGAGCATATTTTTTTGCTTGACTTTTATCAGTTTAAATGAAATAATCTTTAATCGAAGTCGTGCTATTACTTTTGAATTTAGAGTGTTCACATTTATGAGAAATGTAGATTGACGAAAACATGATCGGATTTGCCGATTTGCTTGCTCCTAATCAGTATTTAAAAATAAACGATTTAAAATTTATTTCTTGCCTTATTTTCGCGTTGCTGAAGGCTGAAATAATTAATACAACTTTCAAAGTAAAAGCCGTACTACATAAATCCTAGTAACGACTATAACTAGAGAAAAACATGTTGTAAGCTCTATGTGTAATACATAGGTGAATTTAGAATGAAGAATGCATTCAAAATCTGTTAAAAATATCCAGGTCCGTATTTAAAAAAAGAAGTTGATGATGGTTCCACGATCACGAAACGTCGGAGGGCGAAAATATCATTGTCACGTTAAAGTTTATTAGAAAGTACAATGAGGATGTTTTGTTTGTTTTTTCATATTTTTGATAATAACGAGGAAAAAAATTAAAAGCGAATTTCAAAAATTTACTTTTTTTCGAAATAAATCAAAAACGAAAAATAATTTTTGACATTAGTTAAGACGATTGTGATAGTATCCTAATTACGCAACTTTTTCCCCATTTAACCGAATTCGTATCTCCTACCATTTCCAAGATGCCCATGCTGTGCATACTTTTCTTGGACACAGTGTATATAGGAAAGGAAAGTACAGACAGGAAGTCAGTCGCTCATTTGTGGCTGCAACTGAGAGACCCCATGTTTACAGGGCAACAGACAATATTATCGTGGAGGCAACTATAGCTACCTGCGTGGTATTCCCTACTCAAGGTTCAAAGTAACAAAGTATAGAAGGTTACTGCGGGATGAGATGTAATAGGAAGAAAAGGATCATGGGTAAAACTTTAAGCCTTGGGTAGGGAATACCACGCAAGTAGCTATATTTACCTGTAAGATCTTCATTTACTTGTATTTTTTCGCAGAATCCAAAATTTGAATAAAAAATCAATTGTACATCACCTTTAAGAAATCTGATATGTTAGTTTTTTAAATATAATACTCTGTATGTTTTAAAGTAACTCGATTTTCCTCATTTTTCTGATTTCGAAAATACCAACATGTGTCATGTTATCTCAAAATTTTTTTAAGATATTTGGATTTTGGCATTAAAATACCGTTAATGACTTTGGCAAACGTAGTTGTCTTTGGAATCCAACTAGGTGCATTTCTGAAATAAAGATGCGGTTTACTTATCACCGCAATGTTTGTCAAAAATCAATATCTGTCGTGGTCAATGCTTCTTCTATTCTTAGTGTCGTTTCCGATGGTATCTCAACATTGAATACTGGCCACTAATACACTTTTGCAAAAATTGAACGAGCCATTTTAAAAAAAGTTAACCTCCGTTATCTTCAATTTCGCACTGTTTAACTATCTACGTGTCATTTACATAGACGTTTTATAGATACTACATATTTAGAGTGCCTTCCAATGACTTCGAAATCATTAGTGTATTCATTTCCAATGGGGCAGTGGGCATGAACGTGATCCAGCAAACACGTTCCGCTTATCTCTCTCTATGGACCCTCGACAATAACCAGATCCGTACATAAGAATCTTATCTTTCATAATGTTAGGGAATATTTCATTAGATGTTTACTACGTAGTATTATATCTACATAAAAGTTTTCTCTGGAATTTATCACTACCTCTCGATCTCTAGTTATGATTTTTTTTCAAAAAGGACAATAATCGATTTGCTATCACTTTTTCAATCATTTTTGATATGCTACTTAATAGTGATATTTGGTAAAATTCCTCTTTCATTTATACTACATTTTTTTATGAATGTGTATAACCAAAGCTGTTTTAAGTATATCAGGAAATATGCCAAGGTTTAGAGATAAATTTATCAAATAAATTAAAGGGTCAGTTACATTAGAGATACCGTTTTTGAGAATTCTGTCTGTTAGTTCATCACAACCTGATCAATTTTTATTTTTACGCACATTAGCAGCAGTTAAAATTTCATCTTTTGTCACAAGCGTGATATATATTGCATTTTTATTGTAATTTGATGCCATACACACTTGGCAAAGATAAATTGTAAGACAATTTTGTATTAACGACATTCACAGCAACAAAAGAAAAATGTTTAGAAAAAGAATTGACTACATCTTTTGCTTCACTAAATTTGTTTTCGTCCATATTGTTTCTTTAACTTTTTTTCTCTCTTTCCATAATTTTCTATTTATTATTTATATTTCTTTCCTTTTCTTCACCACTGATATCAAATAGTATTTAATGGCATTTTTTGTGAATTTTGGGTTAGATATACATGAAAATTATTGTAGTATTAATTGTAGTTCTCTAATGATCCTTTAATAAACCAAAACTTACACAAAAAATTACGTGTATATTTATAAGAAAATTTTTTTTAAGGTTTTTACTCTCACATATAAATTCCGTTGTGAGCCATTTATTATTATTATAAATTTTATTGCAACTTTATTTTTTTCATTGTTTTCGTGGAATAACTGATTTTGAGACGTGAAAGGGTATTTTCAACAAACAAATTGAAATATATAAGGCTTTTATTCCCCAACGTTAATATATTCAACTTGGTACTTCAATTAAAATTACGTTTATAATTTGATAATTTATTATAATATAATTAACGACTCCTACTAACCACCCCTCAGCAAATTATTACTGTAATAATTAATTTATTTAATCCTCGTTAAACTTTTAAAGGTGACACCATTGTTTCCCTTTCAAATTTATTTTCCCTTCAATTGAAATATTAACCCAGTATAATTTGTGACAGTTTAATCTAATTTTTGTTCACAAATTATTAATTTAATTTAATTACCTACTTAAAAGTTAAAAATTACCACGTTTATTTAACGTAAAGTGTAGAAAGGGTCTAAGTAAATACTTAGCATAGAAATTACCAGCTAGGTACTTTAAAACATAATCTTTATTTAATGACAGAGTCCATTTTGGAATTCATTGTTTTAAAAAATAAAATAACAATATATTGGTTTGTGCATGGGCCAAAAATAAAAAAAAATAGTTAACTAATAAAATATATGGACAATTTTAGTAATCCATTTTTAATACATAAGAAAGTAAAAACATTTTTTTAAATTAATGTATTTTTGAAAGACTTATTATACTCTCAGGGTTCAGCCGTGATTAAAAGGTTAAGAAACGCTTCATTAGATGTACATTTAATATTATTTTAAAAAATGTAAATAAGCTATTGTTATAGTTACAGATATAGTGTTTATTATAATACATGTCTTGACTTATTAACCCCGTTAGGCAATTCATAAATAACCGGCTTAATATAAATTGCCATATTAATAGTGTTGTAACCTAGAAGGTGAGGTGGACGTTTTCACTAGTATACTCCAAGAGAGCAAACGGAGGATTGCTGAGACCATCACCATCGACCCGTACCGACATTAACTTGCCAATCGGATTAAGCAGACTATACGCAACAAAAACCGGCTGAGACAGCGATGGCAGCGTCACAGAGATGCTGGTGCCAGGGCGGCAATAAACTGGCTACAAACATAAATTCGTAGCCTCATCAGCACCGAAAAGAATCGAAAATGGAGAGAAAAATTAGAATCGCTAAATAAACAAGGTGGTTCGCTGTGGAAACTGCCGAGGCGTCTTAAAAATACACTAGAGGTGATTCCCGCCCTGTTGGAAAACACTTACGGCTCTCAGACAACCTACATAAAAGACAGGCAAAAAGCCAACTATTTAGCTGACCACTTTGAAAATATTTATAACCAACATTATGTAAATGATTTAGAACATGATCGCAGTGAAAATGTTGTTACTTAAAATTACGGTCATGATGTCCAAATTCCGCCAACGCGACAACAATTTTTGAAAGTCATGACCAACCCCACTGAACTTCGCAAGCTTATCAAAACTTTGGCGAAAAACAAGGTCCGAGAAAGATGGTATTGATCACAAGCTTTTCAAAAATCTGCTGAGGAACGGTATACAACTTTTCATATCATCAATGGTATCCTGCGTCTGCAGCACTGGCCCGTTCAGAGGAAGGGTACAGTGGTGATCCCTATCTTGAAACCAAACAAGAATTCTAAACTTGCAAACAGTTATCGCCCCATTTGGTTACTCTCGGCGATATCTAAAATAGCTGAAAGGATCGTCCTGAATCGGCTCAATACCGCTCAGGACGATCTTAACATCAACGATAACTTTCAGTTTGGTTTCAAGAAGATACATAGCACTGTACAGCTGGTTGTATGCATCGCCAATGATATCAAGGTGCAATACAGCCTCGGAAAGAGTATTGCCATGGTACTCTTAGATATCGAGAAAGCCTTCGATACTGTCTGGTTAGCGGGCATCATTTATAAACTGTATCAGTATGACTTTCCAGGATTTCTAATTAAACTCGTTCACTCTTATCTACACTGTAGAACGCAGCGGGTGAGAGTGAACAACACACCCTCAACACCACAGAACAAACGAGCTGGTGTCCCGCAGTGGTCCGTACTCGCGTCAAAGTTATATAATATTATACCTTTCCGACTTTCCGGAGTTCCCTAATACCAAAGATTATATACACTATCTTTGCTAATACTCAGGTAACTATGTACGCCGATAATACGGCCATGTACTGCCACAGCGACCATGGCCATATATATATATATATATATATATATATATATATATATATATATATATATATATATATATATATATATATATATATATATATATATATATATATATATATATATATATATATAAATCGAAATTTTTGATATAAGACAAAACTATTTTTATAATGTCTGCATTTATATGCACAAAAATAGGCATTTGTTACAATTACCAGCTCACGGATACAGTACAAGACAAAAGTCACATAATTTTTCCATTAAATTTACGAAAAAAACGATAGGGCAAAGAAACATAAATTTTTTGGTTCCCAAGATTTTTAGCTCATTACCATCTGAACTAAGATTAATAAACTCGTTAAATAAATTTAAAAAATAATGTAAGAGATATTTACTACTGCAAAAACGAGAAGATATTTATTCTATAATTGATTTAAAAAACAACTAAATCAAAAATTGTCCTCCAACAGAGATATCATTTTCATTATTAATATTGGTATTAAATCATTATTATTGATTTTGGCAAATATTAAATAGAGTCAATAAAACCAACTCGGATTGTTACAGGGATATCTACAGTATATGACCTATCTAGCTAGATATTATATGTGTGTATAAGAGTATGTAAGCATGTATGTAGTATTATTGTATATGTTTCGTAAGCGTGTGTGTATGTGTGCTTATGTATATGTATATATTGTATAAATATGGGAGTATATATAGATGTGTGTATGTATGTGCATGTGTATATATATGTAAATATACACATGCATGTGTATATGTATTTATAGATGTTAAGTTTGGCGCTTATTGAGCCTTTTTTATATACTAAGCAGTATTTATAAGTTACAATATTGTTTATTCCAGTTGTAATATTTTCTTATATTATTACTCATTACAATTGCTGTTATAGATATGTTCATCCCACGCTCAAATATCTTAGGATATTTTGTGGTGTATTATGTTTATTTATGTAGTATACTTCTTCTTGTTTTTAATACGAAATTGTATATTGTTGTATGAAATAAACATTATTATTATTATTATTATATATATATATATATATATATATATATATATATATATATATATATATATATATATATATATATATATATATATATATATATATATTTGGAATAGAAAATTGAAATTTCGAGGGCTTATTATACGACTAAAATGCCATCTTTTCAATAAAAAATCAAGTTTGGTGCACATCCGGTTTGACCGGAAATGCCCACAACTTTCGATTTTTAAATGAAACACCCTATATATTTTTACATTTTTGGAATCTAGAGGAAATTTTGAATACAATACATCCATTTTGGTCACTTTTTGATAAACATTAAAAATTTTATTAAAAAATCTATTTCTGAATCCAGACTGCTGTGGTGCCCAAAATATATTTTAGTTTGTGTGCTACGTTACTATGATTTTTCCAATGTTATTAGGTTACCAGATTTTAAACAGAAATGTATAATTTTAGTTTCCAAACCCCACTAATCTATTAGCCGCATGTTTCTAAAAGCTTGGTTGCATTGTATTTTGGCTGAAATCTCAAATATTTCTGAGCGGATTTTCAAAATTTTGGTATCATTAGATTCGTATGAAAATGGGGTATTTAAAAATGTTGGTGAACGATTAACTTCCCATTTAAAAAAAACGAGTTAGTGGGTAAAAATCACATTTAAAAATTTTAAACGCCTCTAAACAATTAAGTAATGCAATCATATTGCTCTTTTTATTTTTTATAGTAACGTAGCACACAAACTAAAATATATTTTGGGCACCACAACACTCTGGATTCAGAAATAGATTTTTTAATAAAATTTTTAATGTTTATCAAAAAGTGACCAAAATGGATGTATTGTATTCAAAATTTCCTCTAGATTCCAAAAATGTAAAAATATATAGGGTGTTTCATTTAAAACTCGAAAGTTGTGGGCATTTCCGGTCAAACCGGATGTGCACCAAACTTGATTTTTTATTGAAAAGATGGCATTTTAGTCGTATAATAAGCCCTCGAAATTTCAATTTTCTATTCCAAATATTTTATGAGATATCGGGGCGAGCGCAATTCGTGACTCACCCGGTATATATATATATATATATATATATATATATATATATATATATATATATATATATATATATATATATATATATATATATAATATATATATATATAAATATATATATATATATATATATATATATATATATATATATATATATATATATATATATATATTGGAGATGGGTGCAACAGACCGTGACATAAGCACAGACACACGCATGCGCGCCCGAACAGGACCGATTACACGAAGCCGCGCTCGAAATCAGGAGATGGGTGCAGCAGACCATGACGCCCGGAGTGTGTCGAGAGCAACAGAGCGTAACATAGGTAGAGTATATAAAGAACTACCAGATCCAGAAAACGTCAGTTCAGTTCGAGTTACCAGAAGCCGCAGTAAGCAGTTATCTGTTAGAACCTGAAGATGGCAGATGAGATTCTTCCGAAACGTCGTTCAGACAACCACGGTCCCTCTCGGGGCCTATCACCTACGCGGGAGTATACCCGGAAAACGAATTTATATATATATATATATATATATATATATATATATTATATATATATATATATATATATATATATATATATATATATATATATATATATCTTTTTTGAGATTTGACATTTTGTTTTGCTTTGATTTCGTTCCTATCAGGAATTTTTTTTGTTTTATCTTCTATTTTTCAGTTTTTTTGCGGCACAATAATAGGAAAAGTATATCGAAATTGTGTTTTATGTAAAAACTGAAAACACAGTCATATCTGGAAGAATATCACGTGACATTTCACAGGTTAGAATTGTTTTATTTTTATATTGTTCAAGCATTATCTGCACAATCTAACCATCTGCATTAACTATACATTGAAGTAAATATTTAATGAAAAAATTTAATCGTATAGGTTACCCAGTGACGATAGCCAAAATGTATGGGTACAAATACGTATGAGGTTTTTCAAGTAGACATTATACATACACTATTCATATGTTCAAAACATTTTATAAACGAAGACTACATGGATCCAAAACTCAAAAGTCTGGGAAACCATTACAATCAAGAGCGGGAGCTTTTCCATCTATAGCGGTGTCCAATCCAATCTTGACAATGGAAGTTTTAAGGGCACAAGGTATAGTATTTATTAAGTCAAGATAGCAGTATTTGGAGTCCTGTCAGGTTAAAGAAATTAATGATTTTCATTCTATACAATTCGTCCTTTAAAATAATTTTATATCACGTAGTCTAAAATGTATCGACAACTAAATTGAATAAAGCAGCTTGCCTCAGTTTTTATGTTAACTTATAGTGGAGGGAATTTTACCAATGTTCTTAATACAATAATTTGATCTGTGCTTTTATTTTTAAAGGTATTTTAAAGTAAAATAATTGTGCCCATTAAAATTTTTTAAAATTGGGTCCTTCCTTATAAATATTAAAATATTTTCTTGGTAGATAACAAGATTGTATATGTAATAGTTATAACCACATTTTCAGGTTTTTTGGCATGATAATTATAATATCTTGAGTGTCATATATTAAATAAAATTAAATTATCAAAATTTTAATGCCTCGTGTTAAAAGCTAGATAACATTCAACGAAAAACTTTCATTTATAACTTGTATGTATATTACAATATTTAATTTTCTTTTTAGTCATCCCTGCCATGTACATTAGAAGATCTGGTTTCCCAAAAATCAAAGAGTAGAAGACAGGAAGTACTCTCAAGAAATCTGGCAGTTTGCACTGACTCTCCAATTCTATTCTTCTAGAGCTTACGATTACTTTCGTAGACTTGAGAAAATCTGTTACCCTATCTGATAACAAAAGTTCTTGTGCATCTTTAATAGTGACAAGTTAGCATGCTATTATCATAGTTTTTATTAATATGGCTGCTATATTATTAATCTTTTTGTATTGTTTAATTAGGTGCATATATTCTTGTATGTTCAGTAAATACTGTTTAAATGAATTGTGATCAATTTATCACTGAAGTGCATTGTTTTATTACCCTAATATGAAAAGAATTTTCATTATTGCATTTATAGATTTTTCTTACTTTTGGTTGAACATTTATATGAAATCAGGCACGAAAGTGAGACTTCTGCGAAACTGTTTTCAATTTTCAGCTATATATCATTAATATTTTCGACAACTCCACAAACAGCTGAACTAAAATTTAACACTTATAAGGCTTAATTCATAAAATCTTAAGATTTCATAAATTCAAAGATATGTATGACTATATTGTAAAGTACTGTTTGTGATATAGTTTTCCGGTCATAAAGTACTTCTTTATAATATTAGTAGAATAAAGTAACTTTATTTTACTAGTACTATAAAAAGGTACTTTATGGCTGCAAAACTATGTCATAAACAGTACACAGCATACTTCACTTGTTTCTCATAGAATAGATACAAAATTTATAAAATGAATGTTTCTCCATAATGAGTTAATTTTAGCAGTCGAACATAAAGCTTTACATGCAACTCCTCCATATTATAGCTTTATTGAATTCATCCTTTTTATGGCCTTGGTCACTACATTTAATTCACATATAAACGACTTGCTCAATAAACCCTTATATTATGGACTTATTACATAAACAGCTATTATAATAAATAAAGTTAAACTCAATATATTATATTTTGTTCTCCAATAAATTCAGAAATATCGAGTAAATAAGGAAATAAAACCTACACTTAAATATTGTTACTACATACCAAAAGTTAAAATTAACCTAGTTAGAAATATAGTTTTAAACATTACAAAATTAATAGTTATTGTGGTTGATTAAATAATATTCTTGCACAACTGTTTTCAAGGTAGTTATTTTTCATTTTCAGATCTTTATTTTTCATGGCAGAATATAACTTTCTTCTGGACTTCTGTCCAACTTTCTTATTTCAGTATATTTCTTTATAATCTCAGGCGAAACACTGAAATAATTTATTTAATGAAAATTTTATGGAGTACTTATTTATATAAAAAACTTACCCATAATTATGAACTTTGAATAAATTTAACTCTCTTCTTATTAGAGCTACTGTCAGTCTCGTCACCAATTAATTTTGCTAAAAATAAGTACATAAATTAACAATACATATATCTTATTATATTTAAGCAATATCTTACACCAAACATCTTTTTAATTTCAATCTTATTCATAATCGAAGAGTGTCATGAAGATGTCTGTGTAGAACTAAAAGAGGACGATTGTGTCGTTGGTGAAATGACATCAATAACAGTAGACACTTGTAGCCTTATTTTTCCTTTGTTCACTTGTAGATGGAACATACATATCTTGGTCCATACAAATTTCTGTCGAAGTTTCCTTTGTGAGTTGCAAATTTTGCACTGCATCAGCCTTCAGGAAAACTTTATGTCTCAGTTTCATAAAATCACCTTTGAACTGTTTGGAGCAAATAAATTTATTCTCTGACCACTGCCTCTGCTCGCTTTCCCCAAGAACTTCCGATCACTTCTCCAACATCTCTCCATTAGGAAATCTAAAACACGTAATTTGTAGAATTGAAAAAAATAACAGATCAAAACTAACATACCTCTGAAAAGTGATCCCTTTAGATTTAAAATGTTTTACCTTAGAACATTAATTCCACTGCATAAGACGTTGTTTACAAATGTTTTTTATAAAAGTACCAAATACAATTTGCACTTAATAAAAAAATATATTATTTTCACTACACAAAGTATTAAAATATCCTATCGTAGTCATAGAAAGTCGCAAAAAATTCATATAATGAAAGAAATCGCACTATAACTACAGAAAACCAAACAATAAACATTAAATGATGGACATTTCTAGTGGAAATGGCGTCGCCAATGATGCCACCAGATTTTTCGATGCGCAAACGTCCAATCTCCTAAGCGTATGTGTAGAGACTCAGGGACGGACTCGCCCAGCCGGCAGGTCGGCAATTACCGACGGGGCCAAACACTTCTGGGAGGTCAAACTGCAAACTGAAACAATGTATTTTTCCTTTTCCTTTGTAGGAAATTATTTTCCATTAACAAAGTCAAAAATATTTGTCTGGCCACCGGACGCCAGCTAGTACAAGTGGTTTACTCTTTATTAGTGTAACCAGCGATTCGCAAGAAGCTGAAAGATGTAAAATTGGCACTAGTAGCGTCATCCATCCCATATTTCTGTTTGACATTTAGATTGCTAAATATTACTAATTACCAAATATTGCGAACTGTGAAAATTGCCCTATTAATATTAATTTTAATTTGAAATAAGATATTTTATGGTTTATATTTGACTCTTATTTTTCATTCTTTCTACCATTAAAAGTTTGACATAATAAAATTGTTGACGTTATATTATGTTTATACTGTTCATTGGTTTCCAAGTGAATAAACGCTTGTTTTACTCCCTGTTTTGAGTAGTAAAATGCTGTTTTATTCCCGTTCATGCAAAAATACTATAAGTAAGTACTTATAGACAATTAATTATTTAATTATGAAATAAGTTTATAATTATGTTATTGTGCATTATTAAAATTTGAAAGGTACCAAATAAGGAATGAGATGAGGTTATAGGTTAAGAAAATAGTGTATTGTTTTAACTCTAAGATACATTATTTGTGTTATATTTCTTGTACCCTGTACTTACAATATACAAATCCAACTATTTTTTATTTTTGAATTGTTCCTTTCGATATTTACTTTTATGTTCGAATTTATCATTTATCTAGTAATAAACAATAACGAAAAACATTAATTTTTATTGTGTTTATTTTAGGTATATGATTTCTTTATATCCTGAAAACGATTGATCTTTCTTGGTGGGAGGGGTAGGCCGTAGGGGACAAATTACAACTATTGCCTATGGGGCCGAATGAGGTCAGTTCGACCCTGTGTAGAGTTTACAAATGGTGATTGATCGTTGTTTGTAATTTAATGATATTACAGGTCCCTAGATTGTAGGTTGCACACATGAGGTAGTGAATTTCGTGATCTCTGTTTGTCAAATGTCAAATGGAAATTTTTAAGATGTGTAAAAAATTTACCACAACGTATTTCTTTTTTTTTGTGCATAGAGAAACTAAAAATAAAATCTTTGTGTGTTTGTATGTGAAGTGAATATGCATCGAAACTCCCGTCAGCTGTAATATCGAATAAGCACAAACGTCGTTCACTTAACAGAACGTGTTTTAAGTGTATAACGCAGTTTTAAAAACTAATATTAATGGTTACTGAACAACAAGATTAGTTTTAAAACAAATCTTATTGTTTTATTTCGTTAATTTTGTGTTCTCAAAATAGAGACGTTTGTATTTTATGGAATTGTCTCGTGATATGGAAAAAGTGTCATATTGGTTTAGATCCATCAGCCGAAACCCGGTTTAGATGCTTTTATACTTTCAAAAAAGAAGACTTCACTACAAATGGTGATGCATTTCCAAATATTACACATGGAAATATTGTTAATTATTTAGTTTTTGAATGTAGTGCCCTACACAAAGAAGGAATTATGTGCGTTTGTGGTTGGGGAAGGAAGTCTTTTAAGGAATTTTCTGCAAGAGAAGTTTTTTTGCAAAGGTAAAAATAAGTTCAATTATCAGGGATTTCTTCACTATAATTTATTATAATAGATTGGGTATATTTCCATTTTTAAATTGTACAATGCTCACAAAAATGTAAATATTTTGAATTCTCCATTTTATATTTGTACGAGTATTTCCATAAAAACACAGATATTATGAAAAATAACAAATTTAATAATGTAAAAAAATGTAAATCAATCAATCAATAGTGAGAAAAAATGTTTTAAGCTGTAGTTAGATTCTTTAAAACAATTCAACCCATGGGTTATGTTGTACTTTTCTGGCTGTTACAAGACGTTTAATTTTCGAGTAAAATATTTAATTTAAAAAAATGAGTACATTTTGATCGGTAGCATAGTTAGATGTTATTTATCTAATTCTATTGGAACAAGAAAAAAATTTTCGCTAAATAATGGGCGTTGAGATAAAATTTGGCAACACTGCCATGACCATAGACATTATTATATGTCTATGGCCATAACTTTCGCATACAGCTAGCTTCGTCAGCGGTTCTCAAACAATTTGATGTATTATTTAAAATATTTTTTTTGCCACTTCTGAGGAACTTTTACTAAGGTAAATTTTTAGCAATCGACTTCTTTTACCAAGTACTACCTCCCATTAAAAATATATTCCCAAGTTCGTAAACACCCTGTATATATATATATATATATATATATATATATATATATATATATATATATATATATATATATATATATATATATATATATATATATATATATATATATATATATATATATATATATATATATATATACATATACATATAAGTATATACATATATATATATATATATATATATATATATATATATATATATATATATATACATATATGTATATACATATATATATATATATATATATATATATATATATATATATATATATATATATATATATATATATGTATGTATGTACATATATTTTTTTAAAGTTTATTTTGCTATTCCTGTCTTTTTTTGCTAATTCTTCATAGCTACATCAAATTTGACACATTTATTTTTATTTTTTTTTTATTTTATGTATGAAAAGAAAATTGCTCATTTATTATTTATCAATGAACGAAGTATTTTATATAAAAGTTTAAAATAGTCAAAATATTATCCTCTTTATTTATTGGTTATAATTTGAATAAAATGTATCAAAAATAGGGAACTTTTCTTTCTTATTTCTTAAAATTTGGACATAAATGACTATATTGACAAAACTATTGAAAATAAATATGAAGTATGGTAGGTCATCGGAATGCTCCTTAAATTCTCTAATTGAATATGAAATAACATACACGGTGTTCTATTTGAAATAACAAAGTTATTGAGGCTCTTAAATTTTCAAGTTCGACACAAAATTATGGACATCCTGTAGAAAAAAATCTAAAACCGGATACATGGTTTGAAAGCTCTTTTCTATTGGCATTCATTACCTTATCGAATCATTTGAAAATATTTCATATTAGACGAATACAACATCTCTTGTATAGGTGCACATACGTCAATATTTCGATATAATTTCAAATAATTCCAGAACTATTCAAAAAAGTACGTTATGGTAGTTCATTGGAATGCTCTTGACGTCCGCTAACCAAATATACAATAATATATAGAGTGTTCTGTTTAACTTAACAAAGTTGATTACTACTCAGCCGAAACAAAATGTATGTATGACTAAAATTATATTTAGAGCATGCAATGATGAATGCTGAGGAACTTTTGTTTGGAGTTACGGAACAAATACGCACTAGTGGGACACCCTGTATAAAGTCAGTGTTTTAAAAAATATGTGTCATTGTGTTATTAAACAAACTGACCAAAGTGAACATTTGTATGAGGAACGTATTTTTACTCTATTGTAAGTTAAACAGAACTTTCATAAATGTGAAAGGAAAATATGAGACCAAAATTTTATTTCAAGTGAAAATTTATGAAAACATTCGTTTAAATTTAATTTACTTCATGGTTGTTTTTATGCGGTTGTGTAAATACACAATATTAGATGACTGTTTATTTAATTTGATTTATCTTTATCATAATGCTTAATTTAACTAATTAATGTATTCGTTTTACAGGATAACAACTTTACTCACTAACATATTTGGTAAGTTATTTTATTATTTTGTAAAGGCGGCGTTATTAGTGCTCTGAGCTCTGTTCAGAATTCTCTTTTCTTTTTTTAGAATTTCTTAAAAGCAACTCGACAGCTTCAAAGTTACTCATAATATTTATTATTGTAAAACGTACCTGCAAGTACCATTCTATATTATTTCTATATATTCTGAGGAACAATATTTTCTAAAACTCGACCGCTTAATAAGACCACTAAATTTGCACATAAACAGTAGATTTTAAAAACTTGTACAAAAATAAACATTTAAATATTGTACTTACCTTTTAAATCATATAAGATCACATAAAATCCCATAAAGAAAAAGAAAATAAATGTATTATTCACAAAACCAATAAAATAGTATTATGACACATACAAAACTTAGTTCAGATATTTACCAATAGTTGCTGTTGACAGTTTGAGGGCAGGGCAGGCTTTAAATCTTTTAAGGTTCTATTATTTTAACCATAGAATAGTTCTGTGAAAGAATGAAACTAACAACATTAATTCTCTTGGAATAAGGCGATACATAACTAGACATATTGCATAGGTGTAACAAAATATACTATAAACAATAGGGCCGTGCTGTAGAATTTTTTGAAGTGAAGCGAAGTACAAATTTGCCGTCCTCATTTAAAAAAAAAATCACTTTTAAAAAAATAAGCCAGTTTTGCATTAATAACCATTTATTTCAAACAAAGAACTGCTTGAGATATCAACTTGCAATTTGGCACATATATTTAGGACAATAAACTCAATAATTTACGAGAGTTAAGACTTTATTTGAATATTATTTAAAAAGTTATAGACAATAGAAAAAAACGCGTTTTTTGCTGGTTTTTTAAACTTTTTTTGCCAAAAAAAAATTAACCTTTTTTAACGCTTGACATCTTATGTTGTAAATATTTTCATCATCTACAAGTACGTATTTTTTATTTTACGATAGGAAACACTGTTCTCGAACTATAAAGCTTTGTTTACCTAAAGTGACAATTTTGTTTCACTTATCACTTTATAATTTGGAATTTGGAATTCACTGATAAATTCACTAATATATATATATATACATATATATATATATATATATATATATATATATATATATATATATATATATATATATATATATATATATATATATATATATATATATATATATATATATAGCTCTAATTAACTACCTAAATAATTTCATTTTTGAATAATAATTTATTCCTAAACTTTTTTGAGTTCTAAATATTCGTAAAACATTCGTAAACAAATAAATAAGTACATTAAAATAAAAAACCTCATAATATGGCAACCCACACAATTTTATTTGTTTCAGGTCGTGACTTAGGAAGTCTTAACAAATAACTTCCTGTCACGAATTTGTACGTACTTCCTGAAGCAGCAAAAGACTTGCTTGTAGGATATTCGATAAAACTTATTACTTTTCAAATTATTCACAGTCATGCTCTTATAATTTTACCAGAAATATTCGCGAAAATATAGTGAAAATCGAGGAAGCTAAGAATAAAGGATAATGTGTTTTAGATACAGCTCATCCCACAATGTATGAAATGGCGTCATTGCACCCACTAACCACTATACAGTATGGAAGCTTATTGTGCGCTTCACTCCGAGTAAAGAATGGGATAATGAGACAAATATACGACCGCGACGCAACGTATTCGCCATTTCATATGTTATAGGACGACATATCTAAAACACATTATGACAACAGACAATAGCCTGTGGTAGTAAAATTGAACCACCACTTCACGTCTCTACGAGACTCACTGTCGAAATCACACCACACACCGCTGCTATGTAAAGTCCGTGAGCGCATCCCACTAGGTTCACCGTATATCTACTCGTATCACATTATTCCATCCTTTACTCGGACCGAGACGCACAATTGACTTTCATATGGTATTTTTCAGTATGATAGGCTTTTTTCAAAAATAAAATATATTTAATCTGAGATAGAAAATATTCCATTACATTAAATGTATATTTCTCCGGTTTTTACAGAACCTTATCTCATAAGCTACTTATGAAAGAGTGCAACAGATTAATGAACAACTCATTATTAGTATTTCGTTCAGAGATATTAATTTTTGATGTACAAGCTACATAGGTATATTTAAAAATCCCGAAGTATAAATAATTAAATTTTTTTTTTTTTTTTTTAAATAATTTAAAGTAAATGATTAAAAATATATATACTTTTATACAGTTTTAATCGGAATGAACATACATTAATGGACTCTATTTCATCCAAAACCTGAGTTTAATGGGATAAAAGGTAAGAGAATCAGAGTTTAAATATATGAGAGAGAGTTGACTCTATCTCATCTAGTACCAAAGTTATGGGAACTGGCATCGGAATTTTAATATAGTAGGCATTACATAACTGTCACCAAATTGGCGTGTAAAATTTACATTACGGTATGTTCGTGTAGTAACAATTACGTAGATTCTACAGAATTTAGGTACTGTATAGTTATTACACATTCAAGTAGCTGCCGTAGTATGTGCAAAGTCGCGGATATTACCCTTCATTACTTTGAAGCATTCTCAACTTTAAATTGAAAATTAGTACTAATGATGACTGCACACTGCACAGCGTTACCAATAAATCACTTCAAGTAATGATAACTGAAAGTGTTCTATTTAAAGTTCCTGTGACGTTGGGAAATTTTCTGGAATTTTAAAATTGTGTAATATATTAGTCATAGTGAGTGATGAGTGTATCTCTCTGGTGGTCAGTGCCACTATCCGTCAGACATCATCAGATATCTTAGTGACTGGATAGCGACCTCTAAAGCTGGTACCAAGAGCTGTGACCTCTAATCCTGGTAGGCTAAACTATATACTGAATAACACTTACAGGAAACAGCTACTCAGCGGACAAAAGCCCCGATCTGCATTGAATTAAACCTGCGAGCCTTGTTTGGTAGCTAAAACCATTTGCCAATTCCTCACTAGACATATACCGGTTTCGAACTTGTTATGTTCTCGTTAGTATGCCATGGAAAAGACAAATAATAATAGCAAACCTAAAGCAGACAAAGCACGACAGACATAGTGAGTGATAAGTATATCTCTCTGGTGGTCAGTGCTACAACCTTCAGATATCATTGATGTCGTAGTGACTGGATAGCGACCTACAAAGCAGACACCAATAGCTGTGACCTCTAACCTTGGTGGGCTAAACTATATACCTACTGAATAAGACATATAGGAAACAACTACTCAGTGGACAAAAGCCCCGACCTGTATTGAAATTAACCTGCAAGTCTTGTTTGGCAGCTAAAATCATTTGTCAATTCCTCACTAGGCATAGACCGGTTTTGAACATGTTATGGTCTCGTCAGTATGCCACTGACCACCACCAGGGATACACTTCTCACTCTCTATGTCTGACGTGCTTAGTCTGTTTTAGGCTAGCCTGATTTGCTATATTATTATTTGTCTTTTTCATTACTTATGGCAACCAAATAAGACTTTCAGGTTTAATTCAATGCAGGTCTGGGCTTTTGTCCGCTGAGTAGTTGTATTCTGTAAGTCTTATTCAATAATATATTAGTGACATCATAAGCAAAAATAACGTTACCTTTACGATCAAAGATTTTAAAGTGATTTTCACTATACCTCATTGATTCAAAATGACTACAAAGTTATGAATACCTTGAAAATCTACTATAAAGTTAACTTGAAACTTTTAAGACATTTTAACACTTTCTTATTCGGAACCGGTCGAACATGGCGTCGAAGAACAGTAAAATAACAAAACAGGTTTTCCGACATTCAAAAAAAGGTCGCTTTTTTTATAGGAAGGTTAAGCTACAATTAAGCGAAGTTGACAATTTACCAAATTATTTGGTTGTTCTGTTAACCAACCCATATTCATTGAACCAGATAAATAAATAGGTTAGAAAAATCCTCGGAAAATCGGACATTGCAGTTGCGATCCAACGAATAATGAAGTAAAGAATGCGATTATGCTGGAGCTTGTGACGTACTGTCAGTTACAAAATTTACCGATATGTGAAAGTGATGAGATGGCAGAAAATATAAATAAAAGCGTCAACTTTGACAAATCGAAATTTTCAACACATATGAATATTGTTGTATTTGTTCGATTTTCGCCAACAACACGTCCACCTGTTGACGTTTAGTCAATTACATAGAACAAGTGTCGTTATTAGCGTGTTGCCAATCCCAAACTATAAAATTATATTTACCCAGATCGAATCAGGCAGCTCTACCAACTTAAAAGTTAGAGTAGTATACATGGGTCATGAGCATTTTGTTTGTAATATTAAAAAATTTAACTTTCTTTAGAATAATATGGCTGCAATAAGAGGGAATTTTGTAGTAACCTTTTCGTAGCGGCATAGTAGACGCCAGTTTAAAGTTACCGAGATAATGACGTCATTCGTCGCACTTGCCACTTGGTAAATATAACTACAAAGTCAAATTGTTGTAATTCCCTCACCATTTTTCAAGTAACAACAACTATAACTTTTGTCGAATCTGCTACTTTATGGTTAATGTCACTTTGAAGGAAAATAATCTTGGATTTTGTCATCCCTATTAAGTGACAAATACTTTGTTGACATATATACCACTATAAAGTGGCTCGAATTAAATTCGTCATTTTTTTATTATTGAATTATGATGCAATAATTATAGAAACATAATTATGAAAAATAATTTTTATTAATTGTGGTCATTTATAAACATGTTTTATAAATAAATATCATTATTATTTTATAATACATAAAACAAAAAAACGTTTTCCATAAAAAAAATTTGCATTTTCAACTGTACATATAATTTTTGAACGAATTTTTTTTTTAATTTCTAGAGAACGCGTTTTTTTTTTATTGAAGTATCATGGTAACATTTTACAGAGAACAAGTACTCATTTTAATTTTCACATTCAGGGTGAATGTAAAACATTATGGATTATTACCTATATATTTGATTCAGTTAATTTAACTTGGACATATTAACGCAATTCAACAAGTCCGACTGCAATACATTATATTTTGCTATTCGAATGAGATTTAAAGCAAAATATAGTTTGCTCTCATACCACTAACAGAGCTGTCCAAAAATTAGTCATACTTAGTTCTTTCCGTTTACGTAATAACCTTGTTGTCAACACGTAACAGGGATAGTTCCGAATAACTGCTACGTAATAACTATTCCCCAATATTGGTGAATGCTTGGTAGAAGATCGTTCCTATTACGAAAGAGTCGTTAGTTGCGGAAACCTTTAAATTTCCACTAATGCAGCTACCATGTAGAGACTAGTAAATGTGCTGCTTGGAATACTGCTTTCACCTGGGGACCCTAGACGCCGCGATAAATAACATTAATTTTCGTTGCTTTACTCAACCAGCAGCGCAGAGCAACTGCGTTTGTCTTCTATCAGTTTTCTATTATTTCATCACCGTCCATTACATTAAACGTTGGTTTTACATGAAATTGAGTACAATAGTGTATATGAAAACATTAAGAATATACAAGGTGTTTCCGGTACCCTTGTTGCCTTTAAAAAATAATGATTTTAACCTCATAGCTATGAGATAACACGATATAAATTTCAAAATATCTTAATAATCATAACATGCACAAATTTATCTAATCTATATCTACTTTGGATTTCACAAGAGCCGGTCTTTTGCTGTACACTGTACGTTAAATATTACAAATTAGATGTTATTTAATTTAAGTGTCTGACCTTCTTAACAACAGAATCATGTAATATCAATAAGTAAACCCTAATCGTCAGCGCTTGTAAATATTTGTGCCATTGTAATCAGATATTTGAGGGGCATGCTGTCAACAGACTATTCACAAAATAGAATAAGTCTCCATAATATCTTCGCACCCCTTCTACGTCAATCATGTGCCACCAGACAGCATATTGGCAACAAAAGTTGTATCTGTGGGTGTATCTGTTCCTGAATATTTTCAATGAACAAGGGATAAAGCTAATTACATGATCAACACGTCCGCCTAGCGTACGCAACAGAAATCTGGAACTGATAACTTGGTACTAATTTTCAGAATATGTTGTTAACAAATCCTTAAAATTAAATTAAGAGAACTAACCACATTGAAAAATTATCCATTTGAAAGCCCTAAGCTCTCGACGACTGGAAGACAAGCTAAGCGAATAAATGAATTAACAATAATTCTTCTTAATAGAACAATGTTCAATGGACTGCCCTCAGGAAGCCCATTTTTGAAAATTTCACGAATGTGATATTGGATGATTTTTAAATTAAATAAAAAAAAAACTGGACATATTTGTGCTTCCTGAGGGTAGTATATTGAATGTTTGCCAATCGAAAAAAAAAATTTTTTTTTTCAAAAAAAAGTAACAAATTAAGTTCCTCTTCTTGGTAAAAGTTTAAAATATAGATTGGAATGAAAAATAATAACTGAAAATTTTTTTTTTGCTAATTATTATTTACTAACTTTTACAAATCTTATCACAGATAAGTATAACATATATCCTTTTAAACAATTATTTTCCTGGCTATTTGCCAAAACGCTGAAACTTGGATTACAAAAAAGATAATATGCACATTATGTTCAGTACGACGGACTCAATAATGTTGTAAAAAGTAACAATATTAGTCATGGGACGTCGAGACCGGAACCTCTACCGACTCCAAAGTACTATGCTGATTCTAACGCCCTCAACAATATATCTTAATTTTGATGAAGTTCGCTAGAACGGTTTTATATTTCATTCATGAAAGTGTTTGTAAACTTGTAAAAATCATCATTAGAAAACGTTTTTATATTCGTTCTGAGAAGCTAGAGCACATAAGCACTAATCAATATTAAATCATCTATACATGATGCTAACTTAGTTGGCGAAATGCGGGTCGAGTGCAGTATATAGTGTTTTGGTGTCTTGTGAAAAACCACGTTAGTGTTAAATACTACATGTAATATAATCCCCTCTATCCCTCGAAGTAGCTTGCGAAAGAGACGGCTTACAATGAGCACACACCCAATATCCCAATACGCTGGGATTAATTTTTGCTTTAGAAAGAGTCAACTCCTCGATCGGGGATATGACTAAGGACGGGGTAAGAGGCCAGTGTCCCTACCGCTCAGTCACGAGACCAAAATACGATAGTTTTCCCTCTTTGACGTTTTTACTTTGTTCTACCTATTGCAGTATAATAGCGATAGAAAAGTATTTCCTATGGTAATACATCTGTTTTTCAGTATAAATGTTAATTGTTATACAGAGTATTCAGAAAGTATTCTACCAAAATTTCAGAAATCGATAAAGCATCTGAAACTAATATCGGCTGTTACACAGTGTCTCTATGTTCATCAAGTCGCTGTCGAGGGTCAAGTTTCTTAAGAAAATTGTTATTTTTTTAAATAACAAACGAATGCCTTCAGAAATTGCGATCAAATTTGGAATATTTATCTTTACTAGTAATAAGTGATTTTTGACATAATATTTTTGATCTTGAGTATTGCGCAAAAGGTCAAAAGTTGACCATTAGGGTACAAAGAAGTCCACATTTTTTCAACATTTTCTCTTTATTCATCATACACATTTTTTAGAGATAGAAATCTTTCAACTGCTTTCCTAGCGTTGCATATTGTTATCTGCAATTTGTTTAGCCAATAAAATAATACTGATTTAATGAGCTCGTAGTCCTTTTGCTTCAGTACGTTATAACATTGTTATTATTGCCATCAACTCGAGCCCGAGTTACTTACAAACACAAATATGGTAAAAACATTGAAATAACAGAAAATACACTGGTACAGTTATATTCAAAGTATTATCTACAACTGCGCTGACAATTGAGGAGACTGATTCTTGAGGGTATGAAGAAGCCATGTTCCGGACATAGGAACACCCTGGGGATGAAATTTCTTCTTCAGTTTCATACAGTATGTTCATTATAGCTCGCGCCTAGGGATCTCGACTGCAAGCAGTCTCTGGCTTGATTTTTCCTATCATTCACATCCCCGGTACTTTTCAGCGTGTCACAGGATATCCTTCTAAAACTTTAACTGCTTACTCTGCTTCCGTGTTCCTTCTAGCAGCTCCCTAGAGAGTACATCTAACCCGGGTAGTCGAGCAACATGACCACCGCACCCGGTAACGGTCCGTTTTTTACATTAATAATTTGGACTACATTCCTTATAACCTATATGAATATTATTTAAATTATAAGCTAAATTCCAAATTCAAATAAAATAGCTTTACTAACTATTTAGTGCGCCGCTACTGTGCGGGCAAGAAATAATTGCTTACGGCTAGGCTCCGTCGCGCGCACGAAGGGACAAATTGTGTGTGTGTTTCAGCGGGAGAATATTAGAACAAGGCAGGTCATCGAGAGAGAAGGATTAAAGTGGTTGATGTGTAAAATGCTGATGACCTGAGACTGTGTTTTGAATTGTTAACTTTGTGAGAGCCAGGAGCTGAGTTGTGGGGAGTGTTATTAGGCCCAGGCCGTACACTTGACGAAGGAGTAAGAATGTTTACTTTTATTGACGTCTCTACGACCAGAAAGATACGTAATTTAATAAAATTTTAACTTCGAATCCCTAGGTACCTAGGCACTATCTATTAACTGTTGTCTGAATTAAGTGCCTCATAAGTGACAGTAAATTATTGATGTACATTTCTATAAGATTTGCAAATCCGCCCCGTGCCTTTGACCTAAAGTCGTGTAAAGATTTAACCTTTATTAGAAATAATAAAATATTCCATAAATAAATGGGTGGTTTATTTTCAGATGTCGTTATCTACTTTGGATATACATTTCCTAATTGAATAAAAGTCTTTGAGTGTTTCGTATGAAAAATACATATATTATTAATTAACTGCTCAATATCTTACAAGCGTAATTTTTTTAGATAAATATTAATAGGCACTATAGAGGAATGTCACGTTTACAGAAACAATATCGTCGAAGACAAAGAATGGGTCCTCGAATAATTATTATCTGAAATTAAATTTCATTGTTTTGATGACGCATTCCGAGAAACATTTCAGATTACAATATATTTTATTTAATTTTACTCATCTAAAGTTTCCAAATTATATCTTATCTTATATCAGAATAAATTTACTTCAACAAATTCACAAAGACTAAGGAGAATTAAAAGTGAGATCTGAGTAGCATAGGATGAATGATGCTTAGAAATAAATTAAAATTGAGTACCTGACGGATTTATTAAATTGTGTACAAGTAACAATAGCAGAATCTTTCTTTAGCAAGTCATTAAGGTTTTAAATTAAAAGTTATTTTGATTTGAATAAGAGTAACATTGCCCTAGAGTGCTCAAGCATTTTTTAAATCCACGTGATTTTAAGTGATTTTATGTATTTAAATTTGTATGAGAATGATATTGGAACTAAACCCAATCTACCATACTTCATCGCCTTCTACCAAATTCAACTTGTAGTTTTTGACTTTTATAATAGCACAATCATAACAAAATGAAACTGCATTGAAAACTCAGCATTTGTTACATTACACAAAAAGGTTAATTTAATACAAACGTTCATATAGGACTGCAGATCTGGAGAAAGATACACATAATTCATTGGCATTGTTGAGGACTACAGGTACAATTTAGAACACAATTTCATGTTTATAGATGACGATGCCCGACCGTATAGGGCCAGAATTGTGCTTGACCAAATCCAAGAAATTGATTATTTGAGACTACCACCTAGATCACTGGACCTAACTCCAATTGAAAATAGTTGGGATGTTCTCAAAAGTGCTGTTAGTTCTGACAATGCCCCACCTACAACATTAGAGGAATTCAGAGCAATTTTACAACTGTATAAGGAAAGGGTATACCTTGACGTGTCCAAGCATTACTATACAGTGTGAAAATTAAGTAACGCATAAATTCAGTGATTCTGTTGATATTAATTTTTTGGAAAAAATCTCGAAGGGGTATAGTGATTTTAACTTCGGCAAATATTTTCAGTCTAATTTCAGTTTCTTATGTCATTTATTTTTTAAGTTATGACATCATCGACTTTTTTTTTAAATGACAACCTATATTTTTTATTATTGATTTTGGTAGTAGATTTTATTCTGGTTCCGACCGTATAAAATTTTCAATATGTTATTATTTGAAAAAAATCGAGAAAAACAGTCTTAAAGTTCAAATAATAAAAATTCATTGAATTGGGTAAATTTATCTAGTTGCCGGTGTATCACATTAGTTACGGCTGTTAGATTTAAATAATTTGTAAATGTCACAATAGAATAAGTGTTATTATTTTGCTTTTTCTAAATTAGAAAAACTATTTTATTAATAAGAATGGTACAGTGGAGCGACAAACAGAGAATTGAAGTGTTAATAATGATTGGTTATGGCGACAGAGCTAGAACACATCAAGAAGTGTGTCATCTTTTTAGAGAAAAATACCCGGATCAGCCCATAAATCAATCAACAATTAGTAGGATTGAAAAAAAATTTCGGGAACATGGCGTTGTAAAGAATATTCCAAAAACTGGACGTCCGGCGACATTAAATGAAGATACACAACTTGATGTGCTACTAGAAATTGAAAACAATCCACATTCAACTAGTAGAAGCATTGCTTTGAACCACAATATAAGCCACACTACAGTTCTAAAACTTTTGAAAGTTCAAAAATTCCACCCATATAAGGTGCACTTGGTTCATGTGTTGACAGAAGATGACTTTGATCATAGGCAGGAGTTTTGCGAACAAATGATGGAAATTTGCAACCGCTATCCAATGTTTTTCCAGCGTGTTTTATTTTCGGATGAAGCAACATTTTGTTTAAATGGCCATGTCAATATACAGAATTGTAGATATTGGGCTAGGGACAATCCCCATTGGATGCAGGAAAGTCATACCCAATATCCTCAGAAAGTTAATGTTTGGGCAGGAATTATTTGTGACAGAATTATAGGTCCATTCTTTTTTTGAAAACAATTTGACTGGAGATAGATACCTGCAATTTTTACAGTTGGAATTGATGCCTGCATTAGTTGCATTATTCCCCAATGCAAATAACCCTGACCTACCAAATAATACCATTTGGTTACAACAAGATAGCGCTCCGCCTCATTACGCAATTATTGTGCGACGCTACTTGGACCAAGTTCTCCCAGCAAGATGGATAGGGAGAAGAGGTCAGATATAATAGCCGCCTAGGTCTCCTGATCTAACGCCATTAGTCTTCTTTTTATGGGGGTACTTAAAAAGTAAAGTGTACAACAATCGACCCAATAATTTAGACGATCTCAGGCAAAGAATTCAACATGAGATTAGGTTAATATCGCCTCAAACTATTCAGAATGTGAGAAATGAATTTTATAATCGTCTTGGGTATTGTCAAATGGTACAGGGTCGTCAATTTGAACATTTAATGTAAATGTAATTTAACAACTGTTATTTCTGTGCTTATTTTTGTGTTTGATGATATTGTTAGATTTTTTTCTGGTTAAGCAATTTAGTTTCTTTTTATACTAATGTTTGCCTCACGAAGTTATCGTTATTACTAACTTTGAATTGAGCAGATAATAAATTTCTCGTTCGATTTTTCAACTATTTGTATAATTTCAAAATAAAAACGAATGTGCCGTCGATAACTTTCCGTCAAACTTAGGCAACTAAATAAATGTACCCAATTTAATGAATTTTTATTATTTGAACTTTAAAACTGTTTTACTCGATTTTTTTCAAATAATAACATATTAAAAATTTTTTACGGTCGGAACCAGAATAAAATCTACTACCAAAATCAATAATGAAAAATATAGGTTGTCATTTAAAAAAAAAAGTCGATGACGTCATAACTTAAAAAATAAATGACATAAGAAACTGAAATTAGACTGAAAATATTTGCCGAAATTAAAATCGCTATACCCTTTCGAGATTTTCAACGGAATTACTGAATTTATGTGTTACTTAATTTCCACACTGTATAATCATAGCAATCATATAGAACATTAGAATTTTTCAATTATTAATTTCTTTTTTTTTTCATGAAGTGGTGAAATATCAAAGGAGCTAAGGGCCAAAAATGAGCAATTTTTTAATGTCCAACCGAAAATTCTGATTCATGACAAATTTTAAATTACTGGAAAAGTAACTCCTTCTTCAATATCTAGTAATAATCAACATTTAACTCTCACTTGAAGGCTTCCACGCTACAACCCCCAACACTTTTGTGAAATGACCAACAATAGATTCTGAATCTCTGTGAAACCTTCTTCATAACTGCACTGTGCGCTTGGTTTTAACATAGAAACCCTAGTATATCACAAATTTAGAAAAACTTGAAGCGATAACTGGTGGTTTTCGCCTCCAACCAGTGTATTATAAATATAAGAGGTGGCTTATTATTTACCCCTGCATCATTCGTATACTGTGGATATTTTTAATTGCCTTTGGTCATCCCTTTTATTTATTTTCCTGTTATGCCTACGGCAGCTTTTGTTAGAGCAACTGGAGTCATGTTGTGGGTTTTTTCATAATTTGCGAAATCACCAAAGTATTTTCTTCCATATAACCACTAATCCAAGGCAATTAATTGTATTTTGAAAGATGTTTTTTTTAATACTTAAAATAAGTGCTATTTATCAAGTAGCCAGAACTCAGAAGCCTAATGCTTACCAGATATGTACTGATGTTTTGCGAAACAAATACGTTTTGTGAAATCGGACTAATATTAAACATAATTATTACCGTTTCATATTGATGATGTATTATTTGGAAATCCTATCCAAATTTACGAATTTGTGATGATAAATTCTGTGATACATATCGATTGTCAGATTTAATTAAAATTAGGTATTAGCCATTATGTTTTATCAGATTTGTTTGAATATTGCTTGCGTAGTAAACGCTTGAATTAAATGGTCAATCAAGTTAAGGAAAATAAAACTCTTTAAATATGATACTAAAGGTTGAACAAATAAAACCATGAGTACACTATAGAAAAATTAGTCCGTGTATACAATTAAACAATTAAATCGATTATGTGGTTAGATTTCATTGCATTGGTAATATAAAATCAACGCTAGTGATTTATTTTAAAACTAAATCTGCGACAGCTACGAACTGAAATTTAGGACGTAATTTAATTGCTGTAATATATAAACACGCAAATACTTTATATTTAATGAAGTGGAAGAACCTGTCACGGTTAGTAATTTGCTTCCGAGACGATTGCAGAAATAAATTAGGACGCCTACAACAATCGAAAGCATTGGAGCTAAAATTCTACGAATCTGTAGATAATTTATGGAAACACTATATTGGATATACCGAATTCTTTCAGGAAATTTCACTCAGAAAATCAACAGCTCGCAATAACCTAATTATCGATCCACCAATTTTTGTCTATTTTTTTTAAGTTTCACCAACAAGGTTCAGACAAGATTATTGAATACTGCCAATTTCTTTCATTGTTATACATATGCACGTTAAATCTAGTATGAATCGATAGTCTCGTTTGCCCAATATATCTTTGCTTACAGTCGATGCAACTAATTTCTTTAATCTTTGACTGATTGACTGAAATTATTCAAGTTTTTTCTGTTGGATTGCCTAAAAGTGGTTGATTGAATCAGAAAATTGATTCTCGCCATTTTATGATGAACACAATGGTGATAGTTGTTAGGTATTTATTCAATACATTCTTATATTTCCAATATACCGAGACTACAAAAAACACTATCAATGGTACCATGTTTAATATGTATGTATATGGAATATTTAAGATATAAACTCAATAAAAATATTTTACAGTATTGACCCTTCTGGTTGTCAATTTATTTTGACCTAATAGACAGAGTGAGAAGTGGTATGGTCGAAATATTTAGAGAAAAATTGATGTACAGATGATTTAATTGTAATAAATTGTTTGCGTTATTGTGTCAGGAGTTTCTAAATTAATTTTGAGACTATGTACCGCGGTCCTCTGAGATAACTTGTTGGTATTTGAAGAGAAAGCAGTGAATGCAATCTGACAGAAGTGTCTAATAAAGTTCAAGAAGGATGACCGCCCTGACATAGATCATGTGCTGGAATTCAAGTTTAATTCATACCTTTTTAGTTTACCCCTCAGCAAGCCAACAGCCCAGTGTTTCATCTAAGCAAGTGCATGAAAAGTCACACGCAAAATTTACAACTAGTTTCATTATCAAAAGACTACGGTACAATATAAAATATTTATATATGTATGTTTTCAAATTGTAAAGGTATAAATTAATTTGATAAATAATGAATATGAGTTTTATATATGACATAATTATCAGTATCCAAACTCTATCAAAGAATCTGTTTTACTGCGAAGGCTGTATCCTTGAGACAATTTTATAATATTGCTACGTATTTGCTATCCTTACAAGTACCTCAAACCGTAGATTCGTTAATTGAAACTTCTGGTAACACTCACTCACTACTTTAAACTTATTAATAATAAACGGTAATAACATAATGAAAGATAACTATAACCACGTTAAACACTCAGAAATCACTACCATAGTTCCTAACTTATTTCTTCTTTACTCGCACAATTCCAAATCAGTACTGAGAGCTCCTTGGCCCATTATTTGCCTTTATATCCATTTTTGTACAGTCTGTAACTCAAGTCTATAACTTTTTGAATAGTCCTGACCCTTCTCAAAGAATCCTAAATCTCTTTTTATAAATATAGATTGTCTTGGATATTTAATTTAACTTTTAGTACCGGTAATGCCTTCTCTGATCACACTTTGGAATTATGATAGTCCACATAGTCCATTTGCATAACACGGCCCCTTCCTTAAGTCTAAATGCTTCGGTCAGGCAATTTATTGTTCCCTGCATATTTCGCTAGTCTATGTATTACATGCACAACGTTCATCTTTGATTTTGGACTTTGTTGAATTCAGTATACGATGTCGTTCATTCTGGTGACGACAATATATGGCCCCTTTTAAGGCGGTTGAAGCTTCGGGGGCCTGCACTTCATTCGTTGTGGGTTATTCCGTCTTGCTGACTCGTGAATAGAGTCCCTGTATGCCACAATCCCACATCTGATGCCAAATTGTTACGTATTTGCTATCCCCACAAACACCTCAAATCGTAAATCGTTAATTGAAACTCCTGGTAACAATTACTATTTACTAACTAATTAATAATTAACAGTAATGCCATAATGATTGAGAATTATAACCACAGTTAAACACTGAAATTAATATTTTAATCCCTAACTTCTTTATTCTTTACTCACAATTACAAATTAGTACTGAGTTTCTTAACCCATTCTGTGACTTATATACTACCGGACACTTCTTCATGCGAAACCTACGGTTAATGAGATAAAAAGTAAGAGAATTAGAGTTTAAATATGTGCGAGGGAGATGACTGTATACTGTTTCGTTGCCATTATGGGTGCCCGCCGGCGAGTTAAAATGCGTAAGCGAATGTCGATTTCAGCCACGTGAGAATAGCGCAGAGCAACTGTCTTTGTTGTGTACCAGTTTTCTATTATTCCATCACTGTCTGCTACATTAAACACAGGTTTCGCATAAAGCGGTGTTCGGTAGTGTATATCCATCTATGTACAGTAGAATTTTCTTCAATATTCCTGATCGTTCTAAATCCTTCTTTAAAAGTCTAGACCACTTTGGTTATTTAATTTAAATTTTAGTAACAATAGCGCCATCTGTAGGCACATTTGTCATAGTCAACACAATCCATTGGTTTGGCGTAATAATATGATAAATTCATGTAAGAAAAGAAAGTCTCTTAGTGTTCCCATATTTATGAATGGTTAGCATATGATAATCTAACTAGCTTATCTGTTTTAAATAATTCCATTCAATTCGTCAAAAGAATATGCAAAAGGGAGAAAAAATGATATTTTACCATTTCCTATTAAGAGGTTTCGGTTTAAATTAATTACCAATATCAATTAAATAACTTGTTATGAAATACGCAAAGAGAAAATATATCAACTACATCCACAATTTATCACTCAGTGTATCACGTGGAATATAACATCGATAATGTCCAAAAGCAATTATCTTCTAGGTATAGTCGTTAAATTAATACCAGGAATAGAATGTTTAACGAGAACTACAATAATGGAACCATTTATTGTAAAAACCATTAGAGCATTATGCCCAACACATATCTGTTTGAGGCTCAGTTTTTAGTGCCTAAACACTAAAATAAAATTTTCATATCCGATATTAAATTAACGGCTGTTAAGATAGAAATTTTAATTTCTGTACTTAAAATGCTAACAGCTTGCATTTTATTATCATAAAAAGTAAGTTACAAAATGTGATTTGAAAATCACGTACAGAAAACTAGACTGGGGCCACACTGATACAATAAGGGAAAGATTTATATTACTGCCCCATATTTTAAATATCTCAGTGAACTGGTATTAAAATTTTATGTACAATAACAATATAAGAATAACAAAATAAATACGTATTACATTAATTTAAAAAATGATAATTATTTTGTTTGATTAAAACTGCTGCCAGTTTCGTCATAATAAGTTTTGACTTTTTAATTCTCTCTTCAAAAGAAAATCCGAAATTTGTTTCGATTCCATACGATCGTCGATTCACCCATAGTATTGTAAAGCTATAGGTATGACAGTTGTTTCGTTCATCAGAAAATAAACTACAACAACTTTTAGGTAATCCACAACAAAATTGAAACAAACGAAAAGTGAGGGATTTACGAAATTAACTGTAAGAACTCTAATTAAAAGTATGTTGGGCAAACTAGACGATCAATTCGAACTAGATTCAAGGAGCATATGGCTTATCGCAAATGTGGTAGAACAGATAAGTCTGGTCCAACATGCGTTTGAGAAGAACCATAAAATAGATAGTAACATCTGAAGATTAATTAGGGATGTAACATATACTAGATAGCTGGATACATTTGAAAGCTTGGAAATTGCAAAGTGTAAAAATAATATGAATAGTCACAGAGGGCCAATCCCATGTACTTAGCCTGTTTTATTGGTTAGTGAGTCACGGTTCACCGAAACGTAACAATAGTTTAGGTGCAAATAGGATGCATTGTTAGCAAAAGTGTAGTTTAAATCGTCTACAGATGATGCCAACTTGATTGGCGAAAGGCGTGTCGAGTGCCGAATGCGGTGTTTTGTGGAAAATCAAGTCTACGTTCACACCAAAGGTTTAAATTCACTTCAGGATGATATACACTGTAGTTCATTTTAAACTGTCCACTCAGAAAGTAAGATATTACGGTCACTTTTCTATATATTTAGTTTTTTGTTGTTCATTTAATATTTTATGGAAGTTAATCCATTTATTTATAGATTCACCTTGTATATAATAAATACCGAATTAAATATTAACGGGTCAATTATCTAATTTATAATATAGTTATGTATAAGCTGGGGTGGGTAAATCTGCTTAAATTTTAGATTTATTTTTAAATAATTAGATTTACAAATTCAACATGTGGGGTTTTAAATTAATTTTGCATGTATTTTATTTACCTTTAGCGTGTATATTTCAATGGGCTTGCTGTCAAATTTTATTTACCTTAAAGCTACCGAACCAGCTATTCATGTGATCTTCAAGTATAAGTTTAAAATTAATGATTTAATTCTAATAATTCCATTATTAAATTCATCTTAGTATCGAGGTAGGATTATTACTACTATTAACATCTCTCTTAATTATTAATAGGGTATATTTTTGTTAATTCTCCAGGTTTAGATATACTTAGAATGGGTTATTTCTTTCCTCAATTGGCAACAATGCTAGTACTGTGAGAATATGCGCAGGATATTGTATTAGTAAGTTTAAATTTTAAAAGTTAATAATTATTAGTAATATAATTAACCAATTATTGATGTATTTATGTATCAGTAATTGTCCTAAATTATATTGGTCTAGCATTAAATAATTCAAGGAAAATGTTTTCTTCCTATCTGTATTCACAATAATTAATTTCTTTCGTAGAAAATATACTACTTTTCTCTCTTTATCCGTCTTTTTTTTTTAAAGAAAATAGTTTATCTTATAAAGATTTAATATCTTCAAAAATATTTTCCGTTACAAAAAAGTAGTTTGGGACCCATACCAGGTGGGAGCCTCCTAGCAAAGTTGCGTTTCTTGTTTTTGCTAATGGCGCCCCAGACATATAATAGTAAGTTTATTTTTAAACCCTCTTGTGTATTTTTTTTCTATTGAGGTAACTTTTGTTAAGCCAAGTTACTTCCAACTATTTATTTTCTTGATTTTTCTTTTTTATTATTAATTTGTATTTTTTATTAACTCAGAGCGTAACAAAGAGTTATATGAAAAAATGTTCCAGGCGAAATCTTTAGGATTTAGAGAAATAAATACGATTGAGGTGTCATTTTTTTTGTAGGTAACGATTTCGAGGTCATTTAAAAGTTGTTTTGATTTTTTAAGTATAAAGGTGTATTTTATCTTCCAGAATTCGATAAACCGAGAAATTTTACTTAAAAGTAATTTATGCATTGCCTAAAACAATAGTTTTAAATATATTTTCAGAATAAAGTATGTTTGAGGATTTTCAAAATTACAAGCTGTTAGTAGTATATCCGTATGTGTGCGTGTATGTCTGTGTGTGTATGTGATTGCTCCCCTCTCAGCCGAATTTAAATCACGAACAGGTATTTGGAGTAGCGGCAGCCCCACGATTTAAAAAAAAAAATAAAAAACAAAAAAATATATTTAAAATCGTAATAATTTAAAATAAATAAAAAACATGGAACGGCCCCTTCCTCATGTTCAAGTTAACGTTAACGGTACCAAATATGAAATTTCCATTGTGTGTGAATGTACATAAAAATTAAATTCATTAATCACTTATTTATTCTTTGTTTTGGTGACTATGTTGGCTTTACAAGGTTCAACTGATATTTTATCCTGTTTCCCTCCTGATTGTTTATAAATTATTAATGTTTTAATTTTTAACAAAAAATATAGAGATTGACGCTGATCAATTTTCTTTATGAGAATATGTAAACTTTCTGTATTCCCCATCCACCTTCATTCCAATAATGTTTGCATAATTTTTTCCATATTTCTTGTCTTATTGGATTTGTAATAAAAAGATTTATTAACAATGATAGTGAAAATTCAATAGTCTACCTCTAGAGTCTACCCAGCTAATGATTTTTTAAATGATAATCTTTTTAACACTTTTAAAAATGCATTGAATAATGCATAGTAAAATAAAATTAATCGCTTTTAACAAAACAGCATGTATTTGTCATTGAAGTTAGTTTTATAAAAGAAAATAATGACGTGGCAAATGTAGTGTACGTACGAGAATTTCCAAATAAAATGTGTCCATTGATAGCATAAATCGTGGTAAGTATTAAAAGATTAGGCCAGACAGGGTCGATTTTAAGAGCCTTGGTAGCGGACGACCAATAAAGTCTACTAGTCTCTTTATCTCAAGAATGCAAACTGGTAATTCACTTATCTCAACAGAAAATAACAGAACGGCCTAAAAGATTGGTAATATGAATGCAAAATAGAATAGCTTTTAACTAGTAATTTCAGTAAAGATAAAGCACGTCATTCCTTATCAATTATGTACAAAAAACTTTTGGATAACAATTTACGATGAAGTACATACAGAATAACTGTATTGTTCGGGTTTCTCAAAACGTACAAAATAGTCGATTAAAAGTGGGAACGAAATCATTTCGAAATATCTTTATTACCACAAAATAGTACCGCATCGCATTATCAGGATGATAATAAATTTTTAAAAGAATCTGTATTATCATTTATATGAATCCTTCAAAATGTTCAGTTGGAAAGGCATTACAGCAGACAATTTCATTTTTAGAGGAGAGAACACGAAAAGAACTGCACACCACTCAGCTGTTTTAAAAGATTTCCGTCATATATAATTAATTCTAATTTCTTATGTTTGGGTGCAATGTTGAAAGGCAGTTGAATTTTTAACCCCCGATGGTGCTTAACATCATTGATATCAATTATTTTATTGTTTTGCCTTCAATGACTTCCAGAATAAACATATTTTATACCACACATACAATTGTAGTAAATTGTTAAAATGTTAAAATAATGTATTAGTAGGATCACTATACAGGGTGTCCTATAATTAAGTACGTTCCTTCTAGAGAGTGATAAAATTATAAATAATAAGTTGAATTTTGTACAGAGGAGGTGGAGGTGAATTTTCGCCATAGCTTTTTTGTCTCATTTTTTTTTAGACATTTAAAACGGAAAAATTACCAGTGTTAAAACTACATAAAGAAGGTGCTCTTACTAAATTTCGATAGGATAAACTTCGATAGAAGTCAGGTTTTGGAGTTATTTGTATTATAATATTGCAATACATGGGTATACAATAATGGATACATAACTACATACCTCTACAAAAATAATTCCACAATATCTTTAACTATATTTTTGTAGAGCAATTTATAATATCGTTTTACGCAATGTATCGTGTAATTTGAGGACAAAAAAGAAATATTTTTTTTATTTGCAATAATTTATAATAATTAATATTATTATAAGTTTGTGTCATACTTCAGAAGGTGATTAAGAATATAAAAATTATTTTAAAAATACTTAAAACTAACACTGATATTTAAAAAAAATAAAATGAAATTTTTTAATCGTCGCACAGTGGCCAGAAACGCCAAAAAGCTGGCCAAAATTTAAAAAATGAAGATTTTTTTTTGAAATGGAAACGTTTTAAATCGTTGTAGTGGTACCCCTAGCATTAGAAACGACCGTTAATACTGGTCCGGGTTCACTACCTGAGCGAGGAAATTACTTATTGTGCGACCGGGCAGCGCGTCACTTCGGCAGCTCGCAATGCTTCAAAAATCGATAAATTTTGTCTGCAGCGTAAAAATTCTCAAAGTGCAGGTTTCTGTGTCATAAAAATGGATTCTGCATCAGAAAGTAAGTACAATTAAAATATCTCAGTATCATATCAGTTTATTTATATGGTAATTAGTAAATAATTATCGAAGTGGAGTGCATTTTTGTACATGCACCGATTCATAAACTCCACAAAAAAAGCCATAAGTTACGCGGTTGGTGATGGTTGGTCTTGAAACTTATTGGAATGTGTTTAATGAACATTTTTTCGAAAGTGTATAAAAAATTAGCTGCATCTTTTTGCATCTTTGCGAGATATTGACCAAATTGTGCGCTAATGCACGGATGCATGCACATTCGTGCACCATAAAGTGGGCTCCTTTTGAATGCGTTCTCATGAAATGAGAACGTCATGCGTTCTCAACTCATGCGTTCAAAGTCATTACACATTTTTATTCCATTCCCCAGATCCTAATTTTCCCGAAACAAATGAAACACATGAATTCGCTTCAATTCAATAATAATTTTTGAACTATGTATATATTTTTGACCGTAATTTTTTTGAAATTCTATATGGGATTCTTCAGCAGCGACCCAAAAAAACTGTATACAAAGTTTTGTGAAAATGCAGCGATAATTGGCGATTTTTGGTATGTTTTGGAGGGATTTCATGGCCGCCAGTTTGTTTTTTCAAAATTCAACTTCGGATTCTTGATCAGCGACACAAAAAAAACCCTGTATGCACAATTTCAGTAAAATAGCTCAATGCCTTTATATTTTGGCCAGCTTTTCGGCGTTTCCGTCCACTGTGCGTCGAAGTTAAAATATATCCTCTATAACATTTCCTGAATTTCCCATGCATTTGCCCAATATTAAATGAATTTTCACAAAATAATTATAACATATCAACATTATAACAAGTTTAACAATATTCCGCTATAAAATTGTGCTAATATAAAAGGCAACTGTTATAAAAGAAATAGGAATTTGCCAAACTGAAAGCTAAAGTTGTTTTCTATCATGGTATTACAATTAGAAAATGGTCTACATTGTAATATTTAACTACAAATAAGTCCAAAACTATAGCTCTTATCGACATAAGAGGACCTATTTTATATAGTTTTAAACACTGGTGCTTCTTTCCGTTATAAATGTCTAAAAAAAAACAAAAAGTTATCGCGAAAATTCAAACTCACCTCATCTGTAACTACACCAACAAATCATGATATTTAGATAAATATTTTACAAAATATATAACATTATCATCACTGTGCTAATAGAGTGAGTACATTCCCTAGCCATTTACACCACTAGTAGATTCCTACAGTGGACTCTAATTTAAAAAAAAAGTGTAAAACATTATGAAATTAATAAATGGTCCAAAGTTAATTTTTGCCCCCTTTTTAGGGGTTGTAGCTCCTTTATGAACTGATTTAAGGCATATGTTTATATAAAAAAGTGAACTTATTTTTTTTATAGCTCTATCACCCCCTTGAAGGAAGGTACTTAATTATGGAACACCCTGTATAATACTTCGACATTAAAAATAATAATAATAATATTTTGCATTATTTTATGCTTTTTAGAACTGCTTGTGATGAATATGTTATTTTCCTGTAACAATATAAATACTTCAGAGAAATTTGTGTGTAAATCAATTCAGATATATCTTCATACAAATGTAAATATTAATTTTTCATCCCAAATAGCTGTCTACAGTGCCTACAAATGATTTCATGTACAACTATCTATTTATTGTTTTCGAAATAGACATTATTATTAATAATTTTCAACATAAATGTTGGTGTAGGTTTATGCTACAACTAGTAATAATAGTTAAATTTAACTATTTGCAAACACCAAATTATATGCGTCATTGCTAAATCTATTCCAATAACATTTTCAGAAAGATAAACATATAGTATTGATATATATGGCGACAAAACATTTAATATAACATAATATGTGAATTGTATACATGTTACGATGATGAAATGGTTATAGTGCATTAAATATGACAACGCAAAATGCTTCAATTTTAATTATAAAGCGTTTTATAAACACTCTATTTCTTATTATTTTAAATGACAAATATATTTTAAAATCAATGTTTTCCAATTTGATTTTAAGAATTAAAATGAAAATATCCTATTAATAAATATATGAAACTTCTGATGGCTTATGTTTAACATTAAAATAATTATATAGGATACAAGTTTCCAGGAGTCATACTTAAAAAGTATCATCGAATTTCTATTCATTGGGTATATATCTGAAACAATTTATTTTTTAATTTGGACACATTACTATTTTAAGGAATTGTTACAATACTCAATACTGATTATTGCCTGTCAACTTCACATTCTTGATCATAGATTGTTGTCTACTTTATTAACATTAACTTTTTTTTACCAAATTTGGAAAGAACGTTTTCTTTTATGGAACAAAAATATAATCGTTTATTCTTTAAAAAACATCAATTTTCGAAATAATCAAATTGAAGGTATTACAGATATGTTGTCATGTTTATAATACATACAGGACCTTTTATCAAAGGTGACTGATCATATAGTGCTCCTCATGTACAAAGGAAATTAGAAGAATGGTTTATAAACAATTTCTAATAAGAAAAAAAGACTAAATATGATAACTTTTAAAAAACTATTGCAGTTATATTAGAAATAAAAATTGCGTTTTTGATGTTTACGGATGTTTATGATCATCGTAAGACTGTACAAATATTGGATATTGTGGATGAGAAGAATTGAAAGAATGAGCATTTTTTTGCAATTATATATTTAAAGATGTTCTGTTAATATTTCAAACGGCATCGAAATTTTATTTACATGAACGAACATATAGCTGCATATTTTTGTTATTTTTCGCTTTGGTATGAGCTGAAACCAAAGCCATCCTCAGACTTTTTCTAACACTACTACACCATACTTAAATGTCGAAAATTCGTTGCTAGAATTCCTCAACAGATTGATTACCAACCTACGTTGATGCGAGCATTTTTTAAAACTGTTTTTGTCTTGACTTAATTAAAACACAAGTTAGTTATCTAATAATTTAAGTTTTTTTAGTTCCCAAATTGTGTTTTTTTTCTAGTACAAGTTGCAGTTGAAAACCATTAGAACAAATTTAATTACATTACAATAAACAATTTTTATCAGTTTATGCCAAATATTATATTTGTTCATTTTAATGCAAAAATTATATAATTTTAAATACCCATCATTTTCTTGCATTTTTTAAATAAAGAAAATAAACGCGGACATATTTCAACTATCTTTGTTACGTTATTATCGAGCTTTATTAAACTTTGCAATAAAATATTTATTACTAAAGTTATAAATTATCAGTATTAGCTATTTAATTTTCCCTTTCTTTTTTGATATTCACTTGATTCCACGAAACACCCGAACATTACAGTCCACGCAAATCTACTTTACATTTTGGTCTTAATTTCTGCTGTCGTAATTAACTCTCTATATATGAATCGGCCATTCCTTTAATTTACTTACAGTATATCAAGATTCGACTGTAATAAAAATGACTGCAATTCTTCCACATCCAATACGCCCGTCTGTCTCAGTGTTGTATACTCGATTTGTGAGGTTAAATTCAATAATCAAAATAGAGTAAGTGTTTTCCATTTCATTAGATAAAATATGAGCCTAAATATCTTCCTATCGCGCCAATAACCTTGGCTTTTAAAACGGTTTCGGATAATAAGAAGACATCCATTGTCATCGACCTGAATCAAGTTTCTTAGAAGAGTAAGCTTATTCCTTCGTATGTTTTGCCATAGTACGACCAGCCGGGGAGAAGGAATATCTTGACTATTTTAAACCGATTGGTTCTGGCTCCTCTGCCAAAATTGCAAAAAGTAGAAAACGGAACTCTCCAACAAAAAATATTTGTTATTATAGAGAATATTTTTTACTGCTCAAATTGGACCTTTTTTCAAAAAAATTAAAACGTGGAGAATGCACTTATTTAAATAAAAAATTTGGCAGTTGTTACAGTAACTTTCGTTTTATCCAAATAATGAGAAAGGTTCCATATATTTTAAGATTACATGGTCGAGCGGTCAGAATATTTATCACTCATCCCTAAAAGTCCCGTTTGCAATAAATTTAAATCGATATAATTTTACAGAACTGATTTTTAAAACACGGATTGTATATATGAATTTTGAACTATAACCGAGACTTATTAAACCTTAAAATATAAAAGATTAAAAACTGAATTGTTCCACTATCGATTTATATGTATAAACAATAGCCATTTATTAACTTTGAAATTACGGTGTATACTAAACATATACCAAAGTATGTTAAATACGTACAACACACCAGAATAATATCATAATGTGTTGATTGGGAACATATGCTATGACATATAGTGTGCTAGTATGCAATAAACCGCTACTAAATATACACAAGTAATCAATGACTGGCACCACGGTAGCTGTAAATTACAAATTACTCTCCATATATTAGTGCACAGTGTAATCAGATGAATACTGCATTTGGTGCGACTTTACTGCAGGTCTCTAATTTAGCAATATTCTCAAATTTAAACGTCTTTCATTATCATTTGTTTCAAGTAAGATTCCCTATTGTCCCGATTTAAGAGTACTTGGAGTATTGGAATATCTTATGTCTTTCGCATTCATACAATGAAATTTTCATAAAATATCATTATCTTTTAAATGTATTTCTATTTATTATTATTATTATAATAAGTGTCCACGTATTTAGACTGTCTAGTTGTAATGGTCCAGTTATAATACAAAAAAAAAAATGAAAACTCCTAGTCCGATATATATATATATATATATATATATATATATATATATATATATATATATATATATATATATATATATATATATATATATATATATATATATATATATATATATATATATATATATATAAAATAATAACATATATATATAATTAAATATGATTTGAAGGAAACAACTACTCAGCGGGCAAATACCCCGACCTGCATTGAATTACACCTTCAAATCATGATAGATCGATAGCCAATATCATTTGTCAATTCCTAACCAGACATAGATCGATTTCGAACTTATTTGTTCTCTTCAGTATGCCATAGGTTATGGAACAGACAAATGATAGTGGCCAACTTACTAGTTATATACTAACTATGGTGAAATGAATAGTGGTGAGAGGTATGAAACTTCTCATATGGTCTGAATGCTACTATCCGACCGGGTATTTGTTGTTTCCTTCAAATCATATTTAATAACATTAATTTAGTCCACCTGGGCTAGGGGTCGCCGCTCTCGGTACTTGCTGTGACGCAAGTCGCTATGTATATATATATATATATATATATATATATATATATATATATATATATATATATATATATATATATATACTTGCATTCTTCTGAACTTGTTATTTAATTCAATGCAGCTCTTGCTCGTAGACTGAGTAATTGTTTTAATAGTTTCTATGATAAAGTGTTTTCGAAATGTTGTTTTTTGAGTCATTATATGCCTAACACTTTAACACTAATGCCTAACACTTTAACACTAGCACATTCAGATAAGAATGACAGTATAAAATATAAAGTTCTATAGGTATTTATTATTATTAGTTAGGTTTGAAAGAGTGCTTTTATAATACCCAATAATTATTATATTTATTTTTTTTTTCTAGAAATTCATTAATAATATGTAAATACTGCATTCCATTTACGGACTTACGTACAACTCTCGTATAACTAATAAAATGAGGATAAATATTGTGATATGCGATGGTACATGGAATTAATAACCTTCTCTTATGATATTTATTTTATATTACTTACTAATCGCTTGCAAAGCACAACACATTCATGTATTCGTGTAATTAATTGAACCAGTAAAGAAACAACAAAACTGTACTAATTTTTTTATTTTACTTTAAAGTATGATCAGTGGACACAGAAATTCCAAGTCACTTTAAATTTCTTAAAACTATCATCAACTGCATTATTTTAAATTTTGAACACTTTGTACACATATCCGCTTTTTTCATGTTCTTTTCCACGTATTTTCTAAAAAACAAAAAAAACAAGGAAACATAAATAAATTAGTATAATTATTACCAGGCAGGTTATCTTAAAAATAATCATAGAAAAAAACTACTGTTAGGTTATCTGTTTGTGCAATAATTATAAATAGCGCATGCTAGACGGCTGGGTGTTTGATCAGAAATTCTTTATAGTTGACAGATACGTCTTGAAAGATACGAGACATCGATTGGCTTAAACCAACATTCACAGCTGGTTCAGAAACAGTATGTTATATTACGATGAAAGATAAAAAAGAACATCAATGGCTCTTCTTAAAAGTTGAATGTTCACACTTTGTAACTATAGTACTTGGAAACTTTGCAAGTCATATTCTGCTTGATATCCCATGTCCTTGTTGTATATCAAGAAGGCTGCCAAGGCCGTAATTGCGGCATATTGTAGTCTTGGACTACGTTATAAATTTGAGACATCTTGGCTAAATAAAATACAGGGCATCTCTGAAATTATACAATTATGATAGTATTGGCCTCAGAGCTACACGGTAATTCATTTAGTACGTACATTAAATTACCAATTTGATTTTATTTCATAGAAAAGTATCATAATTGATTTACTCTGAAACCTAGTAATTATAATTTTCAATTAATTACTGTAATAATTGAGGTCAAAATAATTTAATCATTTTAGTTGATAGGAACTCTGTCACTTTTTTAAATGGATTATAAATTGTCATTTTGGAAATAAGATGTATTTAGTCACAGAACAAATGTTTCCAAATTTTTATTAAACTTGAAAATGTAAAATTTAATTGTTCTAAGTTACGAGTAAAGAGGTGCAGTCAAGCGTTGCCGTTATTTCTGTAGATGTATTCATTACTAAGTACTATTATTACAAATATTTGACAGGAAACTCAATTTTAAATAATATTTCCCTGTATTATATTATGAATAGCATCTCTAAGTATGATATTTATCCATTTTCTAACTTCTTTTTTATACAAGTGAATCTTAGTTTTTGTTGTTCTTCTTACATTATCGGGTCAGTAGTGTGACGTACTTCGTTGCTCTACACCAGAGCAGAAGTGTCACTTTGACGCCCAACACTACGGCGGTGCTCACGGTACGGAGATCTCGGGCGCCAGTTTCTGTTTAGAGTGCAGAAACACCACTTTACTCTATCGGCGGGTTGATAGAGGCCGGGCAACTACAGTGAAGATACGGCTAAGCCAGGGGTCGGGAAAAAGGGAACTTACATACAACAGATAAGGAACAGACTCTCATTCAATATATGTACATTTATTCCACACACTAATTATTATTTACACTTTATACACACCTTAGTAACTACAACTACAACGGTCTTAACTACAAGCGGTCTTATTCTACAAGCGGTCTTATACTACCAGCGGTCTTATACTACAAACCTATACTACAACGGTCTTAACTACGGGCAAGCGGGGGGCAGTAAGCGGGCGGTCAAGCGGTGCGATACGGTAATCCGGTGAATTAAGTGGTGAAAAGGTAACCAGCAATAAATTAATCGGTCCTAAGCAGACGGCGGTTGGTTCAGCAACTATTTACCAACCGTGGGTCCAGCTCAACACGCTGAAGACTCACGGCGATAAATAATTATTAGACTGGTGACGGCGGTGCAGAGCGGTAAAATGGCTACCAACACCAGGAGGTCAAGCTTAGCATGCTTAAAACCCCAAGATGCTACCAGACATTCAGCCGGGCGGCGTCGTCGTCGGATTCTGATTTCTAGCCAAATGGAGTCAAGCTCAGCACGCTTAAGACTCCTCAACTACCCAGCTCAACACGCTGAAGGTAGTTGTCAGCAGAAAACTGAATGCCTTTCCTCGGCTACGGCCATTCTATTTATACCAAAATCCTGGCCTTGGTGACGTCAATATTTCATGGCGGCAGGAAGTACGTGGCAGCACCTGCCAAACGGTAATTGCAGAGACTTCTAGGAATGAATATCTGCGTGATTCATCATATGTCGGCAGGAAGTGCGCGACAGCACAAGACTCATGGGAATTTCCGAAACTATTGTAATGAACATGCCTATGATTTGTTTCGCGTACTGCCCGCTCCTTGGCATATTTGGAATATTTACACAAACGGATCAATACTATCTATCTATAATTAACAATTAAACTGTTATTAATTAAAAGCGCAGTACTACAATGGTTAAAATATTTTTCAAAACAGACAAATAACACCTAGCCACCTAACTCAACTTAACAAAATAAAATCACTTCGTTACACCCCCCTCTTACTTCGGATAAAAAAAAATAACATTTTTTTTTCTTTTTTCCTTTACGGCGACCCTGAAATGCGGGACTTACTAACTTAAACGGAACCCTGTCATGATTAAGGCGCATACCCCCCCCACAGGCCACCTTAAACTTTATTTGTGGGTATGTACACCTTTTACAACTTCAAAACTAAACAAACTATTCCGGCTTCCAGGGTCGATTCTTACTATGCTACATAAAAAAAAGAAAATTAATACATTATTCTATCCATGCAGCTGGGCTTCCCTGCCGAACAGGTGGGATTCCTTATTCCGGGAGCTCAGAGGTATCTTTCTCCATAGGCTTCCTAAAACAAAAAAAAACATCCTGGTCAAAACCAAAAAAAAACAGGTTTATTCATCGAGGCGGTTTCCTCGGAATTACAGTAGCAGCTCGCACTGAATTCCTTTGGATACGGTGACGGTTTTCGACGGAGACTGGCGGTAGTAGCACGGTACTCCTCGAGATACGGTGCGGCGGCGGTGGGTTTCTGGTACGGATCGGCGACGGTACGGACGGAACGGTGACGGTACGGACGGATCGGCGACGGTACGGACGGAACGGCGATGGTACGGACGGGGCGGCGATGAGTAACGAACAGATGTACGGGCGGAACACCCGCAGTGTCGAGACATCACTCCCACTAATCCGCACTTTGAACAAAACAGGCAGGGAGGCCTGGTACAGTCCCATCGGGAGTGATCCGTGTATCCACATCTCCAGCACAAGTTTCGTTGCTGCACGGAGATGTACTGCGGTGTCCGGCGGCGGGCCTGGATTTCGGCGTGTTGTTGGTCCAGGTAGTATGTCTCCTCCACCTGACGGTCGGTGCGACATACTGGTTTTGTCGGCACGGTTCCTTCTAAGCCTGCGGTTTCGGTGTAGCTAACGGATATCCCTTCAAGAAGCGGATGGCTCGGGGCTGCCGGGAGAACTCCGGTCTCGGGAGCACTCTGCGCGGTAAAAGCTCGGGCCAAGTCGACCCGGACCAATGGGAAGGTCTCTTTCAACTTTTCTAGACGGTCGGTACGGTCTTCTACGGGCGGCGGTTCTTCGGCGGGTGTGTCTTCTGGGGTCTCGGTCTCATCTTGATATACGGTGTTCGGTAGGATTAACTCACGTCCAAAATTCAAGAATGTCGGAGTGAATCCGGTAGAGTCATGTCTTGAACGTTGTTTAATTGGTTCAGGTTGCACTAGGCGGATCTGGTGGTGTACCAGGTGTGTCGTCCCCTGTACATCCTGAAAACTCGGTAGTTCGGTTTCTAAGAAACTTGCTAGCTGTTCCTCCTCTGGCTGTGACAAAGTCAACGAGATGCCTCCCAGTGGGCTACTGGGCGCAGCCAGCGGTTCGGAGATCGGGCGGTCATTCAGCAGCACGGTTCCGGCGGACGGGTTTATTTGGAAATTGTACTGGCTAAGAATATCCATGCCCAGTACCAGATCGGAAGACAAGTTCCTGAGGTGTAATAGACATTCAGAAAAACTGTCGTCACCTATCAGGAAGTCTATCCGGTATGCCCTGGTGATGGTGGCTAATCTACCGTCTGCTAACTGAGCAGCAGGTACGGTAACGTCATCAGCGGCTATGTGTAGCTGGTCGCAGACTTCCTTGATACGGTCTCCTAAGTACGAGAGAACGGCTCCGGTGTCCACTAGGGCGGAGAAAGTTCTTCCAAATATTTGAACTTTCACATGCGGTCGGTTATCAGGACGAGCGGCGGCGGTGTCTACGGAGGCGGTCATGTTACGGGATCGTACCTGCCTCGTGTTGGTACGGTCCCCATTTAGTTTCCCGTTCTCGGACATTGGCAGTCACGGGTCATGATACCTTGACGGCCACAACGGGAGCAGAACAACTTTGGCGGGAAACGACACTCACTGCGGAAATGTCCGGTCCTCCCACAGCGCCAGCAGATGTTCCGGTCATAGATAGCGGCGGTGGTAGACGGTCGGTTCTCGGATGGTTCCGGACTGCGGTAAGTCCTAGGGGCGGTTTGCGACGCGGTTGGCCTGTCCTGCTGTCGGACGCTATTTGGCGGTTCCTCCCGAGGGGTTGCGGGCAACCTCGTATTCCTAGGCATGGGAACGGGTCTCTCAACAACGGGACGAGACTCTGCCTGTCTAGGCGGGACGGAATATTGTTCCGAGGAACGATTTTCGAACCTTCGGATGGTATTTCGGCGTGGAAGCGGCTCTTCCCCGTCATATACCTGTCTCATCTCCTGTCGTAGTAATTCAAACTCTTTGATTTTTGCGGTGAGCGACGAGACATCGGTAAAATCATTTCGGCGGATATACTGTCAGTAATCGGGTAGGAGGTTACGGTACAGCCATCGCAGCTCTTGTTCCGGATTAAAGTCTCCATGCCGACGAACAAGCGTTTGTAAGTCGGTTAGGTAATTCGTAGTGGGCTTATCCGGTTTCTGAAGGCGGCGGCTTATGTCTGCCTCCAAGTCCTCTAGATAGTTCACAGGGAAATAGAACGTTCTAAAGTCTCTAGTGAACTTCGCCTACGTATCCCAATGGGATTTATTGTTCCGGTACCACAGCAGGGCTGGGCCTTGGAGCAGTTCCGGGAGTACCGGCAGCAGCTGTTCCTGGCGGATGTTGGTGTATGATCAGATCTCATCCAACCTTTCCAGGAATGCGGCTGGGTCGCCTTTTCCATTAAAATGGGTGTTCCATTTATGGACTTGCCACGGGTCTAGGGCCGGGCTTTCTGGGGCGAGTCGGTACGGTAGTGCGGCGGTAGCTCTTGCTACGGGGGGGGCGGCTGCAGGGAAAACGGTGGGGGTATTGACGCAAAGGCAGCCGGCGGCAATGGCGAGGTACATCCTTCCCGGATAAAGCGGATTAATCGTCGCTTCTTCTCTTCCACTGTGCCGGTTAAGTCGAGGCGGAATTTCCCTAATTCCGCGTCAATCTGGTCCTTCTTAAGTTTGTATATCCAGCTGAGGCGGAGATCTCCCAGCTCGATATTTCCGGTGTCCTCGTTGGACTCCATCTCTTCATGCTTTTCTTCTTCGGTGGCCATGTGGTTGGCGGAACGGTAACGGTCGGTTAACGGTGCTTCTTGGGACGGAACGGTAACGGTCGGTTAACGTTTCTTCTTGGGCGGAACGGTAACGGTTGTAGATACGGACGGTTACGATCTGCTGACCTTGTCCTAGCGGTCTTCTCGGTCTGCGGTGCACGAGACAACTCCCCGGTAGCCCTAACTCCTAAACGGCAGGACGTATCGAGCTGCAAATAACTGCGTTCGATTCGGCGCCCTTGGTTTGCTCGAAAAGGAGGGGTCACTCAGCGGGTTTCTGGTAAGATCTGTTTCCGGTCAGAACTTCGGGTGAAATCGGGTGGACCGGTCCGGGTCCTCAATATATGGTGTATTGTGGTACCAATAGTCACCCTATATCGGTTTTACCGACTTTCGACTTTTAGTGTCGATTCGGTAGGCTTTTCTTCGACCACGGTGGTCGGATCGGACTGAAACTAGCGGCAATCGATTCCGCACCCTCGATTTACTAGAAAACGATAGGTCACACGGGAAATCGATTTTTCCACCGGAGTCGTCAAGAGTTCCCGGCAAACTCCGGGAAAACGGTAAAACCGAGTTCAGACGGTGTCTTTCGATGACGACAACTTGGCAATTTCGGACTCGCTAGTTTTCAACTTTTGGGTGCGCTAGGGCGCACGTTTTTTCGACGGGGTTAGTCGGATCGGGCTGCAAGCCCTTGCAATCGGTTCCTTGGGTCCGGTTTAGTGCAAAACGATACCCCACATGCCTATATGGCGTTTGGGTACTCGGGGACGACTTCGGAAATGTTCGGGTCGAGTTCGGGTTTTGAGGTTCGGTTTCCAACCTCCTCTAGTGCCAACTCCCCCTGAAACACTTTTCCGTGTCCCGGTATCTCTTCGCGTTCCAAAGTTACTAATAATTCCTTCGCGCGTGCGCAAAACGGTTCGGGACTAGTTGGAATCGATTCCTCGTACTCGGTTTAGTCGAAAATGACACCTCATGTGTCTATCTACGACCTTTCCCGAAAAAAACAGTTGCTTTCGGGGACTGCCGAATTTCAGTAAGTTGCGATTTTCGGGTCCCTGCTCGGGCGCCAATTTGTGACGTACTTCGTTGCTCTACACCAGAGCAGAAGTGTCACTTTGACGCCCAACACTACGGCGGTGCTCACGGTACGGAGATCTCGGGCGCCAGTTTCTGTTTAGAGTGCAGAAACACCACTTTACTCTATCGGCGGGTTGATAGAGGCCGGGCAACTACAGTGAAGATACGGCTAAGCCAGGGGTCGGGAAAAAGGGAACTTACATACAACAGATAAGGAACAGACTCTCATTCAATATATGTACATTTATTCTACACACTAATTATTATTTACACTTTATACACACCTTAGTAACTACAACTACAACGGTCTTAACTACAAGCGGTCTTATTCTACAAGCGGTCTTATACTACCAGCGGTCTTATACTACAAACCTATACTACAACGGTCTTAACTACGGGCAAGCGGGGGCAGTAAGCGGGCGGTCAAGCGGTGCGATACGGTAATCCGGTGAATTAAGCGGTGAAAAGGTAACCAGCAATAAATTAATCGGTCCTAAGCAGACGGCGGTTGGTTCAGCAACTATTTACCAACCGTGGGTCCAGCTCAACACGCTGAAGACTCACGGCGATAAATAATTACTAGACTGGTGACGGCGGTGCAGAGCGGTAAAATGGCTACCAACACCAGGAGGTCAAGCTCAGCACGCTTAAAACCCCAAGATGCTACCAGACATTCAGCCGGGCGGCGTCGTCGTCGGATTCTGATTTCTAGCCAAATGGAGTCAAGCTCAGCACGCTTAAGACTCCTCAACTACCCAGCTCAACACGCTGAAGGTAGTTGTCAGCAGAAAACTGAATGCCTTTCCTCGGCTACAGCCATTCTATTTATACCAAAATCCTGGCCTTGGTGACGTCAATATTTCATGGCGGCAGGAAGTACGTGGCAGCACCTGCCAAACGGTAATTGCAGAGACTTCTAGGAATGAATATCTGCGTGATTCATCATATGTCGGCAGGAAGTGCGCGACAGCACAAGACTCATGGGAATTTCCGAAACTATTGTAATGAACATGCCTATGATTTGTTTCGCGTACTGCCCGCTCCTTGGCATATTTAGAATATTTACACAAACGGATCAATACTATCTATCTATAATTAACAATTAAACTGTTATTAATTAAAAGCGCAGTACTACAATGGTTAAAATATTTTTCAAAACAGACAAATAACACCTAGCCACCTAACTCAACAAAATAAAATCACTTCGTTACAGTAGTCATATAATAACAGTTTTTTTTTTGAAATTTTAGGTTTTTGCGTTACTATGTGTCTGAATCTAGGTTTATATTCAATATTTTGCTTCTTTATAGATTTACCAAAACTGTTAAGACATACTACTGTCGATTATCGAAAATGGAAGCTTCGCGAAACAAATTATTGATTGAATAGGTCTTCTTATTTTAAAAAATAATTGCTAGAAACCATTTTTAACAAACATTTTTAAATAACATTTTGAGATAGCAGAATTTTGAAAAAGTTTTCCTATTCTGAATTTTTTCTTCAATTTACACCAAATTAATTCAATAGGGTTGAAAATACAAAAATATGGCGGTAATGTCAACACTTTGTGGCCATATCTCTCCGCTACAGTGTCTATAATATACTTCTCATAATTTTTCATTTGCGATACTTCCAAGAGTTGTGCTTTATTATATGTTCCTCACAATAGAGATCATGTTCCATTAAAAAAAAATTGTAACTCCAGCTTAGTAGAGCTCTTGTTAGGAATTTTATACAGTTGTTTCGAATGGTGCTTCGCATTGTCAACAACAATAATGCTATTCGATTTTAGTTTTGAAATTAGGGTATTTTTAAACCATTTCTCAAATATTTCTCTCTTCATGTTTTTGTGGCAATCCACATTACAGTCTTCCATGTATTTTCTGCATAGTTTCAATACATTATTAACCCATCCATCAACTGATCCACAGTGTAATATAATTAACTGAGCCCTTTATTAGAGGGCAATGAGATTTTTAGATTTTTCCTAGATCCATCAGTCTATCCTTTTTTTATGGTGTCATGAGTATCATACCAAATCTACTGTTCGTCTGCTTTTCATAATTCTCATGCGTTTATTAATAGTTTGATATTTAAATCCAATTTTTCTCAACCAAGTCCCTAAAGTTCTTTTGGCATATTTTAGTTTTCTGTCTACCACGTCATTTTGCCAGAGTCCAGGTCCAGAGTTTTCGATTAACCAGCGTCGGATTACTGTTTTCTTGCGAGGACACCTTCTTTCACCAGTTTGTGTATTGTGTGATGGGGAACATTAGTGAGAGATGCTGTTTCACCTAGTATATCTAAATCATACAAATTGGGGTCATTAGCTCGTCGCTTCAAATGAATCACAGGCCAACATTTAGTTAAAAAAAAAATACCAGACTTTACCTAGGTATCCAGGGGTTTTTGGAGTCGCTGATTCCGATGCCGAGGTCGGTTAAGCTCTATCACGTCAGGTTCAAGATCATTTGAAGGTCAAACTAAGAAAAGGTGGTTGAAAAAATGTGGAAAACTTCGTACATAAGTTTTTGGGACCTCTGAGTCCGAATCAGGTGTTCGCTTACCCTTAAAAGGCATTCAGATCTCATTTCAAGGTCATCTGAGGTCATTTCAAGGTTAATTTGAGAAAAATAGAGAAGCTGTCAAGAAATCTGAAAAAATTCATAAACAGGTTTTTGGGGTCGCTGAGTCCGAATCCCATGTCGGTTGACCTCTATCACCTCAAGTTCAAGTTCGTTTGAAGGTTACAGTAAGAATAGGAGGTGAAATAAATTGAAAAAAAATTTATACGAATGCACACCTACCTACTTATTGTCTGTTTATCTGTCTGCCTTTTTGCCTGCACACCTGTTTGTTTGCTTGTTAGTCTGTATTTATTGTCCGCCTGCATTTTCTATCGAATACTCAAGGTACTCTCTACTTTCATGTTCGCTCTGCTTCTGCAACTATATGTAAAGGCCATTCTTTGCGTTCCACAGGATTTATGTGGCATATATAAGCTCGTCAACTTTCACAGAAAGAAATAAGTAGGTGATTCATTGAGTTAAATATATTTGCACTAAGATAGTCGAAAAATCTTCACGTTTAGCAAAAGCTGACAAACGAATGCAGGCTAAAATCAAAGTCGGTCGTGTATTGTAACTTGAAGGTGTGTATCTGACAAAAAGGTCATCTAAGAAACTGATATTTGGACTTGGCATCCCGAAAAACCTTCAGATTTTTCAAGTGTATCATTTCATCCTCATAATGACCTTAAAATGACGTCTGAGCGACCTGAATGGACCACCTCCAGATTCAGACTCAGCGACACCAAAAACCTATGTATGAATTTTTTTCAGATTTGGCCTGTGAATTATTGTAAACATTAAAGCAAATTTATTTTGCTTGCTCGTTCAAATGTAGTCGATATTTTCTTACTGAAAACACTGATGAACTTTGATTTTCTTTATTACTGTAATCACTATCACTTTCATTTTCACAAACAAAATAAAACGTAGACGGCCGGAGGCCTTCCACAATCGAAACATTTTTACATTAAATACGATAACTTTCTTAAATTATTTTCAAAAACACCAGCAAATAAACAGATATAAAATAATTATTACTTAACCATATATTACACAACTCACTGTAACAAAATAACCTTATTTTCAAAAATATACCAGCAAATAACCAGATATAAAATAATAATTACTCATAACATTTACTATATCCTACAACTGCTAAACAAATCGATAACAAAACTAAGTGCGGACCTGAAGTTTCACAGAAAATAAGTGAAACTCCGCCTCGGTCGCATGCCAACAAAAACAATAATCATCTTTCTCGCTTTTATGTAAGATGTGTAAAAGACGGAAGATGTCATGTGTTGGACATTTCCGACCCTCATGTCGCGTCTTACCCCCGCACGTCCCATCACTAAAGCGTTTTCTCCTAGTATACTTCACTTTCAGAGGTTAAATGTAAAAACATTGAATGTGTCAGAACGTTTTCATAGATTTTTATTGACTTTTTTTTCATTTGCTGTGCCATCGTTTCTCCAACAATAATATAATGCTCATTAAATGTATCAGCTCTTATATTATCAATTTCATTTCTTTCATCGTTGTTTCATTATTATTTTCACTGCAAATCTTTTTTTACAGCAAACCAATGATTTTAACTAGAATTTTTACATTTTTCTATAATCTTGCCAACACTGACGTAGTTTGCCACTAAACACCAAAACACCATATACTTCACTCATGAGTGCAGTATATGGTGTTTTGGTGTTTCGAGGAAAACTACGTCGTGTTATCTTCACATCAAAGGTTCCAACCCACTTTAAGACTATAATCTTACTATAATGTCAAGCTTTTGCACATTCTGTTAATTAATTTGTTTCATAATTTTTATATTTATTTTTAAATTCTAAATTTACGGATTATGCCTCATTTTTTTTGTATAAAAGAGTTTTTCTTTTATAGATTCTAAGAGATCAGTCTTTATCCTTTCTTCTTTGGTTTATTTTCAATTTTTATTTTTATATACTATTATTTAGTATTTTTGTTTTTTTTTATAAAAATATTTATTTGTATTAATAATGTAATTACTGTTAGAAAATTAATGTTTATAATTTTTCTCTAAAGTGTCACAGAATAAATTAATCAATTTAATATGAAACTGGAAGTACAACACAAATAATTAGTAAAAATGAATATAATAATAAAAGTTTGATTTCTAGAATAACGTTTCTAATGGGATTAAAGCAATACATTTTGTTTTGTTGTATTATTAACCTCATTCGCTATGGCAGAAAATATAAAGAGGAATTTTATAAACATTTTATTGCTACTATATCTCTTAAGTGTGTAATTTTTTTTCAGTTTGCGAAATGAAAAAATTACATTAAATATTCTACACCCCATTTTGATGAATTTAGCATTTCGCTTTATTTAAACTTTGAGATATTATAAAGCCGAATTAAGGCTTCATTTAGGAAGCTTGAAATGCTCTAATAAACAACAAATTTGATCTCATTGACTCATTACTTCGTAAAACATTATACATATCCTATTTATCAGCCTACCTTTTATTTACAGAAGAAAATTTTTAGTTAAAATAATTGTCGCTGAAATAAATGAACAATACATTTCTCAAGATGATGGAGTTCATAATTTTGAAGAAGCATCCCCTGTTGAAATAATTCATAACATTCATGTAGTCAATTAGTTCTAAAGAGCTCCACTATAAATAAAGACGCATTAGTAAAATTTCTTGGGTACTCTTATTAGTCGCCATACTTATGATTTATTTTATTCATGTATGACAAAAAAGAGTGTATTTATATACTGTATATTTATGTATAAAAGCAGAGTTTTACATTACATTCACGAAAAGTACAGATTTGCTGGACGTTTTTGACAACGTGCATTTTTTGACACCGTACATTTTGGAACTTACGTTTTGATACCGATAGTTTTTTGGTAAAGTTTGTTGTACAGTGTGAAAATTTTATAAAAACCTTACTTTCAATTGGAACTTGGATATTGGATTTTGGAAATTTGGCGAGTTAGTAGTTGATTTCTGGAGATTATATTATACTGCTTGTCCCTAGTATTGAACTCATATAAAACTATTGTATTGGAAACTTTTATATGGTATTCACTTATTAGAGCAATCACGAGGAATCCTAGTGAAGGTTTACGTCTCCACCGTAGTTGGGGCCGGGAGCTGCCTGCGCTGCTGTATTTTAAGATAAGTGTTTAGGTTGTTTATTTAAAGATCATTTACCATTTTTGCTGTACTGTGTATTTTATAATTTATAATAAAAGATATTACTTTGCAGCTACCCTAGTGGGTTTATCTATATATGTGTTTATTCCTGTTGCTTAGTTCACACTCGTAATTTTGTACAACATTTTTTTGCTATCATTCATTTATTTTTAATATCTAATAATATACCTAGTATATTGTAAGAATTTTTGTAGTTTTTCGTTTACTGTAATTTTATTAATAAACTTATTTATATTTTAATTTTCTTGACTGGTTATTTGTTTTCACACATCAGGAAGGATCTGGAAGATCTTCGGAACCGATTCGGTATACTCGATCTTACCACAATTTAAGATCGTAATAGTGTATAGAAATATACAAACAGAAAACTCTCATATTTAACGTTACAAAGAATCAATACTGCCAAAATTTTCTTGTTACTTTTGATAACGAAATCAGATTGAACTTCAAAACGTCAACTTCACTTTTAATCTAAAATATTTTATATTTATTAATTTTAATTTCAGTTTAAATGATTTTAAATATGAAATACTTTTTGATAGGCGAAAATTTTCATTTAAAAATCAACCACTGACTGATCTGTTTAGGACAGTGACTTAATATCCAAAGAAAATGACCGAAATGTCTATAGTAATTCATATCATATTGTATAGAATATTATTATTACTAGAATGATAAATTACAGCCTGTTAATAGTTATACATAAAAACAGAACAAATTTGTTTTGAAGTGGGTTTTGTTTAGGCACGTATTTTTATTTTCAAACTTTTAATAGACAAGAACTAATTGTAAGTTTCTTTTATTAGTATTTTTATACAAAATGTATATGAAGGATTTTTTCAAGTGTTGATATTTTCGTTTTTGTTATATTCTCATTAGTTTGTCTAAAAAGTAAATTTGTTTAGGTAAATTTAACACATGTATATTTTATTACTATAAAAAGTTTACTTAACGAAACTGCGAAATATAATCAGCGTATACTCACTAAAACGTATTTCTTATAAATAGGAGACGGGAGAAACCCTGCTTGGATAAAATATTATTAGGAACATTAAAATCATTTACAGGTCCGTAAAAAAACACTCCTCGTGCGTGCAAAGCAGTCATTAATAATCCGGGTTTTATCCAAAAAAATAATATTTGATGTGAGGAAATTGCAAAACTACTCAATCATTTAGCAAGCAATGAAAGTATATTTTTATAGTGTACGTAAATCCGTTAAATTAAGCTGAAATTCAATGATAACACTGGTCTGCAACGAAATCTTCCTTTAAAAAATTATGCTATAAGTATGAAGATTTTAATGCTCTGAATCTATTCCCGTTGGCCGATTTTTTCTATCACGTCTAGATTTTTTTATATGAATTTTTTTTTTAAATTTCATAAATTTTGTTTTTTTTTAATTTTTTTTTTTGTCAACATCTAGAACAGTATACATACATACAAAATAAGTTTTAGCGAGTTGTAAGAGAAAGAAAGTAAAGTCACAGCGAATACTGCACATGCGCATATCTACTACCATAAAAATCACTGTCAATACTTTCTTTCTTTCTCTTACAACTCGCTAAAACTTATTTTGTATGTATGTATACTGTTCTTGATGTTGACAAAAAAAAAAAATTTAAAAAAAAAACAAAATTTATGAAATTTAAAAAAAAATTCATATAAAAAAATCTAGACGTGATAGAAAAAATCGGCCAACGGGAATAGATTCAGAGCATTAAAATCTTCATACTTATAGCATAATTTTTTAAAGGAGGATTTCGTTGCAGACCAATGTAATCTACAGTTACGTTTACTTAAAAATGTAGGAGTTTTATTTAAAATTTTTACACTAATGAGTTAATAATTAATGTATGCACAGAAAACCAAATCAAAACCCATGGTCAGCTTTTGCTTGCAGTTGCAATTTAAGTTTATATAGTTTATCTCTAAGAATTTTTTAAAATATTAAAGGGATTTTTTTACCTATTATTATTGTGCATGAGAGTTGTAGATGCGTTCAATCCTCTTCATAAATAAGAGCCAGCCAAGTATCGGCAATCTTTCACTGTAGTGAAATATTAATATAAAGCTACGCTACGCTGATCAAGGGCAATAACTCCGAAACAAGTGTCCATAGCTGCATAATTGTTTTTTTTTTTGGGATATGGCACTAAACCTTCTTGGTATTAATATGAAGGTTTGCAAATTGCTTGGCAAATCTAACGCTGGTCATAGAGTAGCTTAACAAAAAACAAACTTAAAAGTGTATAAAAGTGGAAGGGACGACAAACCTAAAAGTAAATAAATCAAGTGACAAATGTTTTAACACGCGTTTTAAACCATGGTGGGCCCACGTCATCATATTTACTTGCTTTTAAAGATTATAAAGTGTCAATGCAGAAACTGTACAAGAATTAGTTACACCAACGTTTGACATAAAGGATGTAGATAGTTCACAGTCAATACAAACGATTGACATTATGGGTGTAGATAGTTCACAGTTGCTTTGAAACATAGTTTGTCAATTTTCTTAAAAACGATTAATTCAATCTGAAAACCCAAAAGTAAGTTTTTGGATTTTTAGGAAAAACTATAATTTTGTGTAACTTTTAACACCCTGTATCTCAATAACGAAACGTTTCCGGACCTATATTTATAGGGACTTTTTCTCTTATTTTTGGATTGTGAATCTTCAGCTGAGCGTTGCTGTATGTTTTTAGACAGCCTGTATATCGTCTTATAATATAACATTTCTTTATCACTTATTACAAAAAAAAATTGATATTGATATAAAAAAATAAATTAAAGGCGACTGGCAAAGTTGATTTACCACCGATTGATTTAATACACATATGTCCAAATCTCCATCGCACTTATTTATGTAGCTAAAATATGTTACTCGCTAGGTTAGCTGAATAAATAGAATGAGAATTTTAAAATAAGCGATCTCTAGTGGATGCCATGTGAAATTTATTTCAACAATTTGGAAACTCACTGAAATTAGTCCTCTGAGAGCTGTTCCATATTTTAAAATGAAATATTGTTCTGAAGCATAAATAATTAGTTTTTATTGCCGCTGGCAATTATTGATGTTTTCATGGATGGTTGTTATTTTAGGTACGACAAAGGTTATGTATAGAGTTTCCATTTTAAATGTTCTAAAAACACAAAGTTAAATAATGCGCAATAAGTTAACTTAATGCCGTTTGTGTTTGCTTAAAGAAAGTTGAACGTATTTTTGCAAAGAAATGTTAAATGAATATAATAATGAGTATAATATGATGACCATATGGTGAGTACTTTTGTCTTTATTTTGGATCGCTAAAGTTTTAATAATAAACAAAATAAACATCACAGAAATTAGACAACCTCCAAATCAAAAGCCGAAGCTGCATGGGCGAGGGTTACTTATGAAAAAACGGAGACACATCCATTCCCACCGACTATGCTAGTGCCAGTGGCGGGATTCGAGCCCGTAGGATGATGGAGAGATTATCTAGTTGCACTTGCCTTTGCGTGCCCTACCCAACTACTACGCGTCGTGCCGGTTAATTAAAAATAACATTAATCATTGTGTACCGAACATAATTTGCATATTGTCTTTTTTATAATTCAATATTCATCGTGACAAATATGTAGCTGGGAAAATAGTTGCTTAAAAATATAAGTTTTTGTAAAAATATATAATATAACAATTAATAATTTTACTTCCTCACCCCTCAAAATGAGGAAAATTCGTGAAAGAAATTGTGAAAATTTTTATTGCATTTCTGGACGAATCTCGACGAATTATGACGATACACAAAATTTCAGACAGAAAAAAATTTCTGTGTGTCTGTGTGTATAGTTTATACGAAGTCAATTGAAATTAGTCATTGTTAAAGCACAGGACTGTGCGCACTTAACTTGATATTTTATCCTATGTATTTAGCAATGGTATCGAGAATCAAATGGTAGTTGAAATTGTGCAGGTGAGTCCGAGACTGGCAATGTAATCAGCCTGAACGAACCATCTACGACTGCACGTGTTTTAAAGATAATAAAACGGACAGGCCCACTAGTATAAAAAAAACTCATTAAATCGTTTCTCCGCAATTACGGAAACTTGTGAGATGTGCCGGCATTGGCTATGTTTTGAGGACGATGGGCGACGATTGGCTGGGATCAGGATATTCGTCAATCCGGTTGGTCGGTGGGTGTTTGAGTTTATATCAGTCAGGAGTCAACGTGGACTCGGATGTTACCTATTTATTTATTACATTTGTCCAGTGCAGTGCAGAAATACCTATTATAATATCAAGGTGGTTCGGTTTATACTTAGTGTTCATATTGGTAAATATTTATTACTACATAAAAGGTATTTAAGATATTGTATTAGGTATTTACTAATTTACCATGGCTTTCTGGAGACCATTTGAAACAGAAGATAATATAATAACGCCCGAAAATCCCGAAATAGTTAAGCCTGTTATTGTCGAGGAAGACGAAATAAATTTAAAGTTTCAAAATAAAGATTTACACGTACAAAGTCAACGCATTATTTTAAATATATATGAACGTTTAAAAAGCGAAAATCGTGAAAAATGTGAGAGAAATAATAGAACGTATTAACGAATTAACTAAAATATCAAAATCTATAATTTATCGTGTAATTAAAAAAGGAGATGTTATAGATCACGGTACAAATAGGAAACGGAAAAATATGAAATTAAAAAATATTGATGATGCTACCAAAGATGTAATACGGCGTATAATTTATAATATGTATGAAAAAAATATAGTTCCTACGTTAAAAATGATTCGAGAAAAATTAAGCGATTATCCTGATTATAATTATAGTTCTTTAGATACACTACGAAATGTTTTATTAGAATGCGGTTTTAAACATAAAAAACTTGACAGTCGTATGGTAATTATGGAATCACGACGTATAGTAGCACTTCGGGTAGATTATTTGGAAAAAATCAGAGAATATCGTAAACTAAATAGGCATATAGTGTATCTAGATGCGCCGATTATAATTCAACCTGGTAATGATTCCTCTTCAGAAAGTGAAGATTCGGACGCGTCAACTTTTAGCCTTTAACTTTTTTAATATACATATATTTTCAGAACAAAATATTTAGATATTATATCATAGGTATGATGTTTACTTTTTTATTGTTACATTTCTTGGAATATATTTTATTTAGTTGACAAGAAATTTTAATTTAAGTTACTTTATTCTAGAGACATATTTTAATTTTGTTTTTATTTATGTTTTATCTAAACAAATATTTATTTTTGTGGTACTAATTCTTTGCTTTGGTTAAGAAACTTACATTTTTATTTTTATTTTAGAAGAAATTTTTATTTTATTTTTTACTATATAACATCCTTGCCCCTCGCTAATCTAACCTGTCCCATTCCCTCATCCTGGCAAGGATATGTTCATACCTTCTCGTTGGTCCTTGCAGAGCAATAACATATTTCAATATAGTATGGGTTAACTTTAAAACTAAACCCAATAAATTTAAATATTTAGACTTTATATCTAAAACTGATATAATATTTCAAAAATATTTTATTGGCGAAATGAACAAAAATAGCCTATCTAATAAACAAAAAATAATAAAAATTAATAAAATTTCCAAACAAGTATAACATTTTCTTATGACAAGCATTTCTATTTACCTCCGCCCATGTACAATAAAGAGATGCCGACGGTTTTTGCAGGCTTTTAGTTTTTATACGATTTCAATTGACTTCGTACAAACTATATGTGTGTGTGTGGTAAGCGATAGTAGCTACTGTTTTTGAGATAAAGCTTTCAAATTTGGTACACACATTCTAGAGGTCAAGGAAGAGATTGAGTTCGGTGATGAGCAAAATCGGTCCCCTGGAACGGGTTCTACCGGGCCTCAACATTTCTATTTCTAACTTTACAAAAAAATGTATTCGTGATGAAAGATTATGAATTAGATCTGTTATACAAACCTATTATAATATTGTGTTCAAATGTTTAAATAAAACTATGAGTTAAAATTTTGTAAACATTTTGGCAACACTATAAAATTTGAGTTTTGATTGACACTTCTTAAAATTTGAAATATCTAAAAAAAAATATTAGTTTCATTCCATCAATCTGACTTTTTTTGAAACGTCAAAAATTACTTTTATTACAAACTCCACCACACATCGAGTTTTACTACGGTGAGGAAGTTCTGATCCCCAAGTAATTTGCAGCGGTTTTTTTTACAAAATAAGAAATTTAGAGACACCACAGCATTTCACACAATTTTTTTTATGAGCAGTAATACAGAGTATTCTAAAAACGCCGACTTTAATTTCGTAATTCCAATTTTAATCTCGGAATTATGACTAATGAATAAATAAAATTTTAGGTGGCCCTTCTATGAACTCATACATTTTCAAGTCATTATTAATCAACGAAATTATATTATAACATTACAGTTATAGTCATTATCATTTAAATTATAATTAAGGTAATAACCCTAACTTACCGTATTTTTGAATTGCCATTTACTTCAGTTTTTTTCCGAAATAATGCAGGAATCAGCGAATAGTACTTTATTTATTTAAATTAATTATTTCTTCTCGGTCGGAATTTTTTCCATTAAAATTCTCATTCCACTATATACACTATATACAGTCTCGTTATCATATGTATTCCGTATATTATTATATTCTAGGTTTAGAACGAATTAAATTATTACGAGAGTAAGAATGATGGCCTCAAAAACCCTTTGAAAGGATATTGTCAGTATGTATCATAAATTATAATTCCAACTTTGTATTGTATCCAAAAAAATACAATGCAGTTACGTAAAAATTCGATTTCACATACATCCTTCTTTTGAGTAGAATTTGTACGTTCTTCCTTTACTTCTGACGTAGATAAATTGAGCTAAGAGAACATTTTTTACGTTATGGAAAATAGAAACGTCTTTGCTTACATGGATCATTGCTTCGTAAGATATTTTCTAGTAGCTTATTTATTGAGGTATATCGCTGACAGAAATATTCAAATCGCAAAATAAAACCCCGTTTAATCTGTAAAGCATGTTTGTGGTATGCAAATATTGAGAATATGCGATGGAAACGGATTAAAATTTGTTTAAAGAATAATTAGTCCTTTTTCACATGGTTGACATAAAAGATTTACTTTGATGTTATGCGGGCAAGGCTTTAATATTTATAGTGTGTATATGTAATAAATAATGGATTGAATTTTTTTAGTATATTCCTCCCAATTCTGTTGAATCTTACGAAGCGTTACTCTTATTTTTAGACCAACTGTCGCGACTACTTTCTGCCAAAACAGGATTTAACGGTAATGAAAAGAGAACAGCTTAATGTCGTATCTTATCAGGCGTACTTTGAAATCAAGCAATTATTCTTCATCTTGTTTTATTTTATCTATTATAGAAAAATGTAGAAGACACCCAAATGATATAAGGTAAAAATTTACACCTAAATACAGATCAATGGCGGCTCGGGATATTGTCGACAGAGGAGGCTTGAAATTTAAATGGCAACTAAATTTCAATATGATTACAATTTGCACATTTCCCCCACCACCCTTGAGGTAGTACAACAGCGCGTTACATTTTTTGTATTCCAAAGCCACCTTATGTATAACAAGGTAATTAGAACAAAATTGTATTTTCTTATTTTCTTTTAGCTGTAATTTTGTTTGTACTTATCGCACATTTTAATACGACATGAATAAATTCCTTATCAATAGTACTAATAAATGGTACCACTGTACCAATATGGTTCCATCTGAAAAAATTGAGTTTGGCTCCATCAACCATTTTGATGAACTTTATTTGCTCATAAATCACGTAATTTAGTATTTTTAACGGGATTTCGATTTTTCTAGCATTACACGGGTCATTTAGAATAAATCGGAACCGTCATGGCACACTTAAATGGAAAACTAAAAATTATATAAAAATTATTGACATTTGGCATGGCACTTCTTTGGTATCGTTGGATTCAGAAAATTATGCAAAAAATGTAATAATATACAGGGTGTTCCATTTAAAAATCGAAAGTTAGTGTCACTTCCGGCGAAACCGGAAGTGAAAAAAAAATTACTTATATATCAAAAAGTGCCGCTTATTATGATATAGGACATCCCATATTTCAATCCATTATCCTCAAAACTAAAGGAGAAAAGGGGGTGTACCATGATCCTGTTACACCCGGTATATTATTTGTTTATATAATATACATAAATACTTACATAGAACTGTTCATACTTAAAAATTATACAATATTACTTTTGTTTAATTCTTTTTTTTAACATCGGTAACCACGTTGTTCCGATCTACAGAAAAAAGAAGATAAATATATAAATTTGAAAAAGAAAACAGCTTTGTTTCCGAAACTTTAGGAAAATGTATTATTATTTTTAATTTCTTATACCTAATATAAGGAAGTATAGTAATCGTGATTTTTTTCGACCTTGAGATTTTGATTGATGTTTTGAACCCTTCTGAATCCATTCTGACTACTTTTCGAATGATGTCTGTCGGTGTGTGTGTGTGTGTATGTGTGTGTGTGTGTGTGTAGGTGTGTGTGTAGGTGTGTGTGTAGGTGTGTGTGTAGGTGTGTGTGTAGGTGTGTGTGTAGGTGTATTTGTGTAGGTGTGTGTGTGTGTGTGTGTGTGTGTGTGTGTGTGTGTGCGTGTGCGTGTGCGTGTGCGTGTGCGTGTGCGTGTGCGTGTGCGTGTGCGTGTGTGTGTGTGTGTGTGAATGTGGTACCACCAGAAGAGACATAATGAATGAAAGAAGAATAAAGGTATAATTTCGGGAAAAATTAAAAAAATTTTATTGCCTTTCGGGACGAATCTCGACGAATTGTAATTAAAAAACATAACTTTATGACAAAAAATCTGTCCGCATATCTGTAATATTGCGATAGCAGCCACCATTTTTGAGATAAAGCTTTCAAATTTGGTACACTTGTTCTAAATTCCAAAGACACTGAAAAATTCGGCGAGCTGAAAGGTGGTCCACGGGACCCAAACTTTTTTGTATTTAACTTTACAAAAAAAAATATATTCTTGATGAAAGATTATAAATCATGTCTACTATATTAAGCGAATAAAATATATTTTCCAAGTACTTAAATAAAGTTGACGTAAACTGAAATATTTTACGTATTTGGCCTCATAAAATGTCAACAACAAAAAATTATTAAAATATATGACATGAATTATTATTGACAGTATCGAATGACACTGATAATTAATTATTTTAAAATTTTAATGAAACATTCAAGGTACACTATTAAAATTTAGTTGAGGTTAGTGAAGAATTAAATAGAATGATTTTTTTAGATCAGGATGATATATAGTGGCATAAGAAAGTTATGTGCTGGCCACATTAGATATTTTGGTCTCATATTAGTTATCAAAAATACACCCTCTGACGGATTTTTCGACGTAAAGTCACAAGCCCAGAGGCTTATTTTTCCAGTAGCATTCTGCGTAATTACGAACTAGCATTCTGCGCATATTATAGATATTGAGGAATTATTCATTATCTACGAAAAAAAAAAGAAGAATTTAAAAGATGCCGCAAATAACGTTCAGACAATATTAATAAAATGATAATTTATAATAAATTGGTCTTTCCTTCCTATAGATATTTAAAAAAGAAAACTATAATTTCACCTAAGCAAATATTACTTGGGTTAATAAATTATAATTTTACCACCTTAGCGTCAAAAAAATGAAAGACCTAATAAATTTCCTACAGTAAATTACTTAATACCGTGTAGAAAGCTACCGAAAGTTTTAACGCGGTTAATCAAGTATAGACTGTAAATCCCATAGTTGTAAGCGCATCGATTTATAAATGGAAATTCTTATGTTAGAATAATATATGACTACCGGAACTACATTTAGCTAAAGCTTTTAGCGCAAAAATGTTGTAATAACCAAATGGGAATATCAACCATATTTGAAATCCATTTATTATTCCTCTAGTAAAAACCTAAGATATAGAGTGAGCGATGGAAAGTTTTTCATTTCATTACAGTATCTTACGTATGATATTAATATTGTGTTACCACATCATCAAGAAAACTAATGAGTCATGTTATTTGTTTCATATTTATGCATTCTAGAAAAAAATAATAAAATAATTATGTGGTATTACGTTAGCATCCTTTCAAACCAAACATGACAACAATTAATACATACCTATAGTTTTTTTATATTTTATTCTGTCAAAAAGTTGATTGAAGATGAAGTTACTTTGTGAAAATCCATTTTGATTTAAAAAATTATAACCAGTTTTTATTACTTATCTAATTTTCACTTTATTTTGTTATTTTACAACTAGTTTCATCCTATTCGGACATTTTCAAGTAAACTAAATTATACACAGATTTTACTTTCATTTAAATATAAACTGAACTGAATAGAAGGATGGGTCACTTTATGGTTGATGATATAATTCAAATGTGTACAGATATGTCTTTAAATGTAGGGGTTTATTAGCAGCAGGTTATCTAAATTAGTTTAATAGTGGAGAATTATTTAAATCTATTTGATCGTTTAATATGTTGTAATTTTTATTCCTATTTAATTTATTCATTTCTAGCACTTCTAATAAATTAAGTTTTTTACTTTTCCCACAAATATGTAATATTTTAGGTTGATGGTCATCAGTTATTGTTTGATCAGAATCTGTTAGGTGTTTATAAAAGTTGGAATGTTGTTTTTGTGTGTGAATATGTTCTCTATATCTTACTCCGAACAATCTACCTGTTTGACCTACATATGAGGCGTTACATTCTGGGCAATCTAACCGATATACACCACATTTTTTAGAGATATCAGTTTTTTGTTTTGCATTGAAAGATATCTGCCTATATTTTTGTTAGAACTAAAAGATGTTTTAATATTAAATTTGGAAAAAGTATTGCTAATTGAATAAGAGATTTGACCTGAATATGGTAATGAAATGTATGTTTGAACTTTTTTCTCATTAATAGTGGGAAAAAGTTCTTTCAAGAGTGACTTATTTTGTTTTTTGGTGATTAGATTGTTGATTAAATTTTGAGGGTACCCGTTATTATGTGCTATAAGTCTTATTGTGTCTAATTCTTCTTTTAAATCTGTCTCAGATAGATGTAAATTGAAGACTCGGTGTGTCATAGATTGATATACGGCTAATTTGTGGGAGAGGGGGTTACAGGACTTAGCCTTCAGCTTCTTGGATTAGATTTCCTTTAATATCTGATTTTCTTTATTCCAATTAATGTAACAATAAATGTATCCATAAACCTTGCAAACTACGTGGCATATAGTTATTAATTTTTCTTTACAATTTTGATATGTAGAATATTTTTATTCTAAACTTTCATCTTAGAGCGATAAATCATTTAAACTGCTTCACTGGAACATTTTATTGGAAAGTTTGTAGCTTGGAATAATTAAAATTAGAAGCTTAATCAAATGAAATCCTATACATGTTCTAATGCCGCAGGAGATTTGGCTGGCCACTGAAGAACATCCACATTTTCATTTCTCGAGCATTCCCTAGTAATTACTGCTATATATGATTTATCTTTATCTTTATCCTATTAGACAATGAGATTTTCCAATCTTTCGACTCTTGAAATTACGATTTGCTCCAATACTTGGTTAATATATCCTCGGGCGTTTAAAGTGTGGACAATGAATGCTACTTGTGATCTATCTCCATAGCAGATTGTGTCTCATACCAGTCATACCATAAATTCTGGAGTTTGTGCTGTGTGGCGTTTTAAATCGAACTGCAAAAAATCCTCCCTTCAACTCGGTCTTCTTAATCTTCTACTATCTACCAACAAGTAAAAACCGCGATCATCATTGAAGTCATTACTATTCCATTCTGCATCTTACAGCCTTCGTTCGTTACTACACCACTCGGTATCAAGGAATCATAGTAACTCTTCATTGCTAATTAATTAGGCATTCATAACTGACCTTGTGGTTGAGAACGGTCTCTAACAGAAGCCACAAAACTGTGGACTTCCTCGTTTGTGGTGGCTGTTTCCCTCCAATATCGAATTACAATTACTGGTGGACAATTTAAACTGCGAGCGGTTTCTCTAAATGGGAACCTGGCGTCATACTTTCAACAGTGTTAACATTATTTATAATCAGAATAAACCAATAATATTTTTCTTCGCATTCTATCTTATCAAAATTACATACTCTTTTATTACTCTATGATTGATATTTTAACATCTTAAAAGTTAAGTTATACCATATACCATACCATCAATATAATTAATGGCCATGATACTGAGGCCGTTTTCGACCTGAGATAAAAGAAATGATTTTAAATTTTGTGTGTAGGATAATAAAAGTATTACTATTTACTTAGGATGGGATAAAATTTCATTTAATTTTTGTCCTTAGATTTTATACACATCATAGGTACTTAAACAATATAAAGATTTCTTTATTTAGTTGGCATTTGGCAGACACCCGTTTATGATATTTATCAGTTTCTCAAACCGTTGTCGCAGCGCATCGTCTGCATCCGTCATACCAGTTGGTCTAAAACTGCCACAGAATTTTGACATTAAAGGGCTCATTTAGTGAAATACACGAGATTAGATATATGTATAGCGTATATATTTAAGATGACTACGCTCAATTTAAGTAGTTTAATTACATTATTCTGCTATTTAAGTAGTTTAATTACATTATTCTGTGCTATTAACAATGTGTGGTAATAATTATATAAAAGTAGAGTCTTCTAGTTTGCCGGAAGTGGAAGGTAATACCGTTTGCCTTTATCATTTAAAAAATCCGTTCGACGAATAACACTATGTAACCGTTTTCAGTTTTCCTGACAATCCAAGATATGTGGATTAACACCAGGTCTTAATTTAATTGCCACATTTTTCAGTAACTTCAAATATATGTAATTTTCCATGTCTATTCCAAGCTAAAAATAATTTAAAATTATCTTATTTGTATTTAAAGTTCAAAAACTTGTATTCCTCACAAAAATGTTCAGTCGTTGTGCTGCCTAGGAGATTGACTCTACACATATATTTTTACCGGCTGAGACGGCTTTGGCAACGAATTAGAGATATGGCTGCGTAGGGTATATGTGACCTGATGATTGCACGTTCGACAACGCAGCGTTATTCAGCTCGCCGACTAACAATTTTTTTACATATGAAAGCAATGTTTGATAAATAAAATTATTGCACACTTCCTAAATATAGTGCAATCTTTTAGAACATGCAATAAAAAATAGTGCTATATGAGCCTAATATGCTCATGCTAGTACATAATTTAGTTTTACAAATAACAAGATGGCTCCATCTAGACGCCGCTTTAGGTATAAAATTGATTAATTTTGGAAAATATTTTCAATTCAAAAATTTGATAAATTATTATTTACTACAGTGAAACAGTTTCAATTCGTTTACATATCGCTTATTTCAATCTTATGTTATTATAAGTTTTAATGAAATTTAATAAATAAATATTATTTGTTCTTTTTTTATTTAATACATCTACCTAATGGTATGTACGTATACGTGAAAAAATTTTGAAAATTTTTATTGCGAATTTGGACGAATCTCGACGAATTATGACGATACACGAAATTTCAGACAAAAAAATTTTTGTGTGTCTATCTGTCTGGTTCGCGATAGCAGCAGGTTTTGAGATAAAGATTTCAAATTTGGTGCACACATTCTAGAGGTCAAGGAAGAGATTGAGTTCGTTGAAGAACAAAATCGGTTCTTAAAATTTGAAATGTTGCAAAAAATATTAGTGACATTTCTGAAACGTCAATTTAAAATGTCAAAATTTTTTTTGACATTTCAAATTTTAAAATATTAGTGACATTCCACCAATTGACTTTTTTGAAACGTCAAAAATTACTTTTTCAAAAAAAATATTAGTGACATTCCACAAATGTGACTTTTTTTGAAACGTCAAAAATTACTTTTATTACAAACTCCACCATACATCGAGTTTTTTTAAACGTCAAAATATGACTTTTTTGAAACGTCAAAAAATGTGACTTTTTTGATACGTCAAAAATTACTTTTATTATAAACTCCACCACACATCGAGTTTTACTACGGTGAGGAAGTTCTGATCCTCAAATAATTGGCAGCGATTTTTTTTAATTAAAATACCACCAGAATAACACAACCCTCTTTTTACTTTACTTTTACATTTCATATTCTAACTAATTTATAATAACAAGTATTGTAACATTTCGCTTAGTAACTATTTATACAACATTTATTTAAATTTGTCAGTCAAGTTGAATAGAATATTGGGTAATTATTTTTTTTATTATGATGTAAAGAGAAGGAACGTTATACCTTCTTAAGGGCGAGAAATGATTTAAACTGCTTCATTATGTAATTTTGTTTGATACTTTGTAGCTTGGGGTAATTAAATTCAGCGGGATTTTACGATTTGTTTAATTTAGGAGTAAATTAAAAAGTCGGATTTTATATTTATGGCTACGAATTAAAATAAATTACAAAGTTATTTAATGCGAATCTAGAGTAATTGTTGATTCCGGTAAATTGTATATAAATGAAACTCTCTAAACCAAAATAACAAAACTATACACGTATGTTGTTTTAATCAATAATATGGAGGTTTCGTTTCCTCAAAGATACAGGGTAATTCAGATATACTTAATAGGACTAACATTTTCCCCAAAATGTAAAAAAGTAAGGTAAGCCAGATTTCGAAAAATTTTGGGAATTCGTAAAAAATTTATGTTCCACCAAAAACTCGCATTGAATAGCCGTTCGCCGGATGTATCGCCGCAAGACTTCTTATGGAGTTATTTAAAGAGTGCCGTTAACGGGAATCAGCTGGAATCTCTACAGGATTTAGAATGGAAGATTGTGGAGACACAGACGTGTCGAAATATCCCTAACGAAACATTTCAGAGAGTAAGGGACAATTTTCATAATCACCTCACAAAGTTCCAGGAACTGAATGCTGCTTATTTTGAACATTTAATTTGATTTAACAATTAGTCTACTTGCAAGTAATACGTTTCATCTTACCCACGCAATTTCGTAATTAGTCCGGCTCGTTTACATAGTTGGCTAGAGCGCGTATGACTACAAAAGTATCCATTATAGCTGTGGGGTTGAATTCTGTCACTGGCACTGGCACGTTTAGCTAAGTGTAACCCCCTCCTTGACAGCTTCAGCTTTGAATTCGGGGTTGTCTAATTTCTATGGTGTTTTTGTTTCGGTTGCCCAACTCTGGATTGTCCTCCCGTGTGGAGCGCCAAGCCACTCCCCACATCCGGCAGGGTTAGTGGCTGTAGATTTCAGAATCATCTACCCCAAGTAGACGGAGAGAATCCAAAATGACCGCCTTCTGCGTTTGGCTGATTTTTGGCAGGCCGATATGGTCGTCAGTTTCGAGAGCAGTGTAGGTTTTACCCTTCGACTACACCGATTATTAGGATGACCATCTCGACCGAGTAGTTTGGGTTCAGCACTTGGAGCTCCTACCGGAAATTACAATATTTGGTCCACATTTCCTCCTCCTTCAAGACGATGTTTTTTTCGGCAGTGGCCGAATATTCGATGACATGCATCACTTTGGTTTGATGATCAAAAAGAACTGTGAGGCTTATTCGCTTGGATTAGCATGGCAGTCGGGACGGAGTAGTTCCAATAAATGCGACATTTCTCGTTCTCGACAACAGACTCAATATCTCTGGAGACGTAAGGCAGCACTGGTGTCTGCTCTATCCAGTACGAGTGTCTTAGGTGGTACTATAGCACTCATAACACCGCGTTATGTCGGTGGAAATATGCCGAAATCACATATGGGGCATGCAGAAAGTAAATGCACGACAGATTCCGGCGCCTAACGGCAAGTTCTGCAGTTGATATCAGGAATCTCTACACGCCACACGCTGCTACTGTAGACCAATGTGCCATTTGACAGACCATAATGAATCCCTCGGTCTCAGATTTAAACCCAGTTGACCTTAGAAATGCGAATGTCAGCCTGGTCGATAAACCCAGTGTTTTTATATTCTTAAAGAAGACACTATGGTGTTGTTACGGCTGAATTCATCATTATGAGAAATATTTATGTATATTAAGGATACTTGGGTTGTTTCCAAAGTCATTCCAGACTGTTACTACTTAGACCGTTTATTTCAGCTAAGTATGTTAGTACATTAATTACATTGATGGAAAGCACTTCAGCTATTAGCGCTAGGGTCGCCAAACCTTATGGATTCTGCAAATAACCGAATCTTACAGGCCTTGGTATTTTATGATTCGCCTTGCATATCTTACAGGCCTTGGTGTTTATGATTCACCTTGCATAAATATTACTTTATATAATTTTCTTATCTTTCCAACTTTTCTAATTGACGTTTTACATTTTATGTTCGTCTTGATAAGTATTGATGCGTGTTTAAATAATTTCACATTCATTCGACATGTGATCGACCTTGGTATTTTCTAGGACTAGTGACTTCTCTATATTCTGTCAATCTATCACGTTATAACTCCGCGGTTGATTTCTTTTCCTTTTCATAGTCAGTCGTCTTAGTGTTCGGACGTAGCTACATTTTGTGTCTTGTAGCTGGTGGGAGATTGAAATTTTGATCCAAAATTATTTTAATGGATGTTAATCATCATTGTTTTGGGATTATTTAAAGGATGCTACTTGGTATCTTATCGGCTTGAAACAGAAGTTACATAAAAACTATTTTCTAAAAAATAAATAACGTAATAAATATTTCTTCTAAAATAATAACTATATTAATCTTTGGCGTAAAGTCTAAATATTTTTTATAAAACTTTTCACTTTTCTCCTGTAAAGTTACAAGTACAAACAAAGAATAATAAAAATAAATATTTTTCTTTTTATTAGGTCAACTATTTATCTTGTAACACACCACAACATTGCCGGTGGACTTTGTTAGTTTTTTCCTGTAATTGTGGACTTATTTAGTGCTTTTCCTGTATGGGCACTCTTTAAATGTAAATTCTGAGTTACTGTTTTAGTTTATCCCCTCACTGATATGACAAGTCGATGGTTGCATAATGATCTAAAGGATGACACACAAACCATAACAGCGAGAAAAATTATTTCTATTTTTCTCTGTACCCTTCAAATGCCATAACGTCCTAAATTTTTTTTTGAAACACTGTTATTTGAGAAATTAAAAAAAGCGCATTAGGTTATCTCTTACCGTTCCAGAGATAATAATCATTTAAAATTACACTGCAGAAAATTGTACTCCTTTATATTTAACGAGAATGAAATATCTGTGGCCATCGCTCAATGAATACCATTTCATACCACAAACTGACGAAAATCGTTGATTATACGTTTAGATTCTGATATAGTTTGTATAAAATGACCCCAATTCAAAATTCTTATAATAGTGTGGCATTTCGAGATTAATTATTTGTTGTGATTTTCTGATTTATCCAGTTTTAAAACAAATTAATCCTCATTAGCAAGGACGATTTACAAATTAACGGATATAATAAGTCTATTTGCCTTTAATCTGAATTGATTCTTTGTTCAAATTTACTTTGCATTCAATTAAATTCAGAAAACTTTATGTTAACTTCAGGACGACTTTAATATTTTTATTCGTGAGTTTTTGTATTTCGTTTACCTAATTAATTAAAAAAATCTCGACGAACCTGATTAAATTTAGCTTTATATGGCAAAGTTTCTATTCGTTTTAATTAAAATGAGCATTTTCGATGTTTTCAACGAAAGTTTTCAGAACATCCTTTATTGTGAAAGTTTCAGCTCAAACATTTATATTATGCGTGCTAACAAGTGAAAATTTAATTTAAAATTGTTCGAACTACCACCTTTAACCTATTTAAAAAGTAATTTAGTGTCTTTATGAAACTTTAATCATTTTATAAGTGAAATTTTAAAAACAACGTTTTCCGCGGGTTATTACTTTTCTTACAGTATGATAAATGAAGTGCAAATTATACTATAGTAATAAAAGAGTGAGAATAAAATAATGTGGCAACAGAAATAATAAAATACACCTAATTTGTAATTTTAAGATCCGTTATAATACTAATCTGTCATAACATGATAGGTTTATGACTAATAGTGTCTTCCATTCCAACAAACGTTTTTCCCATATGTCTGAAAATTAAAGTGGTATAAGACAAGAAAATAAAGAAACTAATTAAACTTTAAGGAAATCTTCTGTTTTCTTAAGCATAAAATGTGGCGGCTCATTTTTAATGTTTGCTTACTATTTGTGTGAATTATGTGCCGAAAGCTCCCAAAAAAAATGTGTATAAAACATAGTTTGCTTTGTTTACATAATTTACACAGTTCTATCGAATATGTATGGCGTATTGGGTCCAATTTTAGTAGCCACAACTTCACAAGTAGATAGTAAAACAATTATCGTGGTCACAATGAAACAAGAAACCGTGAAAATATATACAGATACAAATTAATTTTTTTTTAACAATTACCTACATGTTTTAGTAAATTTTAACATAAAAATATTAGTTACATTATTAAGAAAACTCTTATAAATGATATAAAATCAGTAATTTGCCTCATTTTTGGAAGTAGGATTTATCTATTTTGAGTGGTGGTGTTATATTATATAATCAAGTGATTATTTACATTTCGTTCACTATTTTCTTAAAAAAGTACACCTTTGCAAAAAAGCATTATTATCCCCCTTCATTTTCATAATTAATATCAGGAAGTTTACATAACTAAGTGCTTTTAAAATCATTTTATCATAAACACACCGGTGTTTATAATTTTAATAGTTGGTATTAAATTTTTTACGGAGATCTAAAAATATTTACGACCATAACATTACAAATTAATATACATATTATAAACTATTATTACTTTTAGTTTTTATTATTTTGATAAGAAAAGTAATATAACCTTTTAGAAACTCAAACCCCAGATTTTAATTGGTTTTGAAGTTTTAGAACTTCGAGAATATTTATTTTGTCACGTTTTTTTTTATATATCAGTCTATCCGTTATTGTTGTCATTGACTTCGTAGCTGATAAATTTATATTGCTGTTAAATTCACATTCACAAATTCATGTCCTGCAAATTTTTTACTGTACTAAGGACAAGAGCAACGATATGAGATTTACATAAGATGTAATTACGGGTTGTGATGGTGGTGATTTAATTTTTAAAAAAGTTGGCAACAAGGTTTTCCAAGTTTAAAGTATATAAAGTAAGAGAAGTATCCTTAAAACCCCCCAAATATCGACGTCTCTAATAGTAGCAAATAATTGTATTATTTGTCCGATAGGGAAACGATCATAATTTACGTAATCCATACCTATAGAGCAACAAGAATCGTTTGTTTCTGTATAACGTTGAAATGTAATACTATTAGATAATGTAACCATTATGTATGTATTTGCTTCAGTATAGGCCATGACATGTCAGTCAAAGACCGAAATTGCTATTTGATTTCAAACGTCAAAGTTTGCCAGAATTTTTTAACGCGATATTTTGACACAAATTGTTATTTAATAGTCGCGGATAATCGTATATTATTCAACGAGAATATAATGATAGCGATTCACAAGGATGAGGTTTAAATCATCCTAGTGAATAATTACATGCGAAGTAGAATACTATACTTTATCCATGACTATTAAATAATCACAATTTTTGATAAAATATTGCAATAAAATTTATGACGTTTGAATTTGACGTTTCTAAATCAAATAGCAATTCCGCGCTTTGACTGATATATCATGGCATAGTCAATGAAACTTTAATAAAACATTTGAGAACCAGTGAATAATGCCATCCATTAGTCACTAGTGCATAATGGATAGTATTATCCCTGAGGAAACACATAAAGTTTAATTTAAACTTATTTACAATATAAAAACTTTGGCAGCTTTGATCTATTTACCGCCGTCAAAGTTGCCGACGTTTTTTATATTACAGGGTTATTCATCATAAATTACCCACCCCTTATCATCGTTATTATTGCCTATAGAAAAAAAAGTTTTAAATAAAAGTTGTGTGGTTATGACTGAATTTTGTTAATATGCTATCAAAAGTACAGTAGCGTGCAGATTTCAGGGGATACAAAAAATTTATATTTTTTTTAAATAGGATACCCTGCATATTATTAAATTTTGGAATGGTTCTTTTTCCTGATTTCAAAAATATACCATATGTTACCCCTACCATATACTGTTTTTGAATTATTAAACTAGTTACTGTAAATATGGAATAGTTAACGTTATTAAAGTGAGCTATGAAAATGACAACTATTATGTTTGATAAGTAACATTTCTTTAATGAAATATTCAAAATGGTTTACAGTGAGGCAGAAAAATACCAAATATGTGTACAAAATAGATAACAAAGATTTATTTAGGAAATTTAAATATAAATAAATGATAACTCATAAAATATGTTCGATGTGTCCACCATTATTGTCAATGCATAATTGATAACGTCTTCTTATATTTATATTTTCACCGAAAATGGCTTCATTATTTACATTCAGATTGTTTATTTCAAGTCGAATCCTGTCTTTAATGACTTGAATACTATTATTATTATTATTGACAATGTGTTTTAGAAATCCCCAAAAAAATTAATCCATAGGGTCAAATCTGGACTGTTAGTTGGCCATTAATAGGTCCATTATTTCATATCCATATTGGGAATACATTATTCAAATGATCTCGAACGGTTAGGACACTATGCGGAGTTGCCCCATCCTGCATCCAAATCATATGAAGTTTGGCTTCCGGAAAATTCTGCAAAAGAATATTTTCTGCCTCTGGGATAATTATTTCTAGATAGATAACTCCAGTTAAAGTATAATCATAATATACAGGCCCAATAATTTTGTTTCTGAAAATTCCACACCAAACGCTAACAATTTTTCTTCCTGATTTTACCAATCTTTTTCTGTTGTGCTTGTTTTCCCACGACCTTCAATTTTTCCTATTAAAAATTCCTGCCGTAGAAAAGGATGATTCATCAGTCCATAATATTTTAGTAAAAAAATCGGGATTTTCATCCAACTTTTGAATCATCTGGAGGCAAATGTCCAGCCTTTTCCTTTTATGAACCTTTGTTAAAACTTGTACGGGTAAAATTTTATATGGTCTGTAGCTGTTAGTTTTTAATTTACGTATAAATTATTTTCTACTTGTTGCCAAATATTTATTGAATCCATTGAGTGAAAAAAATTAAAGAGTCCGTGCAATCTGAACTACTCGTATATGCCAGCATTGTATCGTTCTTTGTTGTATTATTGCTTCTTTCATGTCCAAAAATCATTTGGCAAAATTTTCCTTGCTACTGATTTTTTCCATGATTTTTGACTATATCTATATTTGGTCCTATGTCAGTTAACAAAGATGCAGGTACGTCTAATATAATAGCCTATGTACGAAGGAGCTTCTAGAAGATTCTGGATAACTGTTCCACATTGTTAGTAAGTTACTTTAGCTCTTCCTCAGAATTTTGAAATGGTATCATAGCCCGTTAGGTCATGGAAAGCGGTTAGAGCTTTTCAAATGCGTTTTTCCCAATTGGTGTCGAAATACAATTTATTATTCTTATATTGTAGAAAAAAAGCATGCATGCTGTATATAATTTTTTTCGTAGTCATATATTTCTTGTACAATTCTACAAATCCAACTGCATTATTTTCTGAATTTTAAGTATGAATGTTCTGTCAATTCTAGTTTTACAATTAGTGCTCCTTATGTTAAATAATATTGACGACCTGAATCATTGATGAATAAATTCAATAATTCATCAGCTCTGCATGCTCCTGCAATACCTAAGATAAGAGCAACCTATAATATAAAATCGGTAAATATATAATAGTTCAATTTTTAGTTTCTTATACCTAATATAAGGAAGTATAGTAATCGTGATTTCTAAATCCATTCTGACTATTTTCCGAATGATGTCTGTCGATGCGTGTGTGTGGATGTGTGTATGTGGATATGTATGTGTGTATGTGTGTATCCGCAATAACTCAAAAAATACTAATGGGAGACTTTCCAAATTTGGCAGTTAAGATTGCCAACATTATTGTAAGTGCCACATTAAATTTGGTGAATGTGGTACCACCAGAAGGGACATAATGAATGAAAAAAAAAAAGTTATAATTTCGGGAAAAAAATAAAAAAATTTGTATTGCATTTCTGGACGAATCTCGACGAATTATAATGAAAAAGTATAACTTTATGAAAAAAAATCTGTCCGCATGTCTGTAGTATCGTGATAGCAACCACAGTTTTTGAAATAAAGCCTTCAAATTTGGTACACTTGCAAACACAATGAAAAATTCGGTGATGAGCAAAATTGGCCAGCATGGGTTCACGGGACCCAAACTTTTTTTGTATTTGACTTTACAAAAAAAATATATTCTTGATGAAAGATTATAAATCATGTCTACTATATCAAGCCAATAAAATATATTATCCAAGTACTTAAATAAAGCTAATGTAAACTGAAATATTTTATACATTTGGCCTCGTAAAATAAATTTAACAGTTTGGCGTTTGAAAGGTCTAATTTAGTTACAAAAATGTCAATGTCAACAACAAAAAATTATTAAAATATATGACATGAATTATTATTGACAGTATCGAATGACGCTGATAATTAATTATTTTAAAATGTTAATCAAACATTTCAAAGTACGCTATTAAAATTTAATTGAGGTAAGTGAAGAATTAAATAGAATGATTTTTTTAGATCAGAATGATATATGTATATTGGTATAAGAAAGTGATGTGCTGGCCACATCAGATATTTTTACAAGAGTTTGTTACCTTGATCATAAAAAATTCGGCGACTGGAGATTCAGTTAAAAATTGATTAACTTATTCTATTGTAAGTATTTTTGATTTCTTAGGTTTGCAACCATCAGTCTTTCTTTTAGGAAAAGCTATTAATTTCAGAAATTTATATCATTTTTAGTTCTGAAAACTAACATCGCTTTCCAAAGAGTTAACATGTTTCAATCTCTCCAGAAAATATGCCGACAACACATTTTTCATGTGTTTTTGTATTTTTTTCTTCATATTATTTTTCATAATTTTTTTCTTGACAGCTGGCAGTAACTGCCATCTGTCATTTTCGAGGATTAAAATGTCACTATTAATCCCAGTGGGATGAAATTCATTTTTAATCCCTCCGGAGGTAAAAGTGATACTTAAATCCTCGAAAAAGGGGATGAAAAACGTTTTTAGGCTGCGGAGTGAAGAGAATACCGAGATTAAAAGGAATTTTTTATCCCTCGTGTGATTGTTGCCCTAGACTCTGGGGCAACAATCTTTACCCTAGATAAAAAAAAATGCATGTTAGTCCCTAGATATACTGGGAGTAAATGAAATGTGGCTGACCTCCTCTATTTTCATTGTTTATAGAAATAAATTGATGAAATTTTAATACGTTGTTATACATATAAAAGTGCATTAGTATTTTCAATTTTTATGCACTTCAGGTTTCGCCGTAAATTACCCCAACTTTTTTATTTTAAATGGAGCACCCTGTATATTTTTACGTTTCTAGAATCTATAGTGAATTCTAAATATAACAGTGTACAGTTTTCATTGATTTTTTTATTTCTTTTTTTTTTTAACGAAAATTTTAATTTACAGAAATGTTTCTGACGGGGTTTCTTACTACTGCAAAAATTTAATTACTGTTTTATGATAAATACATTCTTACATAGGAGCCTTCAAAGGTGAGAAAATCGGTTTTTCACGATATTTAGAAAATACATCTTTTTACGATTTCAATGACACCCATAATTTAGCATTCCAAAAGAATTCACAGTAGAGAAATCAAAAGTCTTCTAAACAAATAGGTATTATAATGTAATTGACAAAACCCGATACACAGTGTAGTGTGCTGTGAAAACAATTACATATCTCAAATAAAGTTATTTGTTTAAAATATCTGTCAAAATAGTTATCAAAAGTAAACAACTAGCATTACGGTAAACGTAATTTAAGTGTACTAGTCACGACAGATATTTTAAACAAATAATTTTACTTGAGATAATTGCACTCTAAATCAAAAATTAAAATTTTAAATAAAAAATCAAAGAAAAATGTGTACTATTATATTCAGAATTCACGGTAGTTTCCAAAAAATGTAAAAATATACAGGGTATTCCATTTAAAATAAGAAATTTGGGGTAATATCCGGCGAAACCGTAAGTGCATAAAAATTGAAAATAGTCTTCTAATGCAATTTTATGTGTTTAACAACATATTAAAATTTCATCAATTTATTTCTATGAACAATGAAAATAGCGGAGATGGGCCACTTTTCATTTACACCCGGTATAATACGTATTAATTAATTCAAAATGAGACAAATAAGTAAATAGGTGTTATTTCACTCAAATAGCACTTTCCAATTGCCTAAAATTAAAATGTTACTTCTCATAAGTATTAATATATTAAATTTCATAAATTGGCCTACTACTATCCAAAAATAATCCCTTCTTCAGAACATTATGATAAGCAGTTTATACTTACAAAGGTGGTTTAAAATCACTCCAAAAAGGCCAACATTTAAATTTGGGTATATTAATTTTATTTTACAGTTAATAATTACCTCGGTACGCCATTTTTACCACAGTATTCGACATCATCGACACCTCTTTCATTTCAATTTGTAACACAAATATTATTAATTAATTACCAGAAAATGTTCTGTATTGATCTAATATAGGTAGGTACACATTAATATGCTATAAAGCGCTTTCAATTAATTACAAAAAAATGTTTACTTCTTAGAAGTAGCGTGGAATAATTTTCCAGTAGCGAGAAAAATATTACAGCACTTAAATTAAACATGCTAAAGGGTAGGAATAATTATTATCACCCAGCCAGAAGTACCACAATTATAAAATATTCTGTACACAAGTTAAATACTTCTCGCGTGGGTGAAAATGATATTAGTAAAGTGCTAACAGTTTTTCTTATGTAATGATGATTGTGTCTACCAGTAACTTTAATTAGTTAATTAAATATTTGTTAGGTCTTTCAAATTATTATGAAAAAATGTGAGGAATGCATTATAATTTTATAATTATATAGCATTTACAAATAGTAATAAATAAATATTAAAAGTTAACCTAACTACCAAGGTACCAAAGTCGTAATCCTCCCACTTTATTTAATTGAGGACTAAATGAAATAGTCACACACACTTCTTGACGATTTTTAAAATTTTATCATAGACAGAAAATAGAGGTGAGAGGTATGTGAAACTTCTCATATGGTAAAATGCTGCTATCCGACCGACATCATAGATGTGTCTCTGTCTCACCACTACTCAATTTACCTTAGTCAGTATATGACTAACAGGTTGGCCACTATCATTTGTCTGTTCCATAACCTATGGCATACTGGGGAGAACTAATATAAGTTCGAAACCGGTCTATGTCTAGTTAGGAATTGACAAATGATATTGGCTACCTCATGATTTGAGGGTATAATCCAATGCAGGTCGGAGTATTTGCCTGCTGAGTAGTTGTTTCGTTCAAATCATATTTAATAATAGACGGAGAAGTGATACTCATTAATCTTTAATCGTGATTGCCCACTAGTAAAATATTTTTACCAAACAAATCGAAATCCTTCTTGAGGCAGACTGGTATCTGGTTATTGCCTTCGCCAGTAAGTACGTAAACACAAAGTCAACAAGAAGGATCTCAGAATCACAAATCTCTATGTGAGAGTAGAGTACTAACATGTTAATGGTAACTCCATATACCACTGTCAATCGCAATGTAAATTTCATCATCATCATCATCATCGTTGCTACAGTCCTACAAGGGCCTCGACCTTTTCAAGCATCCTCCGCCATGCCCTCCGATTCTGTATGTTTGTCTTCCAGTTGGGGGCACTGATGCTCTTGGCATCCTGTGTTACACCATCGATCCATCTTAGCTTTGGTCTACCTCTCTTCATACTTCTTACAGGTTCAGTGCTCAACACTTTTTTAATGAAATTTATTTCACTGGCCTGGCGCAGTCGGTTTAATTTGGCAACCGTGACAATATCTCTTCCCTTCGTTTTGTCTTTATACAGTTTACATAACTCGAACTTATATCTGCATCTCCATAACCCATTTTCGCATACTGCACCAAAGATTTTTCGCAGTACTTTTCTTTCGAAACAAAGTAGGCCTTTGTGATGGTCCATGTCTCTGATCCATATAGCAGTACAGGAATTAATTACTAAGGTCTTGTATATTCTCAGCTTTGTTGTTTGCGACAATCGTTTATTGGAGAAATATCTGGATAGACCATAGTAACACCTATTGGCCGTTGCTATGCGCCGTTTAATTTCCTCCGAGATGTTGTTATTTGGATCGACTTGAGTACCTAAATAGATGAATTCCCTGACTACTTCAAAGTTGTGCCTGCCAGTTATCAAGTTATGTCCTGCGTTACCAGCTCTTGTGTGCAAAGTTGTTGACATGTATTTCGTCTTTTCCTCGTTTACCTGTAATCCCATAGTCTCAGCTGCCCTTGCTAAGCCTAAGAAGGTTTTCTCAGGCTTTCTTGCCGTTCTTGTTATTATGTCGACATCGTCTGCATATGCCAAGGTCTGGGCTGACTTAGTGAAGATTGTTCCCCTTACTTCAATGTTGGCATCTCTAATAATTTTCTCCAGGGCTACTTTAAATAACTGACGCCAGCTCATCTTCCTGTCGCTGTCCATTATGTATTTTCAAATCTTTCGATATGTTGCTCTGAATTTTAATTGCGCATGTGCTGTTAACCATGGTCATTTTAATGAGGCATATTAGCTTCTTTGGTACTCTGAGCTAGTTCATGGCCTCGTAGAATTTCGGCCTAAGGATGTTATCATACGTGGCTTTAAAGTCAATGAAAAGATGGTTCATATCGATGTTGAATTCTCTGGAGTTCTCAAGGATTTGACGCAGAGTGAATATTGGGTTTGTAGTTAAGAGGCCTGGTCTAAATCCTGATTGATATTCTCCAAGGAAAGCTTCATAGAATGGTTTCAATCTTTCATTTAGGATGTTAGACAGGATATTCTATGATGTATTGAGAAGATTTATTTACCTATAATTGTGGCAGTCTAACTGATTCCCTTTTTTTATGACGTGGGCATATGAATCCTAAGCATCATTATGCTGGCATATGTTCCTCTTCCCAGATTTTGCAGATGATGTTATACATGTACCCCACTAGTTTTCTCCTCCGTATCTAAAGAGTTCTGTTGGATTATCGCTACCAGGGGACTTATTATTATTCAACTTTTTTATAGCCGTTGCCACTTCATCTATTGTTGGGGTCCTACACGTTCTTGGTTTCAGAACTCGAACTCGAAGAGTTCGGTTGGTTCACCCACCAGCAGCTTTTGAAAATTTTCTAGATAGAATATCTTTTTCATTGTTTATTAGGTTTCCTTCTTTGTCTCTACAAATATTAGTTCTTGGCTCAAAAACCTTTCATGAAGATTTTAATTTCTGATAGAATTTTCTAGTGTCATTCTGGTTTCTGTGACTTTCAAGCTGATCTAAAAGTTGGTTTTCTGTCTCTCATTTCTCTTTCATTCTAAAATTCTTGTATTTATCTTGCCCCATCCTACGCTGTATCATGAATTTGTATGCTACGTTCTTTTTAGCAGTTACTTCGCAGCATTCTTCGTTAAACCAGTTGGCTTTGGTTGTTTTTTTTTGTTGTTGTTCCCACCACTTCCTCTGCTCCAATGTAAATCTACTTTACTTATAAAAGTCTAGATTTATAGGTAAAATTACAAGTAAATTTGTATATACCTTTTGTGGCGTTTTACAAATGTTACATTTCGTGTTAGTAAAATAATGTAACCATCAGATTTACTTGTAGTTTGACCTACTAAATCAATATCTTATTTACTATGAGATTATTGTTTCCGTTTTTGGTTGTCATTGATAAAAAAAGCTTAAGAGCGAGATACCATTTTAAGTTAAATATCCGGTAAAAGCGCCTGGTTAAAATTAAACTCATGCTTGTATAAACATGCCAAAAATTGCCATTTAGTAGACTAGACGGCTTATTAGCCATCCTGTATTAACCCATGCTTGCTCTATATTTTTTTAAGTACGCATTTATATTATACAAATAAATATTACCGCACATTGAAATTTCGTGGACTTGACCAAATATTTATTTTAGGTTAATATTTGTTTACTTAAGTATAAAATTAGTAACTAATACTACATCCTTCAATATTAATTCTCAAAAGATATAAATAGTATCTTTAAGAATGATTTATTTCAGATACATTCAGTGTCTGCTTATCAAAAAATACAAAAAATAACTCATTCTCGAGAGTGCTAAGATTTTTATATATATATATATATATATATATATATATATATATATATATATATATATATATATATATATATATATATATATATATATATATATATATATATATATATATATATATATATATATATATATATATATATATATATATATATATGTATATGTATATATATATATATATATATATATATATATATATACATACATATATATATATATATATATATATATATATATATATATATATATATATATATATATATATATATATATATATATATATATATATATATATATACAGTCATGTGACGGGTAATAAAAGAAAAACTCTTTTTTCTGTTCAAGCTTTCAATACTTTTATTGTTTCTTCATAAGGAACTCTACAATAAATTATAATTAATTAAACTATTTAAGTTATGAAAAAAGTAAAAAGTACTTACAAAAGTGAGGTTAAAGTTAAAGTTGTATTCATTGAAAACTACAACTTCTTGACGAATTGTAGAAAAAACACTAATAATTGATTATTGGTAATGTACTACCACTACTGTGTAAAATTAACAACATTATGAATGGATGACTAAGGATCCATATTAATTTAAATTCTTAGAATTATAATAGACATCATGTGTATTTTTATGAAGTAAAAAACAAAAAAGAATTTGGATATAAAAAACTTGTTAGAGTGAAACAAAAGAACAATGACAGTAGATGCCAACAACTAGATGTCTTATATTTAGGGACATTAATTATTATTCCATGCTATACAGAGTGATTTCATCATTGTGGACATTATGGTTGAAATGTAGTAAGTATAAATTATGCTTAAGTTACCAATATACTTTCTGGCATTAATAGTATTTGGTTCTTTGAAAATGTGACACATTTTCACAAAACTACGTTTGTGATACTTAATTTCAAAATCTAATATTTGAACGTTATTATAATTGACATTATGATTATGTAATAATGCGTGATTGGCTAAAGTGCAAGACTGTTTGTTGAGTCTGATGTCACTTTTGTGGGAAGTTATACGGTCTTTAACTTTCCTTCTAGTTTGGCCAATATATTTTTTGTTACAGTCATCACATGGTATGCAATACACCACATTGGGCATCACCAAAATATCGTCCTTATCTTTTAATTTTGAAAAAAGGTTGTTAACTGTCACTTTGTTTTTAAATGCTAATTTGATATTGTTAAATTTAGAAAATATTTTTTTTAAATCTGTAATCAAGTGGACTGATGTGAGCATAAATATTTTGAAGCGGGTTTTGTTGTACCCTTTGAGAATCATGTAACACATTATGTATCGATGATCTGCTGAAGAATAGTTTTTTGACTAACGGTGGTGGGTAACCACTATCTATAAAAAAGTTAGAAAGTTTTTTTTAATTGTGTATTTTAAGTGATTTATGACTTGTAGCTATCACCCTATTTTTCATACCTACTATGAGGTTGATTTTAATTTTTTTTGGATGGTTGGATTCAAAATGTAAAAAGTGACCAGAGGCACCTAGTTTGGTATACCAAGTCGTAATTATTTTATTATCATCTCTTCTTATCAGTTTGGTGTCCAAAAAAGGAATACTATTAACTGTATCTTCTTCTTCAATCGTGAACTTTAAATGTGTATTATAATTGTTAAAAATATTTAAGAAAAGTTTAGTACTACTTCTTGGAACGCTTAGTATTATGTCATCCACATATTTTTTCAAAAAGGGGATTGCAAAGTCAATGCTGCTAAAACAATTATCCAACAGATCATCCATAACATACTGTGCTATTATGGGGGTCACTAGACTGCCCATAGGCATACCAAGTTTTTGTTTGTACACTGTGTTATTGTAACTAAACACTGTTGTATCAAACAAAAATTCCACTAATTTTAAAAAACTGATTTTTGGAAATATCACAATGTGTTTTGTCTTTTATAGATAGTGGTTACCCACGACCGTTCGTCAAAAAACTATTGTTCAGCAGATCATCGATATATAATGTGTTTCATGATTCTCAAAGGGTACAACAAAACCCGCCTCAAAATATTTACTGCTCACTTCCGTACATCAGTCCACTTGATCACAGATTTAAAAAAATATTTTCTAAATTTAACAATATCAAATTAGCATTTAAAAACAAAGTAACAGTTAACAACCTTTTTTCAAAATTAAAAGATAAGGACGATATTTTTTTGATATCCAATCTGGTGTATTGCATACCATGTAATGACTGTAACAAAAATATATTGGCCAAACTGAAAGGAAAGTTAAAGACCGTATAACTTCCCACAAAAGTGACATCAGACTCAACAAACAGTCTTGCACTTTAGCCAATCACGCATTATTACATAATCATAATGTTAATTATAATAACGTTCAAATATTAGATTTTGAAATTAACTATTACTAACGTAGTTTTTTGGAAATGTGTCACATTTTCAAAGAACCAAATACTATTAACGCCAGAAAGGATATTAATAACTTAAGAATAATTTATACATACTTACTACATTTCAACCATAATGTCCACAATGATGAAAACACCCTATATAGTATGGAGTAATAATTACTATCCCTAAATATAAGACATCTAGTTATTGGCATCTACTGTCATTGTTCTTTTGTTTCACTCTAATAAGTTTTATATCCACATTCTTTTTGTTTTTTACTTCATAAAAATACACATGATGTCTATATAATTCTAAGAATTTAAATTAATATGGATCCTTAGTCATAATGTTGTTAATTTTACACAGTAGTGGTAGTACATTACCAACAATCAATTATTAGTGTTTTTCTACAATTCGTCAAGAAGTTGTAGTTTTCTAACAATATAATACAAGATGTTACATTTTAGATGTTTCTTTGCCAATTTTTAATCAATTACATGAAGGTATTCATCGACTACAACAAATATCTACCCTTTTGTATTGTACCAATATTCTTAGGTAAGTGTGAAGTTCTTCTGATATTATGCATACTAAAATGGCAAAGAAAATATTTAGAATCAGCATATCAAATTTGTGCCAGCTTTTCAATATGCTTCCCACAGAGATTTTTCTCGACCCTATAAAGCTGCGTCAATTGAAATACAATAATTTATTCATTCAAATAATTATTTATTTCAGTTTCTTATTTTGGTGATATACATTTGGCACTTGTTCAAATTAATTTCCTTTCCTCTTTAACTCCACCCTCATTACTCATGTTATAAAAAAATCTGTTTGGAATGAATAATTTCCAGAACGGACAAACTGAAGTGATTAATTAATTTAGGCGAGATTTCCTGGTATTTAATTAAAATTAATCGCCAGCTTCCTAAGAAAATAAATCAGGAATTAAGAAGAAATTATTCCATTCCTTTTCATAAATAACTCTTTAATCGTCCACTTTTCTTTTTTGCTGCAGTCCGCATAAATTCATTATCATATTCATATTTTGCCATTAATATTGTTTAGGTTTTAAAGAAAAATCCACATAGTAATTAATCCTCTCATTATTTTAAAAGTGGGAGTATTAAGTGCTATTGTTCCTATTGTCTGTTCTTTTACATTTCTTGCTAAAACTTGAGACAGTTTAAAGTACCACTTTATAACAAACCAAGCAAACTATTTGCAATTAAAATATACTGGTAATTTCACACAAAGAGATTATTACTCTAGAAAATTTATTCTATTTTGGTAGATTAATGAAATGGGGCTTTTTCTCACAACTATTCTCAAAAAGAGAAGAACATGACCGGTTTCGGGACTTTCATTATTGTCCCATCTACATCTCAGCTAAGAATTATCGCTTGAGAAATATAAATGTTTGAAAATAGGTTATGCTGTGACTTAACTACTATGATATGAAGATACTTACAGACACCAACATAAAAATACAGACTATAACATATTCACATCTGACTAAAGAGATCTGGGAAACGTTAAGAGATACAGCATCATTGAAATTGATTGGAAAAGTTGCAGAATTTGGCGAGCAAATTGCCGTTGAAAAATCGAAAATGTTTCTTGCTGTTCTTGAGATTTTTGAAAATAAGTAAAATTCTGAATTTTCTTTGTTATTTTTTCCTGGCTTTGGCTGAAGAGAGATCGAAAAACTAAAAACATTTTCTCATTGGCGTTATTTTACAATTGAACGTAAAAAGTTTTTTTATATGACGTTTCGTTTTTTGCGACAATCATCAAGTACGTTATTTTAAATACGGACCTGCATTTTTTATTACATTTTTTGTACCATTTGAACCTCAGACTTTATTTCGTAGCTGCAAACCATCCTCAAAGAAAAAAATTACATTTGATGATGGTTTACAGCTATGAAATGTTTAGCAACAAAAAAAGTTTAATGCATCAATGAAGTCTGAGGTTCAAATGCTACACACTTATCTTGTTGATGTGTCTCTCTGCTTGTATATATTGGAGATAGGTGTTAAGCATAACTCATAATCATTATCTCAAAATTTAGTATTTTGATATATGCCCATTCATCTTTACAGTGACGATCTGGTGTACAGATGCATCAGAAATAGAGAAAGGGATTTGAGTGTGCAATCTATCAAAAGCCTTAGGACACACTCCCATCATCTATTAGGTAAAAGTTTACATTAGAGAAACTGCAGCGCTTAAAGCATTAAATTTTTTTATCTTCAAGCCTAAGATTGTCTGGGAATGTCTACAAATAGTAAAGCAACTGATAAGAAACATCTAGGTACCTTGATGTCAGTATAGTATCTCCAATCTCAGAGTAAACAATCCATCTGAAACGCTGCTATACAAAGACTGTCTACGATGGAATAACACGGAAACCGTACTTGAATAATATAATGGTCGACACCCGTTTGGTCGACGTCCATGGCATGGATGTAATTATGAGTAAACTTCTTTGACGGGCATTTTATAGTGTTTACACTGAGACTGGAAAAACTATACTAGGGTATGAATTAATAAAAGTATTGAGATCGCCAATCGTCTTGCGAGAAAAGATCCATGAGCATTATTCATCGGACCGGAAGCGTTTTGTATAATATCTAAAAGTTGTTAGAAAATTGGAATAGGAATGTAAATCTCTATACTAAAATTTAACTCCAGGACTTAAGAAACCAGAGTAAAAACTAAGAGCAGGCCATGCAATTTTTTCAAATTTAACCATTTTACAAAATTTAATGATGCGAAATTAAATAAGGTTCACCCTGTATATACTGCCATTTTCCCATGAACTGTAATTAGCGAAATAAATAAACAGGAATAAATATATACAGCAGTTTTATAGAAACCATTTTCTCATACCGGTGCCCCATTATATTTTGACCATTTTTAAATCTATATAACTTTTGAACTAATTGAGATAATGAAATGTGGTTTTTGCCAATCTTCTTCTAATTTTGATAAGTTTTTCCTGAGTATCCTTCTTTTTCTTGCTCACTTCTAGTTTAATCGGAAATGACACCGTATTTTCGGGGATAGGGCAATTTTGTTATTTCAAATGGAACACCCTGTATATTTTTTTCACAGTTGGAAAACTCATTGTTTCCCCTTTCCGAAAATTCCATATTTGTCATGGAAATTATACAGCGTGATGGTTTTATCGAAATGCTACGAAAAAAATAATGATTCACAAAGTAGACTATGGAAATGAAAGACAACATCACTTGTAAACGTCAAATTAGTTTATTAACAACTCGGGTACTTGAGTTATTTTAAGAAAAATGTTTAGTTTAACTAAAAAAGCTAAGTGTGTAGTCTTTCTTGCTGACACTAAATCTTACAAAACAACACAAAGAAGATTTAGAACTATGTTTAACAAGGAACCTCCAACAAAGAATTCAATGAGAATATGGTATAGAAACTTTTGGAATTCGGGTTGTATTGATCGTAAAAAAGAGAACTCCAAATAATAAAAATAGGCTTAATAATGCAAATAAAATTTTGGAAATGACACAAAATGATCCTTCCTCTTCTACAAAAAAAGAATTCTTCCGCAATAGGTATTCCGAAAACTAATATTCATACTGTTATGAAAAATGTTCTAAAATTGAATGCTTATAAAATTCAGATTCATCAAGAATTAAAGAAAACTGATTTTCTAAAACGAGTACAATTTTGTAGAAAAATTTTTAATTTACGTAGAAGACATAGGCATTTTCTTGATAAGTTAATCATGTCAGACAAAGCACTTAAATGGCAAGGTGACTAAGCATAATTGTAGAGTTTAGGCATCAGAAAATCCCAGAAATTTCCATTAGTGTGTCAGATCCTCTCCAAAAGCTACAGTTTGATGTGCGGTGTCAAAACAAAAAAATTTTCGGTCCTTTTTTTTAACAATCCAATTGTCAATGCCCCATCATATTGGGACATGTTAGAAACTTTCTTTTATCCGCAACTTGACCAGGATAATTTGTTGAGGACAGTCTATTTCCAACAAGACGGTGTTACGCTTGATTATGCTATGATAACTAGAAATTCCCTGAATGCCACAAAATTTAAAATAACTTAAAAAAAACTTTCGAAAAATGTTTAACAACATTATCCCCGAACAGTTAAGTAGAAGCTATGACAACTTTATAAAGCGAATAAATAAATGTACCCAAGTTGATGGGCAGTATTTTGCACAGCTTTTATAACTAATGTGTATTATTTTATTTATTTCTTATTTGTTTAATAAATATCCTGTTACACTTTGTCATATCGAGTTTCATATGTACATTTTCAATATTAGCAATTGAAGTAACATGCAATTGTTAATAAACAAATTTGACGTTTACAAGTGATGTCTTTTATTTCCATAGTCTACTTTGTGAATCATTATTTTTTTCGTAGCATTTTGATAAAACGCAGTATTCACTTTAAAAGCTTATAAAACCATCACCCTGTATAAATTCCATGACAAATATGGAATTTTCGGAAAGGGCTTTCCAAATGTGAAAAAATATACAGGATGTTCCTTTTGAAATAACAAAGTTGTCCTATCCCTGAAAATATGCTCTGTCATTTCTGGTAAACGGGAAGAGAGCAAAAAAAAGATGGATACTCAGGAAAAAACTTTTCAAAATCGGAAAAATACTGGCGAAAACCGCATTTCATTATCTGAACAAGTTCAAAAGTTACATAGGTTTAAAAAGGGTCAAAATATAATGGGGCACCCGGTATCAAAAGAAAGTTTTTGGCAATTTTTTTTAGGTACCTATTTATAGATAATAACTTCCTTTTTGGGAAAATCTCTTAAAATATCCTAGGACCTGTTATACATATAAAAGAATCGTGTCCTTCACTTGTACCAAAAGTATAATATTCAGTAATTTTCATTAGTATATATTTATTTCGTTCTTCTTTTTTGCTGTTAAATCAACTCTTACTTGTTAACAAGATTAAATCTACAGAAAGACAAACAGTCAATCACTGACTAGTCTAATTATTTATATACATTTCTGATTTGCAGACAGGTTAAATAATATTTACAAGCTTTAATTTTTTGCTCCAATACATCATTACTTCAGACGTATGATAATGGGTTTAATATCCAAATATTACGCGGATGTTGTCTATAAATAATATTGTTCTGATACATCTAATTGAAACTGATATATCACACGAGGAACATTGATAAATGATGTTGAAAATTTTATTTAAAAAAATGTTTATTTTATATCCATGTATAAATATTCTTTGACTAAGCAAATATTTGCACTCCAAATTTTTCATTTCATAAATACATACGTTACCACTTGGAATAAGTGGCTTATTCAATTTTAGAATAACCTGTATGTAAACATAAACGAAAATGAAATATAAATTGACATTTAGTAGTATATTAAAAGCGTGGTCACTAATATTTGTGTGTATATTATATCATAGAACAGAGATATGGATTATTAATATTTCAAAAAATATTAAAATACATATATGTATATATATATATATATATATATATATATATATATATATATATATATATATATATATATATATATATATATATATATATATATATATATATATATATATATATATATATATATATATATATATATATATATATATATATATATATATATATATATATGTATATACCGGATGTAACAGGATCATTCTTCTCCTTTATTTTTGAAGGTAATTGAAATTTGGGATGTCCTATATGCATAATAAGCGGCACTTTTTGAAATACAAGTGATTTTTTTTTCACCTCCGGTTTCGCCAGAAGTGACACTAACTTTCGATTTTTAAATGTAACGCCCTGTATATTATTATATTTTCAATTCTGCATACTTTTTTGAATCCAACGATACTAAATAAATGAACGTCAATATTTTTTATAATATAATTTTTAGTTTTCCATTTAAGTGTGCCATAATGGTTTCGATTTATTCTAAATGACCCGTGTAATGCTAGAAAAATCGAAATCCCGTCAAAAATATTAAATTAATTACGTGATCTATGAGCAAATAAAGTTCATCAAAATGGTTTTTGGGGAAGAACTCAATTTTTTCAAATGGAACCATATTGGTACCGTGGTATCATTTATTAGTACTATTAATAAGGAATTTACTCATATGTCGTTTTAAAATGTGCGATAAATACAAACAAAATTATAGCTAAAAGAAAATAAGAAAATACAATTTTGTTCTAATTAAATGTTAAGAAGTAACTAAGGTGGCTTTGAAAACAATGAAATATTTAGCTTGTCAAATATTTGTTGTTTTACCGGTGTTTTTATTGTTTCTTTAAAAATTGTTTAAAATTCTTGTTATTGTGTTCAAAATGCCGCAAATTTTTTTATTTATCCTTTCCTGACTGCTTCTTTTTTTTAATTTTCCAAATGTTCCCTTGATAAATTTTCTATCTTATAAATGTTCACCATCTATCATTAAATTCTGACTTTGAATTTTTTTAAACTTCACATTTCAAATTTTAGGTTATAAACTTTTCTTCTGTCATACCATTCAACACTTCTATTTTCAGGGTATAAAGTTTCCTTTTTGTCACAATTCTGTCTTCTTTTCACTTGATCAAATTTAATACAACTTATCCAAATTCTTATTCTACTTACATTTATCCAAGTGGATATTAACATAATTATTTAACATTATAACTTTTACTAAACAAGTTTAACATATCATTCGTAATAAATAATTCTGTATTATTATTATTAATTCATTGACTAATAATAAATTTATTTTATTCAGTTAATAAATTTCCAACATTTACGACATCTCTATTTCGTCCTTTATTTTACAACATGAAATATGTATATATATATATATATATATATATATATATATATATATATATATATATATATATATATATATATATATATATATATATATATATATATATTGTCATGTTGTAAAATGAAGGATGAAATAGAGATTTCATCGATGTTGGAAATTTATTAACTGAATAGAATAAATTTATTATTAGTCAATTAATAATTAATAATAATAATACAGAATTATTTATTACGAATGATATGTTCTATACCACGAGAACATTTTTATTTATATTCTATTGATTAAAAGGATCGTATATAAATCACCACTCATATTGTGCTTCACTGATTATAATAGAGTTTCATTTCTTGTTGCCAAAGTTGTTTTTGATCTCATGGGCGAGACATACTGAATATATTTACTTCATTGGAAGCATTTCTGCATGATACTCTGTTTAAAGACGGTTAATATTCGAATTGCCCATTTCTGTCTAACGAAAACTGTTTGTCTAGTGATTAGTTATAGTCGAAATTTTTGTTGTCTTCTTTCTGCCGACCTTACTCCACAAATTAAAAAAATATATTAATTCCATACTTTGAGATGCTATGAAGGCTTCTTGGTGAATAATTGACCTACTATATTGGTTACTTTGACTTTACTGCATAACAAATGTTATTGCGTCTATTCCAATGTTAATTTGTGTTTGTTCTAATTAATTGACGATCAGTGATTATATCCAGTTTACTAGATGTTGCATATTGAATTATCTCGACAAATTAAATATACTTCAGTTAACTATGATACAACATAGTCTTTCTTTATTTACAGATAATTTATTTTTACTAGCAGATAGGACTAGTTGTTCAATGAGAGTTTTTATTAAGCATTCGCCACTGTCGATGTTAGTGTCTGTAACTATAAAATTAGTATCGTCTGCATATAAGACTTGTAAAAAGTTAAATTGCTTAATTTACTTAGGTAAGTTGTTAAGAAAGAGTTCAATAAAGTCGGACCTAGACTTGAGCCTTGTGGTACTCCAATTGCAATGCTTGCCGATTCTGATTTAAATTTGTTTGCCTATAGCTCTTATAACTAAGATATAAATAAAACCATTTTAAACTTCACGTATCCGATACCTTTTAAGTTTAGATAACTTATATGTAATGACTTTAGTAACAGCTGTAAAACTGAGACCGTCTCAGGTAGGATGTCTTTTCTGTAAGAGATATCGAAAAGTTGGTATTGAACTATTTATGAGTTAATACGATTTTTTATTCAGGTTCCTCCATTTTTGGCACAAATTTCCATTATCTTTTTAAAATTCTTGAAATAATTTCTAATTTCCTCAAACGTAATAAAATTTAAAGCATTTTAAATCCTCAAATTGTTGATATTGGTTGTTAAATCGTAAGATTGAACTAGTTGTTTCAAATGGTTCTATAAATACAAATCCCACATTGTTAATCTATCAGATACTGGACATAGTTATTTGTACAAACTTTAAGAGAGGGCATGAAATAACCAAGCAGTATAGTTTGTTTAAAAACATGGCATTTAAATTTATTAGCTAATTATTAAATAGATCATTGTAAACCATTTAGTTTTTCCACCTAAATTTAGGAAAGTTACAAATATCCAGATGGACTTGATTTTGACATATGGCCATATTTTCGATTTTATTTTACATATGATAACAGATCCCCCACATATTCATTTGGATTAAATATACCAACAAATTTTTTAGGTTATGCAAGAGGAGATTCGATAAAATTGTGCAGAGATACAAAAATGTGTTAGTCATTTGCACCACTTTTAACATATGTCCACAGCCACATTGTATATACACTGATCCACAAATTTAGGGGAACACTTTTTTTTAACGCCTGCATCTTTTTAAAAAAATAACTGACAGGATTTTTTTTGTTACATTTTTATTTATATCATTATTGACAAAGTGCAAAAAAAATTACGGTGATTCCTATGCTCTTTTGCTTTATAGACGTTTAAATGTAAATAATGTCTCAAAATAAAGTGGTTTTTGACCACAAAACAAACATTTGTTACCAATAAACTTAGCTGTTTGTCACAATAAACATGAGTTTTGATAGCTTCACTGCTTGTGGTGCGAGTGAGTCAAAAATGCGTTATTTACGTGAGAGCTTTTGTTGGTTTGATCGATCTATGCGATATATGGCAAACCAGCTCCAAACGAGTATATTTGTTATCTGCAAAGCATGTCACAGGTACATAGAAACGGGTAGATATTACAAAAGAAATGGACGAGGTTGTAGAAGAAAAAGTGCCCATATGGACAATAGGTATATTGTCGATTCTTGTGTACGCAGTCGAACTTCTACTACTCGTGAGCTACAAAATCTGAAGTGCCACCGGTGTAACAATTTCCGATTAGAACATTAGAAAAAGACTGAATTTTACTTCTTGCAGTCGTGTGCGAATTTCTTCCTTGAGCAGGGATTACAGACTTAACCGTCAAAACTTTGCCCGCGAACAAGTTCAAACGCAACTGGGAGTCACGGTTTACTTTAACTCATTATGATGGTCGTTACGAGTGTACAGATGTCCTGGAGAGCGATATATGGAAGTGGACAGACTTAGAGGTGGATTTGTTATGGTTTGGAGTAACATCTGTATTGACCGTCGCACCGACTTGATTGTCGTTTCCCAACGTCACAACTCACAAATTTATGTTGAGACAATTCTTCCAGATCATGTTGTAACATTTGTGAACAATTTCGGCGATTGATTCATCCTGCAACATGATAATTGTAGGATTCAAATTTAACAAGACGTTTTCTTCGAGAACTAGAAATCCAAGTGAAGTGACCAGCCATGCGCCTAGACCTAAATCATATGGAGCACGTTTGGGATTTACTCAACAGGCGTATTAAGAGGCTTCCTGCTGCACCTCGGACTCTTTAAGAGTTAGCTGAGGTACTTCTGGAAGAATGGAGAAATTTCATACAAGACATGTTAAGACATCTTATTCGCAGTATGCCTTGACGATGTCAGACTGTATTTGATGCAAATGGAAGGCAAACGCGCTACTAAAGCTCGGCTGTAATATAATTTCCATTACATTTTAAGTGACATCACATTTTGATGTTGGTAGTCTTCTTAATTGTTTGCTGTAGCTTGAGAAAATCGTTAAAATGTTGAGCATATTTGTTTGTATCTTGTTAAATATTAATAGAACTGAAGTTGAACCTTGCGTCCGTCTTTTATTTCAAAAAAGCTGCACGGCTAAAATGTGTCCCCCTAGATTTGTTGTACACTGTATAAGTGCCAAATTTAAACTTATTTTATGCTGAGTTACTAAGTACTTTTCTCTTTCATAGAAAGTGTTCGCCACGATAGACCTTTTCTGAAATCAATGCGGATTGGTTTGAGTTTCAAACTTTTCAAATAGATAGCTATATTAGATTTATTGAAAATACCCTCAAATCATTACTTTTTTATTCACTTAACAGAAAAAAAGAACCGAAAACCAGGAGACATTCTAGCAAATGTCAGGCATAAATATCACAAGCAATTTGATAAGGGTCAAATGTTCGTTGGGGATATGAACTGATTTCAAATTGTAGGCCTAATCTTGTTTTATATTGTCATAATGATAAGCGGATAAAACGTTGTAGGTAGGAACGAGATTATATTGTAACTCGTTCGTGTAAATTTTATACCTCATACTTCTTTACACACATTCATATTATTTTTATTTAAATCTCTTCAAATGTTATAATTTATGCATTTAATTAGGTAAATATGAGTAATAAAATGTGTGTTAAATAAAAAGATTTAAAAACTGTATGTAGGAACAAACTATACGAATTGTACCTGCCTTATAAAATACATTATATTATAAATATGTCCTTCTTTTCAAGGCTGTTTTTTGGACTTAGCATTATGTTATACAAAATAGGTAGTTCATTAAGTACCACAGATTATTCTATTAGAATACCATTACCACTCTGCTTTGATTGTAGAAACTAAAATCACAAAATCTAATAAAAAGAGAAATAATTTTTCCCACCAAAGTACATGCCAATTTCAATTTTAAACGAGCAAATTTTTTATCTTTATATAAGAAATTAATAATAACTGACTGACATTTTCTTAATCAATATCAGATCCAAACATGGCTATTGATTTAAACAATAAGCTAAATAGTATTTTCGAAAATAATATACCTAAAAAAGAGTTACTGGTAAATTTTATCCGCCTTGGTTTATTATAAATAAGATAAAGACAAAAGACTAGGCTTTACAAATATACAAAAAAAAATGGTTACGTGAACTATTTAAATAGATTCCGGTTGCTTAGATCGCAAATAAAAATTGAAGTAGACATGTTGCATAAAGTCGACTGCAAGACACAGAAATTGAAATAAAAAGTAACCGGAATAAATTTTGGTCTTATATAAATACTAGAAGGAATGTCTGTATTCCTTCAATTATTACACATATAATGGGGAAGATACTGGTTAATTCCATTATCAATTTTTTTTGTGAGTCATTTGTACTTCCGATTGCTAATGCCCATGTTTTCTTGAACCAAAATATTAATAATTAATCGATATTTCATTCATCATAATCATTCTCAGAATGATGTTGGTAAGACGATTAAACAACTCACACCAAACTGTACCATGGGGCCTGACTTGATACCTACGTTCTTAATCAAGGATTGCACAGCAGTTTTTGAGGTTCCTCTGACAGTTATATTTAATTTAATTATAAAAGCGTCATATTTTACAGAGTTGTGGAAACTGTCTAGAGTGTGCTTGTTTTATAAAAAGGCAATAGGAATGACATGAATTACAGGCCTATTACTATCATCTGCAACTTGGCTAAATTATTTGAAATAATTCTGCATCTGACAATCATGTGTCTGATTTGATATTATGTGAAGAGTAGATCTTTAGTGACGATCTTGTGTGTATGGTGGCCTACACACACATGTTGCGATGCGCGCATCGATTCCCAAGTTTAATGATGCAAGTTGCAGTATGTGTAGACTGGTATCGGAGTAATGTAGAGGCAAACTGACTGATGCAAGTTTCATGAAATCTAGTCGATGCCGTGCATTGCAACATGTTTCAGTGTGTGTAGGCCGCTTAAATCTCAGTCCATTAGTAATAAACCTGACCATCACAGCCAAGTTGATGTTAAATACACTGATTTTGCTAAATCATTCGACCGACTTGACCATGGAATTTTATTGAACAAATTGGATACTTTCGTACCATCTAACCCTTTGTGCAGTTTTTCTCTTCATGCTTAAAAAACAGATATCAGTTTGGTCAGTATCGTGGTTACAGATCGGAGAATTTTCTGCAATTATCTGGGGTGCCGCAGGGTTTGACCCTTGGACCTCTCCTTTTTATCATGTTCATCAATGATATTGTGTCAGTCTTATCTGTATATTATTTGATTTACGAAGATGATCTTAAGCCAATGTGTGAATTTCAAATGATTGACAAGACAATTTTAAGCAATGTACAATCCTCAATAAATAATTTATAGTCTATCTGGTGTTACTATTAGGCAAACATTTAAAAGTGTTCTGGAAAAATACCAATCTAGTAAAATTTAAAATCGTATGCGATTATTTGCAAGGTGGCAATATTACAGAACATTAAATAAAAATGTTGCCCACTTAAATCAACAGACTTTGGAGAAAGTTTCTCCTTATATAAATATCTATTAAACGACAGAAAATGCAAGTTACAGTGTCTAATTTAGAAAAAACAATTTTAAATATATTTTAATTTTTTATTTTAAATATAAAACGATAATATGCTATGAAATATTTCATTTTAACTATATAAATGTTTCCAACAATTAATGTGACTTTTAATAACGTCTGTTCTAATGGTCCTCAGTATGATTCCATTGCTGACCTTCAGAATTAATAATTGAATTAGACGCTTAAATTCTTCAAAGATATTTCGTACGTCTGGTGTAAATGAAGCAACTACATCCCGAATTCCTTGTTTAAGGTTTTCTAGATTTTGTGGTTTCGTTCTATACACAATAGCTGTTAGATATCACCACAGAAAAGAATCTAGTGGGGTTATATCTGGTGAATTTAATGGCCATGTGCAAGGTCTTCCCTTATCTATCCATCGTCCACGAAATGTCTGATTCAAAGAGTTCTGCACAATTCTAGCATATTGGAGAGGCGCAATGTCCTATTGGAAGAAGACTCTATTCAATAAACTTAGTGATAGCTACGCCATAGAAAAAATTCTTGAAATATTTGAAAATACAAAGTTTCAGTAGGTTTTCGGTGAAGAAGGAAGTCCATAAATACGATCCTGGGATAAAAGGCACCAGAATAACCTTTGGTAAAACTCTTTCGTGTTCAAAGATTTTATGTGGACTATTTTCCTCCCACATTCTACAGTTATGTTTATTATTTTTTTTTTTTTTTGGAGATATGAAATGTTGCTTCGTCGTTACAAATAAGAATAGGTGAAAAATTAGGATATGTTTCTAATCATTGAAAAAAATCTCGAAATCTCATTGTAAATTTTTGGAGCAGTCTGTTTTTGTAATAGTGACATTTGTACCCTGTGGAAAAAAACAAGTTTTCAACTACACCATAGTTATTTCAAAAGTTGGCCGAAATTCTTAATTAAAATTTGTTGCAGCTACGACATATCCAAAATTCACTAAAATCATTTAAACAATAATCAAGTTATTAATAATAAAACTGATTTCCAACTTAATTTGAGCCACAGTGTGTAACCACATCCTGTAATCAATTTCATGAAATTGATATCCTATTCAATTTCGTTCAAAAAATAGATGACTTTTATATCAATTTTATGAAATAGAAAATTGAATTTTCCTTTTGAAGAAAAGTGTTTGAAATTAAGTGTATGTTACAAGACAATAATTTTTAAATGAAAATGATAAAAGTACATTGTATATTTACCGATTGTTTACTTCTACAACAAGATTGGCACACAGTTTTCGTAAAACTGAAATACAGACTGAAACCGTGTAGAAACCATACATTTATAATATTCTGCAATAGCCAGATTTGTTCCGTTCCAGTTTGGAAGTGCTTTATAATCTACAATTTTACGCACCTGCCTATAATCAGTTGTCTGCCTGGGTGAGCCATATAGATAACAAAAATAAAACGAAATACGTGCGTAATATTACTGATAAAGTATATTTTTAAAAGAAAACAATAAATTTAAATTTACACAAACTTTTCTGTCTACTGTAATATTGTGAGTTGGTAAGTAAATTATTTTATTGATTTCTGTGAATTTCTTTATGGTTCAATAAAAAAGAAAATAAAAACCCTAATTACAGAAAATAGAGCTCCTACTTATTATTTAAATCATAAAATGCCCTTATATACATATATTTTTTTATTGTTTTGATACTAAACGTTGGAGGTTATTACTAATATAATTAACCATTACATACAATATATTAAAACACTGACGTAGTTTTCCACGAAACACCAAAACACCACATACTGCACTCGACGCGCGATTCGCCAACCAAGTTGGCATCATCTGGAGATGATTAAAACTAAACTTATGCTAACAATGTACCCTATTTATACCTAAACTATTGTCACAGATCACCGAACCGTGAACCGTGACGGTTCGGTGATCCGTGACCCACTAACCAATAAAGCGGGCTATTTGGGATAGGCCCTCTGTCACTATTCATACTATTTTTACATTTTATGATTTACAAGCTTTCAAATGCATCCAGCTGTCTAGTATTTGTTACATTCCTAATTAATCTTAAATTGCTAATATCTATTTTATGGTTGTTCTCAAACGAATGTTGGGCTACACTAGACTTATCTGTTCTACCATATTTGAGATGGGCTATATGCTCTTTGAATCTAGTTTGAATTGATCGTCTAGTCTGTCCAACATATTTTTGTACAGTCCTTACCAGCTAATTTCGTAAATCCCCAACTTTTCGTTTGTTTCAATTTTGTCTTTTGGATTGCCTAAAAGTTCTTGTAGTTTGTTTCCCGATGAATGGCCCACTGTCATACCTATATCTTTAAAAATCTTACCAATACCACGGGTGAATCGAAGATCGAATGGAATCGATACAAATTTCGGATTTCTCTTTCATTTTGAAAGGTCGAGGAATTTCGAAGCTACTGTTTAAACTTTCGTTTCCTAATTATATTATCAATTAAACTTAGAGAATATCCATTATTCGTACCTATATCCTTAATTAAAGCCTTTTCTTTTTCAAACCTCTCCTTATTGAGGGAGAAACTTAATAGACGATGGACTAGAAATTAAAACTCGCCATTTTGTGTTGAGCACAATGGTGAGAGTCCTTAGGGATATATCTTAGAATACTGGTATCTTTTCTGTATATGTCAAATTCTAACTTATTTTCACTAATTCTAATTATTAATACATCTAAAAATGGTAGTTGTCCAGAGTTTTCAGTTTCATATGTGAATTTAACTGACGCGAAACGACTGTTTAATTTAGATACACAGTGACAGTGGTCCATTCATCGGGAAACAAACTACAACAACTTTTAGGCAATCCAAAAGACAAAATTGAAACAAACAAAAAGTCGGGGAATTACGAAATTAGCTGTAAGGACTATAATCAAAAATATGTTGGACAGACTAGACGATCAATTGAAACTAGATTCAAAGAGCATATCTTAAATATGGTAGAATAGATGCTGTCTAGTATAGCCCAACATGCGTTTGAGAACAATCATAAAATAGATATTAGCAATTTAAGATTAATTAGGAATGTAACAAATACTAGACAGCTGGATGCATTTGAAAGCTTGGAAATCATAAAGTGGAAAAATAGTATGAATAGTGACAGAGGGCTTATTCCAAATAGCCCGCTTTATTGGTTAGTGGGTCACGAATTACCTAACCGTGACAGTTCTGTGAACCGTGACGATAGTTTAGGTATAAATATGGTAGATGGTTGGCCTAATTTAGTTTTAATCATCTCCAGATGATGCCAACTTTGTTGGCGAAACGCGCGTCGAGTGCAGTATATGGTGTTTTGGTGTTTCGTGGAAAACTATGTCAGCGTTATCCTCACATCAAAGGTTCCAACCCACTCCAGGAATACAATATATTAGTTGTCAAAAGAATAAAATTCAATAGAAAATAAATATAATAAATACCAGTTTGCATTAGAAACTTTAACAAATGAATTAATTTTCAAAATCGTGGAACGGTTTAACAGTTCGTTGCCAGGGCGGTCACTCAGAAATCGACGAAAATATATCCTACCGGACCATGACAGTCACCTGTGACAGACCGTAGTCATTTGATTTACAACACCGCGCGATATAACACGAGTCTTGCCTAAGCTGCGAGCGGTGAGCGATGGGCGGTGAGCATTCAATAATTTATTTTTAATATTAGCCAGCCTATCAATGATTGTGTTCACATTGACTAAGCGGTGCGCTATGAAATATACAAACAACCCTGCGAAGTTGTTATACCTCAGAACTTATTGCCCAACAATGTGTTTGCGACATTATGCGTCTGACCGATGTTGTTATACTTTTTTAAAATCACTTTGATTTCTGTATAAACATGGTTTTGGGCTCATAATTAGAGTTAGCAAAAATGCGCCGCAGGACATAGGCGTACGCATCATAATAAGTATAATAAAACAAATTAACTAGTGATAAAAGCAATAAACTGTTACAATTTATAACAATGTATGCACAACTTACCCTATTAACTAACTTGGTTATCACAAACTGGAAGAGATCTGTAAAAACTTTGCAGCATCATATATGCTATGAAATGCACGAAGACGTTTAGGAGATTTAAAAAACACTTTTTTTTGTACTTGCTATTAATGCCTGGAAAACCTTGTCGAATAGTTTCTACCACAAGTTGTAACAGTGGAAATGTCAGTTTAAGAGGGTGCAGTGCACGTACTATAACATTTAAAATAGAATGTTTTCTACAATATGTCGTCTCGTCAACACATAACCACAGCTGTGTATTTTTTAGTGCACATTTGATCTTATTTACAGTAGCTGTGTTCTTTCTATCTGAGATCACAGGTAATCTAAGCAGTTTTACGATTACACTGTATAAATAAAAGCATAAATTTATTTGATATAGGCTCCGAAACCGTAAAACTACTTAGATTAACTGAGATCTCAGTTAGAAAGATCGCACCTAATGTCTTCGCTTACAGTTGGTACATAGTTACGCAACGTTGTGCGACTTGGTAACGTCACCTTGGGATTGTATTTATTCCTGAAATGGTTGTTTATCGAGTATGTGCAGCGGAACATCATAGGCAATCAACATTAACTATTATAGCACCATTGTAGAATAAATCAGGGAATTCATGCCTTAAAATGCGTAGACATGCCTTCCTACTCCAAATCCCACCACGGACGTAAAGTCAATTTTTATTTTCAAAATAAAAATCATTATTTTGAGTAGGTTTTTTGAATTTTTCCTGTGTACATACATTAATATCAATAATAAAATACAACAAATAAAATTATCAACAATACAACGGAGAGGAATAAATTACATTGTACACAACACGTGGCATAACAACAGACTAAAATCAAATGTTAATCTTTGCTAAAATAGCAAACAAGTCTCGCTTACGTATTTGGGTATTTCTCTAGCTGGCACCTCCCATGACTTACGGACCGATTTGCCAACGCTACTCATAATAATTGTTTGTGTTTCTTTTTTAAGATGAATCTTGTATCAAATGATGTTCTAGATTTTGTAAACATCAACAAAAACAGCTTTTTATAGAATAAAAAAAACATCATTGTTTTCTAAATGGTGCTTTAAATATTAAAGCATTATGTGTTTTTGGTGCAATATGATGTTAATATGGTCTGATTAATTCAAACATTTGTATGTCGATATACTATGATCAAGGATACGTTTAATTACAATATCGCATCAAATATAAAGTGTCGAAAATATTGCTCCTTATAAAAAATCATTACCTAAAGCTGACTCCTATTTTCAAGAGAAGAATTAATTTAAGACGCGCTTTGCAGACGAGTGCAGATTGGTCGAAAGACAGTTTTGATAAGAATCATATGTACATTTTTATAATCATAACCAAAACATATCCCATATACTTGGGTCAATTTTTACGTCCGAAAAACAAAAGGTTCCTTAACCGAAAATGGAACTTGCAGCGAGAAATATATTGCTATTATTACTATTTTCTTAAAAAAAATATAATATATGCGCCATAATACTAGTCCTCAAATTAATGTTCGAATTTATGGTTGTTATACTGAAATATAATAATTTGCTATTGATATTACATCGCTCAATTTTACACATAATAAAATTTTTCCTTTAATATTGTGTTATTTAATTAATTATTCATTCATCGCCACAAAATCGACATGTAAAATTGAATAACTAAGATATAATTAAATTTTCTTTCCCTAGTCTACTTTCTTTAATGGTATTCCATACTAAATAAAAATATAAAATTTGTTACCTACTTAAAAAATAAAAAGAGCTCTTAAAAAATGATGACAAGTATTATATTTTAATATTTTGTAACCCCCCAACAGACATATCACCCCTCTCATGAGACACTAAAGTGTACGTACATGTATTTTATATACATTTTCACAATTTCACAGACGCCATTTATTAAACAATGAAAACAAGTCGTATGATATACATAATAAAGATATATATATATATATATATATATATATATATATATATATATATATATATATATATATATATATATATATATATATATATATATATATATATATATATATATATATATATATATATATATATATATATATAATATATTCTTCTGTCCCGTGTGTATGTGACTGAACTCCTCCTAAACGGCTGGACCGATTATGATGAAATTTTTTATGTGTGTTCCTGTGGATTCGAGAATGGTTTAGATTCACAATTCAGTCCACTGGAAAATGTTTATTTAATTAATTTTTCAGCAACTGTTGAGGATTTCCATCCCCCATGATGTTTTAAGGTAAGAATATCAGCTCCATAACTAACTAATAGTGATGTCGAAGATTTCCTAAAGCTGTGACCCGTATATTGCTCAAGATTAGATAAGTTAAGGTATTTACCTATAACACTTGGTATTTTTGAAAATGTGTTAATACCAACTCGTTGGACCGTACATTTTTCTCCTAGATATTGAAGAAAAACATCTTGGTGATTCACATGAGTAGGTCGAATAACTGCATATTTGTCATAAATATTTAGGGGATTTATTCCATTAACTCTCTCACCAATTACCGTAAAAGTTCTTTCAATGTTGGTCTTCAAATCAGGTATTTTAACAATCAGCATGCAGTCTTTTCTCACAACGTCATCAATGGTCATATTGTAGAGTTCCTCTCAACGACAAGCGCCAGCCAAGCCCATTATTAATACAACTTAAAACATTAAAAACTTTTCATCTGCTGCTTCTAGTAAAACACGTTCAACATCTGCTATGTCAAAAACTTTAAATTTCTTAGCCATATACCCAACTATACTTCAAAAAAGATTTTACTTTTTGATAATTAGACACATCTACATTTTTACATTCAAAACTGCTTTAAGCATCGAAAACTTTGACCAGAGACTTGAACATTTTAAAGTTTTTGCTTTTTTAGATAGATAAGGCAAAAGAACAGACTCAGATATGTTACTCACAGTTTTCTGCTTACACCAGTGCATAAATAAATCATATTCTGTTTCGTACAATTTTCTAGATTTCGCCGGTAATAAATCTAAAGTTACAGCAATTGCTTGCTCCCTGATTTCCGGAGGAGTACCAGGAATATAATCTTCCTCACTATCACTCATTTTGTTCCAATTAATAATTATTGTAAAGTAGAATATTTCAATATTTAGTTGTTTTATTATTTGGTTTCTATAGAAACAGCAATAGAATTTAGTCATTGCGACAAGGTAACTTTGTTAATTTGCCATATTTTTACAAAATTATATGGTTTTCTAATTTCGAATGGCGATACAAAAAATTTTGTATATAACTCGAGACTAAAATGTATTGTTTTTATTCGTGTGGTTTATAGCAGTCCCCTTTGGCTCGTACTTATAAACGCCCACCTGTAAAAAAAAATACCATTTTAGCCACTTGTTATGTAAAGTACTATTAATAAATTACTAAAATTACATACTTGCATGTTTAAAAATTTTATTACATTTCTACTGTATTGACAATGCAATTAAGAAAGTTGAAGTTACATGAGAGTCGTCAAAGTTAACTTCTAATTTTATTACAGTTTCACGCTTTTATTAGTTTTACAATTTTACTTTACAGTCCAATCTACTTAATTTTTTGCTCGGTTTCAAGAAGCAAAATCTTATTTCATAATTGCGGAGCAATAAAATACAAGTCAACATTATCACATCCGTTATTGGTCGATAGGATTTATGACACTAGGTTAGGTGTGGTGTTGGTTTTGTGATATTTAACGTAAACACTCCATTAAGTAGATTAAATCCATATATCACCATAATTAACTAAAGAGATCGTTTATTTTTGTACATATTACAGAACTTGTAAATATATTTGTCTGTGGTCTAAATCCCACTTTATTACTTTGAATGTATGTCATTATTTTGATTTTCCATTAAGGGATATTTCTATCAAGCTCTTTAAATTAACTATAAATATGATATGGAATGTAATATTTCGGTCTATATACTTAACTGTGCCATCAGGAATCGAAAAAGGAAATCTGGATTTATCTTAGAACGATGTACCACTTAATACCTTCAATTCCACTTATATTACAGTAACAAATATTATTAGCATTTTGTTACTTAACACCTATAGAATTAATATACCAAAACTAGGTTCTTACATAAGAATATGCAAACAGGGCTACCTTATTCTATTTCGTAAACCTGTTTTTATTTTAGTATGGCAAGCAGTTATTCTTTCTCATTATGTTGATATTGAGTAGCGGTGGATACGAAACTCTTATTAAATTCTTTCTCACATATCACTGTCTCAAACGATTTGCAAGGTTTATAACTAAAGAGCGTTTTAAAGAAATTGATACAATAAACTTATCTAAGCATACTTCAGTTACCCCTTTCTTTACACACGATTTTAGTTATCTTCCAAAAGTGGGTCGAATTTCACTTTATACTGTAGGTTCGCCTGGCCTTCCTAGACAAACCTACTTTCATAAAATCCTTAACTTTGAATATTATGTGATTTGCTACTGCAGGAAAGTATATTATTATGAGAAATATTTTTATGTAACATTTAGAAAAAAAGTAATAAATTCCCATTTAGCGGCCGAGTTTAAAGGGTTAATACGAATACTCCCGTAATATATCATATAAATAAATCCTTTTATTAAAATTAACGGAATAATTAACCCTCCTGTAGGCACGTGATAGTCTTTATCTCTTCATCCTTTCATAAAAAGCGCCGGAATCAGCTATTTTTTGCCTTTGGAAATCTAACAATAACGACCTCTTTCTAATTTAGGGAAGGAAGTGAAATAAAGGATATTTTCGTCGTTTATTAAGAGAAATTGCCGGAGGATCCGGTTTCTCCCACACTTGTACCCACTTTTAGTCAGTTAAACTTGTTATGCATAAGCTTGATATAATTAAGTCTAGATTTATAGGGCTACTTTACTTTCTTTTAGCAAGGTTTGAAACCGTACTGGAAGTTAATGATCTTAAAACCACTAATTAGGATATTCAGTTCGTTTTTTTTAATCACGACGACTTTGTAACTCATTCAAGGAAATATAATGTTATCATACTAAAATTCAGTATATTCCTACTTGTAATTTCGTAGGGTACTCTGAAATATGTATACTCTTTACCTTTAGAATTAAGACGGAACCATTCTATAGACATTTTTGAAGTGATTCCGTGACAATGAACCTTCTAAGGAGCAGTTTTTATTGAATAACTTTTTAAGATTGGTATACAGAGTGTCTGATTGGTGTTTCAAAAAAAGCTGAGACATGTAAAATCATGACGATTGGCCTAAGAATATGCTATTAAATCAGTTAAGTTAGTCAGAACAATTAAACTTGGTAAGAAATTGTAGTCACTGCAGCCTTAATTTGACGCTTTATTAAAAAACAGCAGACTTGTTTAATAGTCTAGTGCATATAGACAAAAAAATGTATCGTTTAATGCAAACAGTTCAAGAAAGTTGCTTTTTTGCATTTTAATTTCGTCATTCTTAAACGTAAGACGGTTAAAATTGTTTTTTCGCTAATATCTCCTTACGAATATGAACGTTATTATACGATCAAAAGATTAGAAAATTATCTACAAAGAATATCCTTACTCGTTTTATCATAAGAGTTGTAGTTTACGAGAAAACTTGATGTAAAAGTTATGACTCAAGCAAATACTTCGAATTTACTCTATTTTATGCTTAATAACTTTATAAGTTAGGTCCTATATTAAAAACAAAGCAAGGAATTTTTTGAGGAAAAAGGTTTAATGTGATTTATTAATGAAATCAATTATGATTGCTTTATTCAGGGGTGGCAATATTATAAATATTCAAAGTCATGCGTTATCAAGAACTGATGTTTATTTTTCTTCCGCTACTCATTATTCTTCTTCTCTTTCTTCGTCATCTTTTTCATCTTCTTCTCATTCATCACTTTCTTTTACATTTTCTTCTTCTCCTTCTCTCATATTTTCCTCGATTTGATCATAAGCATTTAAAGAAGATTGCCTATGATAGATGCTGGAAACAGAATAGCAATTTACGGCAGCCACATATCTGTCTGCAATCTTTTGCTCAATTGCAAAAAATCATATTTAACACACAACCCGGAGCAGAAGGTTCCGATGGTTTTTTTTTTGGTACCAAAAAATTATATTTTAACACTCATATCCAACCTTGGGAGTTCAGCTCTTTGCCCAACCACTTCTGCATCTGATAGTATACTCGGAAACAGTGTTCTTCAGCTGCTTCCGCTGTAGGTGGTAATAAATGTAACTTCACAGATTTATTTTTACTCACTAATTTACAGAACCAAATGTAACGATAGTTATGCAAGGAATTTTCTTTAATTAGAGTACCATACCTAAGAAAAATCGCATTCCCTTGGAAGAAATTGAATCTCGAGAAGTATCACTTCGATTGAAAACTTGAACTGCGTCTTTCAAATCTGTCGTTTGTCTAATAATTTCAGAGCTGCTGTTTTACGTTTATGAAAAAGAGTAGATGTTGTATCACATGTGGAAATAAGAAATGATCCTTGCTGCCTGTAAATTTGTCAAAACTTGAAGAGAAAAGAACATTTTCGTTACAAAATAAATACCACACGAATTATCCATCTATCTATTCTGTACTTCTATCGTCTCTTTGTAAGTTTTAAAATGTGCTCGCTTAAATTTATTTTCAAAATCTATTTTTACAATATCAGTGGATAGTAAAATCGAAGTAAATCAAAACTTTTACATACAATTTTCTCGAAAACTATAACTCATATGAGAAAACGAGTAAGGACCCGTTTTTATAAATAATTTTCTAATCTTTCGCTCATATCAGTAAAATTAAAGGGAAAGGAGATATCCGCGAAAAAAACACTTTTTTAACCTCTTTACACTCCCTAAAAAATTATACGTACAACGGATCACCGAGAACTTTTGAGACATTGTTTAGAACGATGAAATTAATGCGTAAAAAATGCAGCTTTCTTAGACTTTTTTCATCAACGGATACTAATAGCACTGGACTGACTATAAGGGTGGTGGATCGACTTTTCACCGCCAGAACTTCTTTTTCGAAAATCTTCGGGAGACAATTATACCGTTGATAAATAAGAATTTAAATAAGCGTTCTGTCTGTCTTTCAATATTCTCGTACTAGTCGTAATTTCCGAGAAAAATAGTAAACACCTAGCCTCATAAAGTTACAAATTTAGAGAAATATTACAATTGCAACAATAGACAGATCGCCTTACCTGAAACAACATTCCCATATCTTGACGAACAAATTGAAAAACCCAGTGGAGAAGTGGAGAGAGTCAGGTCACCTCGCCGGCCCTTTAACGGATTCATCAGGACCAGGACCCATCGAGCGTTCTAGCAATTGGCACTAAAAAACTACACATGTCTCATGCAAAGTCGAAAAGTGCACCGTCGTGCATGTACCACCTCTAATGTGTTGACGTACATCTTCAATTAACCCTAGTTAGTGCGTTTTGTAAAAAAATTAAGGACATGATTACCGTTAAGGTGTGAATGTAAGTAATTCAACAGACATAAAAATATGGTCCCTCAATAATATCAGCCCAAAGAATAATAGAAAACGGTCATTGATAGTGACACAATGGTAGCATGCGAATTTTTATTATTCCATATGTTAAATTCGTTACTGGTAAAATACTACTCATCGGTAAATATTTTTGCTAAAAAATTACTGTCTATAGTACATTTATTTCTAAACCGGTTATACAATCTAATTAAAAGTCCTGTATATTATGGTCATGAACATATTGAACATGAAATTATGTTATTAACCGTCCTTTCAACGTTCTGTGAACATCTTGCAACTTGTTGAGTTGTACAGCTACTGATGCACATACTTGGATTTTCATATACGCAATTCAAAGAACCTTTTTCTTCGTCTAGAGTAAGTAGAGATCAGGGACGACTGTATTTACGGTGTGTGCTAAGAAAGTACCATTTTCTCGAAAACGTCCATCGATTGCTTCAAATGTACTAGAATGAAGTACTTGGTGATTGGGAAATTATTCCGCATACTGTCTTGCAGGTGAAAGACAATTACAATGGCATTCACTATAAACCAAGTGAATATCAATTAATTCATGCAAACTAAAATGTACATAGAAAATTAAGGATATTTTATATTTTCATGAACGGGTTGAACGTTTGAATTATTTGATGGGATACAATCTCAAGAATTTATAGACAAGCTATTATGCGTACAATCATTTGGAAGAGCAAAGCAAAACCACGTAACTCGGGGTTAAACCCTTGTTAAGTAATGTACCCAAAAGTGTTTCTATATTTAATTGTACTTAAACTTCCATTCTCGTTTAATAAAATATGAATATTTTAACATATTTAAAACTTTAGTTATAAATTGTTGAAAGACCATTATGCTGTTTCCGATTTTTTCTTAAACACAACATATATTTCAAGTAAATTAAACGTCTACTAACAGAAATGAACACTTTCCAATTTATGTGATGGTTTATCTAAAATAATGTGTTTATCTGATACAGACTGATCCGCTACGTGGTAGAGAACCATAAGTCTCCTTCCTATCACAACAAAGTATACATGTCTGAAAAACTTATTTATAGGTACCAGTTCAATTAATTTTAGCATTTCAAAAGAGCAACGTGATTAAACTAGGAAGCAGGCACTAAAAATGAAATAAAAAACTTGGAAATTAACATTTGTATCTGTTATTAGCGAGAGCGATACGCGGCTGATATGCGTAGCTGAAAGTCAATTTTTTTAGCAGTTGGTTTTGCTTTGCACAATTATAAATAGAGTTTCGATCCGCAAGTCACGGGCAATGCCAGGTAGAGAAATGTCTAAGTACGTAAGCGAGACTTGTTACTATTTTAGTCCACTGTAATGCGTCGAGGTGTGTACAACATAAATTATTTATCTGCGTTGAATTGTTGATTATTAAATTTTTTGTATTTTATCATTGATATTAATTTAACAATAAAGTATGTCAGACTTGCCCAAGGGTGAAAAAGGGCTATACGCTGATAAAAGTGAATAAATTTATCAGTGAATTCCCAATTCCAATTCCAATTTAATCAGCTTTATTTCCTATTTTATAAACATTTGTAATTAAGGCTCCTTTTTCTATTCATTTATTTCATATATAAATGTATAAAAACAAACAAACAATATAACATGAGGGACAAAGTTGACAAAAAATGGTATCCAGCCAGGATGACAATACCGTCCAGGTACGGCTGGGCCCTCCTGGTTGCCGGTGTTGTGGCATCTCATGACATTTTTCACCTTTTATGTGTGCATGGAGGTATTTTCCGGCACAGAAACAAACAATGCATTATGATTCATAAAATATAAAAAAATTAATAATTAAAAAGTCAGTTTACAGTGAACATGCGGGTGAATGTATATATATATATAGGAAAAGTTCCAAATAATCTGCTCAAAATAATGATTTTTTTTTATTTTGAAAATAAAAATTGACCAAAGGTGACGTTACCAAGTCGCACAACTTTGCGTAACTATGTACCAGATCAAATGTGTACTAAAAAATACACGGCTATGGTTATGTGTTGACGAGACTTCTATTTTAAATGTTATAGTACGTTTACTGGACCGTCTTAAACCGACATTTCCACTATTACTAGCTAGCAAAAGACTAATTGAGTGTACTTGTCAAACAATTACGCGCGTGGTGCTGAAGACGTTAGAAAAATTTGACCTGTCAAAAAAGTGTTGATGTATGTAACCGACGATGCCGCGACAATGCGTTTGATAGGCCGTTCTCTTCAAGAACACGGCTGTAGGTTGGTACATGTTACGTGTAAAGTGCATGCTTTACACCTTGTGGCAGAAACTATTCGACAAGGTTTTCCAGAGGTAGATGCATTACTAGCAAGTACAAAAAAAGTGTTTCTTAAATCTCCTAAACGTCTTCACGTATTTCATAACATACATGATGCTACAAAAGTTTTTACAGATCTTTTCCAGTTTGTGATAACCAAGTTAATTAAGAGAGTAAGTTGTGCATACATTGTTATAGATTGTAATAAAAGTTTATTGCTTTTATTACTAGTTAACTTATTTTATTACACTTATTATGATGCGTACGTCTATGTCCTACGGCGCATTTTTGTCAACTCTAGTTATAAGTGAAACATGATCAAGTTTCTTGTGGTCATTCTAAAGACCAAGGAGACAAAAGAATATATTTTAGGGTCATACCGTATAAAGTGGTCCAGCACTTACTTGACCATTTTTAAAAAAATTGTTTTTTGTGTGCGACCTTCTCTTGAATTGTTTGAAAAAGATCCTCATTTTTAATTTTTATTGGTGAATTTTGCAGTTATTGTTCAATAAATCGAAAATGGTCACAATCGTCCAAAAATATACATTTGAAAAAATTGAGAAAATTCAGTCAAATGGTTGTATATTTAAAAATTAGTTTTGGCCAGCCTGTATACTTTTAGGGAATGAAAATGGCTGAATATCATCACACAGATGTCTCACTAGTTCTAAGTCTATGACTGCGGCTCCAGTGAGTAACTCTAGTCACAAGTTACGAACTGTGCTATAATTCTGTTATGTTTATTATTTTCTTCAAAACAGTAGAGAAAACAAACGCCAGGAATATTAAAACTTGTATTCAATTGTTAACGATTTCAAAGACAAATTGATTACAGTAATACATCAACGTTAACTACTGGTGTTCGCTGTCGCAGCTATAGCTAATCTAGTAAAATTGGTAATAATAGCACAAAATGGTAAATCGCTCTAAATTAATTAATTAATATGCACTCCTCCACCACAACCTACTACACTAATTATTTGTATGTGCAGGCAGCATAAGAACCACTTGTGAGTATAATTTAGTGTATCCATTAGCGCGAAACACGGAATATTCCAGAACATGCTGTTTGTTAAAACACATCTTTGTTATTTAGTGATCCTGCTGCCGCTAGTTTAAATGATTAACAACGTGCACACTTATTAATTAGCTACTTTATAATACAATGATCTTTGTTTTTATCTATTTCCAACGTATATTTTGCAATGGTAAAAATAGTTCCGCCATGATATTTATTGCATCGCGATTTTATCCAGAAAATGTATTGAAACATAGTTTCTTATTGGATACACAACTTGAAATCTTTTGTTTTGTCCACTCTAATTATTTCTATGGCAATGGATGGGCGAGAGCAGTGAGTGAAAATATTTTCGCCCACTCACTGTCTCATTGCCGAAGATAGAAATAAACTACAATAGAATTATAACATTTATTAAACATTTTTAGGACACAATACACGTCCATTATTTTCAATAGAGATTCATTAGCTCATCGCACCTACAAGCGCCTATAAATCCCATTACAATAACCACATTAGCAAGAAAACCTCATGGGGAGATTAGTTTATAGACTTCTTCATATCTTTCAGATCCAACTTACAAATTAATTATGCGGTTACATTCAGTAATTTTAAAAACATACTACTACGAAATTTGCTTACTAATATCTACTTTTTTTATAAACAAGTAACATTCTCAATTCTTAGATCAGGTGCGTATTAATATACCTAGATTTGGTACTAGACAGCCTTCAATCTTTATTTATAATACACTCCACACCAATCAGCACATGAATTCACCATTACTTTCTATGTCTAGACAATACAATGAATTGCAGAATTTTGTTGATATATTTTGTGATAATTTTAGACATTTTTCTCGTTCGCTTAAAGAAGCTGTTTTAACTAATTCTGCATTTTGACCTTGACTATTGTTGATTACGCCGTTCATGTATGTTATTTAATATTATTCGTATCTCCATCATATAACGTTTTTTTTTACTTAAACTTTTGTTAAATATTAGCTTTTATTTTTTGTGTAATGTCATGGACTTAACTAAGTCCTTTGAGCATATCCTGTATTTGGACAGCTGTGTCTGTCGCACTTCTGATTTCTATTTTCTATTTTTTTTAATGTTTAGCTATAGATTTTTGCTGCGCTAAATTATATTTGTTAATAATATACTGTAATTTGCTATGTTTTTGTATCCTATTTATGGACAGTTTTGTCTGTTGGATTTCAATAAACCTTATTATTATTATTGAGTTCAACATCGAGTATGTAGACCACAGAGAAGGGGGCGCGAATTTTTTTATCAGTCCATTAAAATAAGCTGCCATAACTACCTCCGTCACATGTAAGTTTTGTGATTACATCCACTGACAAAATATTTCCATCTCATTTAAATACCTTTCTTTCAATTTCTCAGGCAACAGATGAAACGTAGCGGCATTAACTTCTTTTAAAATATCTTTTGGCACAGTAACATCGTTATCTTATTCAATATTTTTTTAATTTATAAAAAAAAATTCCCGACGGAATAGGTGCACAACTTTCTTGAAAATTGCGACTGTTTATACGTACATGCACTATAGCAACGCAACCTGCCGTGCTAATTTACACTCCATGCATAATTGGATAACCATAAACGAAGTAGTAGCAGGTATTACAAATTTTAATACCACTTTAACAGTTCAATAGAAGGATTAAACAAACCGCTATACAGTACATGTGAAGAAATGAATTCGCTCACTTCCTGGGTGTCTTTGTACACGAAGCGGCGTCCGACACAAGCGTGAGCGAAATTCTTAGGTTGTATACGCACCGGCAGCAACTTTTTTGTAGCCCAACGTTTCGCAACTTTTTGTTGCGCAACGAAATAATGCAATAAAGTCGATCTATTTTCTACATGCAACATTTGGGTCGCAACAGGTAATAAATTCAGTTTATTCATAAGCATCGTCCAGTGACAAGTGTTTTTTGGTCAGATTTTGATGCTCTCTCAAACTCATCACAGATTTGGAACAGACAAACAGAGACGACTATTTTATTGTGGCAATTTTTAGAGCTATTGGATGAACAAAAGAAAAATAGATTTTGGGTTCACCCGATTAACCAAAAAAGGAATATCCCTGATTTCATTCGTGAGTTAAGAAAAGATCCCGAAAAATTTTACAAGTATTGCCGAATGAGTTCTTTTTCTCCATTTATGATAACACTTGTTTTTAAAAATGTACTTTACCCCACGAATGTTGCGAAGAAACTGACGACTCCTCTTCGGCAGCGCAACATCGCCCTCTTGTTGCGAGACGATGCGAAACGTTGCATGGCACCGTTGCACGCGGTGCGCGCCCGTTTCATCTGATTTCAAAGCAAATTTGGAACGTGCAACGTTGCGCAATGTTGCGAAACGTTGCGCTACAAAAAGTTGCGGCCGGTGCGTGGCCACCCTTAGTTTCCGCACTTGTACTGTATACAGGGTGGGGAAATAGTACGTCTGACTTCGATATGTCGAGGTCTATGATAGCTAGAAACTTAATTTAAAAACATAAATAAACTATTCAAAATAGTCTATAACTGGAAATTATTTTTGAATATACAGGGTGAGCCAAGACGTTTCTACAGGGTCAACTAACTTTTTTTTTGGAATGCCATGTATATCGTATGTAACATTTTTTTTAAATCTCTTTGTGACCTCCTTACACTCCTGTATTATTATCGACTCTTTCCCAACCACTTCGATATAATAACTTTTTTTGTTGAAATTATGCCATTTACACGTGTATATTAAAGAAATCACTACAGTCAAAATTATCGATTATATGTTATTACCAGTTATGAGATATCTGTGTGATGATACTCAGCCAATTTCACTTCCTAAGAGTATACAAGGTGGCCAAAAATAATTTTTTAAATATACAACTATTTGAACTGAATTTTCTCAATTATTTCAAATAGAACCAGGGCCGTAGCGACGTTGATCACTTTGGGGGGGGGACAATTTTGGCGCCCCCTATCAGCGCTGGCTCCAGAATGCAACTTAAAAAATGCGCCGCAGGCGAAAATTTTGTATTTTTCAAGGTCAAACGCTCTAAAATAAAAAAGATAGAAATTCGAGTTGCAAAAACATTTCTTAGAAAAATAGATTTCGTCAAAACAATTTTTCTCTTTTTGATGTAATTGCAATAATTATTTAAGCATTCAAAGTCGGTGGTTATTATACACGTGTATAATATAATAACAGTTAATATTGTTGTTTATGGAACGCGGGAAATTAAAATTAAATATGGAAATATAAATTTTGGAAACTGTTTCTTTTTATCACATAAACGGAAGAGGAACACGTGCCCATTCCCCCCCCCTGGATCCGCCGCTACCACTTATACGACTTTTATTCTATATAAGCCAAAATTTGAAAAAACAACTAAAAGAAGGGGTGGGTACTGTGGGTAGATTTAAGATATTTACTTAATAAAAAACAGTAAAACTACTGTAAACTAGCAAACTCCAAATTACCTATTATGTAAAGAAAAAGAAATGGTCACGTCTCGTAATAACTGCGAGATTAAAGTGATAGGCGATGCAACCGGATCCTTCCGTATTTAATTTAAACGCTGTATGAAATAGACAAAGAAAGAAATATATATTTATAACGTATTAGATAAAGTGAAGCGAAGCTCTTGTTTCTAAGCCTAATGTGGGGTGCGCACGCATTGTTTTGAATTTTGATTGTGAACAGGAGAACAGGCTTGGTTATTTATTGCGTTGGCGTTGGCGCTCTCAGTACATAATTAGTGAATGATCAAATTTAGATACGTTTTAATTGGAAATCGGAATAAAAAGAAACGATAATATACATTAATTTAAAAAAATATATAAATACTTATTTGTATTTTAGCGCGTAGCGGCGCCCCTTCAGGTCTGTCTGAGTCTGAATGGCGCCCCTTTAGATCTGAATGGGGGACGCTCCCCTCCCTCCCCCCCCGCTCGCTCGGGCCCTGAATAGAACACCCTGTATATTTTTGGAAGATGTGATGTAGAATTGAAAAACTAACATGTTTTTTATGTACATCCCTATGGCTATTTGTAACCATTTTATTTTATTGAACAATAACTGCAAAATTCAGCGGTAAAAATTAAAAATATATTTTTACTTTCTTATACCTAAAATATAAGGAAGTATAGTAATCGTGATTGTTTTTACCTCGCAGTTTTGATTGATATATACGTTTTGAACCCTCCTGAATCTATACTGTCTATTTTCCGAATGATGTCTGTCGGTGCGTGTGTGTGTGGATGTGTGTATGTGTGTATCCGCGATAACTCAAAAAATATTAATGGGAAACTTCCCAAATTTGGCAGTTAAGATTTTCAACAACATTTTAGGTAACATATTAAATTTGGTGAATGTGGTACCACCAAAAGAGACATAATGAATGAAAGAAAAAAAGGTACAATTTCGGGAAAAATTTTTTTTTTGGATTTCTGGATGAATCTCGACGAATTATAATGAAAAAACAAAAGTTTATGAAAAAAAATCTGTCCGCATGTGTGTAGTATTGCGATAGCAGCCACAGTTTTTGTGATAAATCATTCAAATTTGGTACACATGTTCTAAATGCCAAAGACAACGAAAAAATCGGTGATGAGCAAAATTGGCCAGCTGAAATGAGGTCTGCGTGATCCAAACTTTTTTTGTATTTGCCTTTACAAAAAAAAATATGTTCTTGATGAAAGATTATAAACCATGTCTACTATATCAAGCCAATAAAATATATTTTCCAAGTACTTAAATAAAGCTGTAAACTGAAATTCTTTACACATTTGACCTCATAAAATAAGGTTAGGATAAATTTAACAGTTTGACATTTGATATGTTTAATTTAGTTACAGAAATGTGAATACCTTCTCTTGAATTATTTGAAAAAACCCTCATTTTTAATTTTTATTGCTGAATTTTGCAGTTATTGTTCAATAAATTGGAAATGGTCACAAATAGCCACAGGAATGTACGTACAAAATATGTTCGTTTTCCAACACTACATCACATCGTCCAAAAATATACAGGGTGTTCGGCTTGAAAAAATTGAGAAAAATCAATTCAAAGAGTTGTAAATTTAAAACTCCTTTTTGGCCACTCTGTATACCTTTAGGAAGTGAAAATAACCTAGTGTCATCACACAGATGTCTCATAACTGGTTCTAACATATTTTTTATTAAAATCGATAGTTGTGATTCTAGTAATATTTTTAATATACACACCCAGGTAACACTAATGCTCTTATTAAGATCTCCAAGGTCGCTTTAAAATTATACAATAAAACTTCGAATAAAACCAAATGATCTTCAAGACAAGCTTAGGATCACCATAAGGCAGCTTCTAGCCAAAAAGGGCCCATCCTAAAAGGGTCTTGAAGACTAAATTTTAAAGCTGTATTAAAAATCATTTAGTTTTAAGTTCATATTCTTAAAGAGTTCTTCAAGGCAACCTTAAATTTATGTATTAAAACGTTTTGCATTTAAAATAAAATTGCAGCAGATTAAATTGCCATGAGAATCATTATAATTAATCCTAAAAGGGTTTTATTTTGTTTTAAAGTCGGACAACTTTATGCGTGAAATAGTTAAAACAACGGCAAGTCTCTAATGGGGCAGAGTGGTAATATTTTAAACGTAACGCATATAAAGCTGATCAAAAATAATATTCAAATGCAAACTATTCTGGTAAAAATTACCAACGGATGGCACTTTTCTGACAAAATATAATAAAATACTTCTACATAACTCGAGCGCCACCAATATAATGTTTTTTTTTTATTATCTAAAAATTTTTTTAAAAATATCGTCAATTTTTATTTTGCATCTAAACATCCAAATGCATTTTTTTTATTAAATTGCATGTTTGGACACACCGTCCTTCAGTTATTTAAGAGGATGTAAAGCGCATATATTTCAATAATATTTTTTTCTTTGGCTATTGAAAATATTCATCATGGCGGGTCTGTATCTTATATAAAAAATGGCGTGGTCTAGATAAAAACTGATTGCAAGTTAATAGAACATTTTAAATCTTACAAGACTTAAAATAGCGTTTTATTTACCACTTTAAGTACAATTACTCTCCCAGACATTTATTTACTCTTCCTTTTAAAACTGAGTTGCTTTAATATGTTCAAACTCGTGGCCTGATTGATTTAAAGGGATCTGGCGCGCGTATGAAATCCTAACCTTAAAATTGTGCCGGTTTTGTGATTGCTGGATTTAGTGACTTCATTTTAATTTAAAATACTTGTCACTAATATTTTCCATTTTAAATATGTCTTCTACTTTTCATTCATGCATAAAGCAGGTACACGGACTGCACTGGTTCACTAAATCAGCAATCAGTTTATTGAGCAGATGGCGTGTTTTCTCCGATTATGTAGAATTAGTTTTAATAAAGTCATCAAAAATCCAACAGGCATTTCTTTTAATCAAATTGACTAAATTAAAACCTTTAAACTTTAAAATATTCTTAATTTACTCTTTAAAAAAGTAAAAACTATGTTTTAGAATTTAATGTGGAATTTCATTGAGCATATAGGCTTAAGATAAAATAGTTTTCTTAATGGGTTTTAATGACTACATCAAGGATACTCCATAAAACTACATTAAAACCATTTGTTCCAAAATGGATTGTTTTAAAACCAACTTGCTATTTAATTCTTTAAAAGGGCAAATTAGTTTTAAAATAGCCAATGTCAAGAGTATTATAAAACTAGTATAAGATCAATTGGGCATTAGGAGCAAACAGTTTTTTTATTTTAATTTAAAGAGTGCATTAAATCCTTTGCATAAGAATCAGTGGTCTTTAAGAACTTTTAGTTTATCTTAAGGTAATTTTAAAACCACTATCATTTTATTGAATATGTTAAAGCACTTTTAAAACCTAAATAAATCAAAAGTATCTTAGAGTTGTTACTTGGGCGTGTAAATGGTATAATTTCAACAACAAAAATCATTACGTGGTTGGGAGAAAATCAATAATAATATAGGAGTTAAAGGAGGCCACAAAGAGGTTTCAAAAAATAATCTTATATACATAGCATTTTATTTAAAAAAATGTTAGTTGACCCTGTAGAATCGTTTTGGTTCATCCTGTATAATCGAAAACAATTTCCGGTTATAGACTTTTTTGTCTAGTTTACTTATGTTTTTAAATCAAGTTTCTAGCTATCATAGAACCCTAGATATCGAAGTCGGACGCACTATTGCCACACCCTGTACATATAATACACTATTATAAAGTTCTGCCAAAAACGTTAATTTATTTTAATGTGAATGGAATCGACGGTTGTCTCTTGATGAAACATACTTGAATAGAATATGTAACAAAATGCTGGTTTTCTGTTTCACAGATTTATTCAGATTGTCTGACACATATTTCGGTCTCGCAACCATAAAGCGTCGTAAAAATTAAACCTAAAGTAAGAATTTGCAGAATTTAGAGTTTACATTGTGAATTAAAATCTAAATTACATACTTGTTACGGCGTCTGTGGGGGTGTTTCCACATTCCCTTTGTGTAATAACTGTTACCTGATATGTCTTAGAAGCTTCTTAATTAGCTAAGATTTCTAACATATCTAGGACTTTTACTTTATGTATATTATGTAAAAGTTTAACGTTTACTGCTGAACAAATGATTTTGGTCAATACAATGATTTTCAAAACTTCGGTACAATCTATTTAAAATTAGACAGATATGTTTATTTTGCCTAACACAACCGAACGATATTTTGCATTATTAATGCACATTTATTAATTACTCTTTCCCATTACGGAACAGACCATTATTGTCAAAAAGCACCCTCTAACTGTTGTTCCTTTAATGTAAAGTCTCAGGTGCAGATGTTTATTATTCTTCCAGTAATATACTGGAATACAATGTATTTTAGATACCGTTAAATTTGTAAAAATTATTCATGTGGTAGTAAGTTACAAGAAGGAAAAAGGATAATTAAATACGAAACTAATTAAAATTTACATTTATATTTTTACATTTTTACATTTGGAAAGACAATTAAAAGATTTCTGCAAGTAGTTAGAAATATCTCACTTTATTTGTTACAGAGGCGCTGTTTCCTGCGTGTTTGCGAAATTTAATTCCCATTTTATGTTTTTCAAGAAAGTGAATTATGGTGAGCTTAATAATTTATGAGTCGACGATCGATGTATTGTTCCACTTCTTTTACATATGATAACGTAGGCGGCCTCTTTATCTTTCCCACTAAATTTTCAAGGAAAATATAACAGTTTTAATCTGCTATCCTGAAAAAATAAATAAATGAAAAGCTCATAAAATATTACAAAATACCTATTCGTTTTAAGAAATCACAAATATAATTTAAAATGATATATTACTTACCTAATAATATTTTTATATATTTATTATTTTAAAAAATATTCTGGCCTCTCTAAGTACAATAGAAAAAATTACATAAGGTTTCATACACGTAATGTTGAAAAATTACCAAAATAACCTCTTACAGCAAATTTTTTTATACAGGTTTTGTAAAATTTGTATTACTATTTTTTGTATTTATAACTTCAATAATATAATATTTAAATCTCGGTTGCAAACTTTTTCGAAAATAACAGTATATTAGATAATTTTCAATTTCGTTTTCGCAGTTACTGCTCCACGGTCCAAGCTGTTGGTAAGGTGGTGCGAGGCATAGTGGGGGGGCCTTGAGTAGTGCAAGTCCATGACACTCACACTATGTGACGTCACCAGGGACTTCTACTATGTGTCACACGATCTCTTGTTGGATAAACTAAACTACTACGAAGTAAGGAAGATTCCCCTGGAATTTTATTAAATCATACTTACATAATAGATCTCAGCGAGTCTTAGCAAATGGTCACTTATCAGATTGCTTATCCGTAAAGCTCGGTGTGCCTCAAGGCTCCGTCTTGGGGCCACTTTTATTCATAATTTAACTCAACGATAAATTTAATATTTCCTTATCTGGGCACTGTATATGTTTTGCTGATGACTCCTCCCTTTTGATATCTCACGAAGATATTGTTAAATTAAATAAACTGGTCTCATCAACTGAAATAAAAGCTGAACTCACTTTAAAATGAATCGAGATGTAACTCAAAAAATTGTTTTTTCATCTAATACTAATTTCATTAATGGAAATAATGGTATTGTACTTGACGATGGCTTAAAATGGTCAGGTCATATTGATAATTTGTGTTAAAAACTTTCCACTCAACTATACCTCTTTAAGACGGTTAAATAAATCACTGAGTTTTCAAACTATTTTAACAGCCTACTCTTTTTCATTCGCACCTGTCATACGGCGTGCTTTTATGGGGAAACTCTAGCCAGTCCGTTAGAGCGTTTCTCCTACAGAAACAGGCCATAAAATTTTTGGCTAATGCAGGTTTTAATAATCATTGTCAGCCTCTATTTATAAAATTTAAAATATTACCACTCGTCTCTTTATATATTTTCCATGCATTACTAGAAATTCCAAACATTCATATTCCCTACAATCGAATATACACAACTATCCCACTAGACATGGTGATACTTTAGGCATACTAGACTTCGGCTCGCAGTTTCAGCACGAAATTCGCCCAATCCACATATTTACAATAAATTGCCCCCTTTATAAAAAACCTAAATTATACTTGCTTCAAGATCAAAATTAAATGGCATCTACTTTCCTATTATTTTTATTTATTCACTGAATATATGGAGGCACAAGTAAATATTCTAATTGATATGTAATATCCTGATTGGCTAACAAGTTATTTTGGTATACTTAACTATACTTAGTAGTATTTCTATTGTTTCTTTCTGTGTATATATACATAATATGTATATCTTTTTGTGTATTCTGTTATTACTCTGTTCTTTGCTCATTATGCTTCTTGTTTTACAATACTCTATAAACCTTTTGTAACTTGCTACAAACATTATTTTATGTAAAGTAGTTAAAGAAAAATTTGTAAGTTTAAAACATCGTAAATCAAAGGTTGTCATCAAATATCAGATTAAAGTCAAATATTTTCTCAGCGAAAAAGTGCTTTTTTAAAGCAACACGCGTATATATAGTCTGCATTTATTTATTTTTATAATTAATATTTTTAATAGTTTCTATATTATTGCTGATTTTTATTTTCTGATTTTGAAAGCTGATTTTGTAGAACACCGCGAGAAGATTGTTATCACTGACAGTAATAAAGAATATTACCTCTACGTTTCTCAGATAAGAAGTATCTTACGTGCAGCACATGGTGTTACAGTAAATGTCCAATCAGTACGTAATGGATTCGGGTAATTTGGCTTCTCAAGTCATCCTTCATATGGAATGCCTGGGTTAAGTCTAGCTGATCATGAAATCCGTTTAATGTTGGCACTGGATTATAAAAACTGGGACATGGAACGGGGTTCAGTTTTATTTAGCGATGAGTCTCATGTTATCCAACATCCAACATACAGCAGTTTTTTAGAGGAGACAGTATTATGGTATGGAGAGGAATATATGTTGGAGGATGCACCGATCTGTATATTTGCAGGTGGACCATGGCTGGACAAATGATATTGTCAGTAACATTGTGACAACTTTTCAGCTTATATTGATGAAAGTTTTATTTCTATTGATGATAATGCTCGCCCCCAACGTCTCAGCAAGTATTCAAAGTCATTGAAACTGACAGAATTGGTCACGCTCTTTTTCCACCGTGTTCTACTGACTTGAATTATATTGAATATATGTGGAATTTATTGAGTACCCAGTAAACATTTTCCATAAAATTAGCTACAACTCGATTTGGTAAAATACGAATTTACTTATTAAGGTAGTTATGACGTAAAATTGACTAGAAAAATACACTTCCTATAGAAATTTACTTATTGGTCTTACTTTATATTTAAATTTACGTAAATAATAGCAATAAATCTACCACATACACTATTTTGCTTAAAAGTACTTTTAATTAAAGCAGCAAGGGAAAAGCAACTAAAAAATCGACCAGAAATTTCTATTAAAGTCCAAATAGATAGTATAATTAGGTAATATTTACTTTTTGGTGATTTGAAATCGTCATAATGGTAGATTTTGTCGAAAATCATATGTAATTTATACCTACATGGTCGCTCCTTTAAAGTAATATTCGGTCCTAACGTCGATAAATTCTACCTAGTTTATCTACCTGATTTCAACCATTTAGTCAATTAACCTTTGTAGTTCCATTTTCAAAGGCTGTTAAACTTAAGGTCAAATCAGACGTCATATTTTTTTACCACAGTTGGAGCACGATTCAAAATTGAAATTTTCAAAATGAGTTTCTATGATAAAAATGTTAAAACAATACATTATACATTAATAATTATACTTGCTTATATTCAATAAGCATAACATATTTTTGCCTCAAACTATAATTATCATTTTTACTTTCTTATACCTAATATAAGGAAGTCCTATAGTAATCGTGATTTTTTTGACCTCGAGATTTTGATTGATTTATACGTTTTGAACCCTCCTGAGTCTATTCAGGTAGAATTTGTCGAAATAAGCTAGGTAGAATTTATCGATGTTGTTGACCTATATTACTTTAAAGGAGCGTAATAAAGGTGATCAAATAGGTTGCTATATAGGTATAAATTACGTAGAATTTCCAACAAAATCTACCTATTTAGAATATTCTACCATTATGACGATTTCCAGTCACCAAAACGGTAAATATTACCTAATTATAATACATATTTCGACTTTATGAAAACCTTACCTTTAAGGTAAATTGTGGTAGATTTTTTTAGTTGTTTTTCCCTCGCTGCTTAAGTTAAAAGTGCTTTTAAGAAAAATAGTGTATGATGTAGATTTAATGGTATTATTTACGTAAATTTAAATATAAAATAAAACCAATAGTTAAATTTCTATGGGAAGTGTATTTTACCACTTAATTTTACCTCATAACTACCTCAATAAGAAAATTCATCTTTTACCAGGTCGATTTTTAGCTAATTTTATGGAAAATGTTTGCTGGGAGGCAACTGTCAGATATTCTTTTCATTTTATGGGCATAAATCCTCTGTAGACTCTTGTAAGATACTTGCATAAACTTAATTCAATATTAATGTAGGTATTGCCTTTTTTAATTCTGAGAAACAACAAATTAGTTATAGTCCTGAAGTGGGTTGGAACGTTTGATGTGATGATAACACTGACGTAGTTTTTCACAAAACACCATATACTGCACTCGACGCGCGTTTCGCCAATCAAGTTGGCATCATTTGGAGATGATTAAAGATCAGTTTTAATCAACTCCAGATTATACTAACTTTGTTGGTAAAATCCGCGCCGAGTGTAGTATATGGTGTTTTAGTGTTTCGTGGAAAACTACATCAGTGTTAAATTAGTAAAAAATATTAATAGTTAATATTAATAGTATTAAAATTTGTATCCTCTTTTTATAAAATTATACCGGGTGGCCATAAAAAAACAAATCATGTTTGAAGTTCCAGAACTCCGGAGTGCAACGATATATCGATTTGAATTCTTCTCTTACAGGCAAAAGGTTGAAAAGCATTCTTAGAAAATTTCATAGGTGTATGCCTATCAACAACGAAATAACAAAATTTTAAACTTACTATTCAAATTTGCTATTACAAGTTGATAATTTTATAAGTAACTTAAAACGAAGTAGGCTTTTATTGAAACAAATGTAACCGTCAGTGACATTTCGAATTAGTTGTAACGTTATCATAAGTTTGGTGAAAGTTTTGTCCAATAGGTGTGACAAAAGAATTGCGGAAGAATTTCCAGGGAAGAGATAGCCACATTTGTGGATAAATCGTGCTATTAGGCGACTGATAGAAACAGTATCAATTTTCAGAAAACCTGGCAGTGAAAGGCCTATAACTGTTACAAATAACGAAAATTCAGAATGGTGCATGAACTATTTTTGTCACAAGAAAATCAACCAGGAACTCATTTATTACACCGTAAAATATTAAACAGATCAATCGTAGGTCTGTGGAAATTATTCAAAAATGATTAGATATTAAATGCTACAAACGGGTGCAAACCCCAGCAATTTCACTAAATGCAAAAATTTGTCGATCATTACGAGCCTTGCGGCTTTATAGGAAGCAGATCTACGATACGCGTAAGGTTTTTCAAGATGAAAAAGATTTTACGCTCTGAGTCCCTCAAAATAGGCGAAACAACAAAGGTTATTCAACTACAAGAAAAAACGCTATTCACCTTGAACGTCTGTACTACAACAAGTCCAGGTTTTCTAAGAGGCTCATGATATCCTGCGTAATATCCTGAACTGGCAAAAGTCTCTTATTTTTTACTAATCTGCAGTTGATAAAAACCAGTGCAGATAACTACATTCACCATTTGCGAAATGATCTAATACCTGAAATGCGCCGGTTGTACCCGAACAATGAATAACGTTTTCATTTAGTGTGGTGCCTCGTCACAAAGGGCTCTAAGAACACAGCATTTCTAAGCAGAAAGCACGCCATCCTTTATTCAAGCAAGTAGTCAACGAATTCTCCTAATTGTAATCCATTAGACTATTCAGTATGGAATGCATTACAAGAAAAAGTGTATGCCTAAAGACGAGAATCGTTTGTCAACCTGAAAGATCTGCTTCGTCGAAAAGATGAAGTGTGGCCAAAAAGTGTCCCTAAATTTAATTAGAAAGGCTATTTCACAATTTAAACATGTAATAAGAGTAGTAAAGTTGCAGAATGGAGGTCCAATACAACATGTTTTTTAAGTAGGAGTAGTATTAAAATATCCATTTCAATTTTGAGATTACACGCGTATAATATAAAATATCGATATTCGCTTATTTTTATAAATAAATATTTAAAATTTGCTAGGAATACCTTTCAACCTTTTGTCTGTACGAGATAACAATTTCAAATCAATATCTCAATGTACTCTGGAGTTATGAAGTTTCAAACACGATTCGTTTGTTAATAGCCGCCCCGTATAGTATTAATTAAAACCAAGAAATGGTTCATAGACTATGTACTGCATGACTCTGCTCCCTTACTGGAACAAATTTAGTTGTCCTAAATTTTAGAGAGTTACTCAAACTTAAAAAAAATCGTTATTTATACACACATTTCTGACGGACCAACAATAAAAAACTTTTCACTTTCTTATTTTGATTGATATATGCGTTTTGAATCCTTCTAAATCCATTCTGACTATTTTCCGAATGATGTCTGTCGGTGCGTATGTGTATCCGTGATAACTCAAAAAATACTAATGAGAGACTTTCCAAATTTGGCAGTTAAGATTGTTAACAACATTTTAGGTGACACATTAAATTTGGTGAATGTGTTACCACCCGAAGAGACATAATGAATGAAAGAAGGAAAAAGGTAAAATTTCGGAAAAAAAATTTAAAAAATTTAAAGACATTTCTAAACGAATTTCGACGAATTATAATGAAAAACAAAACTTTATGAAAAAAAAATCTGTCCGCAGGTCTGTAGTATCGCGATAGCAGCCATAGTTTTTGAGATAAAGCTCTCAAATTTGGTACACTTGTTTTAAAAGCCAAAGACAATGAAAAAATTCGGTGATGAGCAAAATTGGCCATTTGAAAGGGGGTTCACGGGACCCAGACTTCTTTGTATTTGACTTTACAAAAAAAATATTCGTGATAAAAGATTATAAATCATGTCTACTATATCAAGCGAATAAAATATATTTTCCAAATACTTGAATAAAGCTGATGTAAACTGACATATTTTACACATTTGGCCTCATAAAATGGGGTTAGGATAAATTTAACAGTTTGACGTTTGAAAGGTCTAATTTAGTTACAAAAATGTCAATGTCAACAACAAGAAATTATTAAAATATATGACATTAATTATTATTGAAAGTATCGAATAACGCTGATAATTAATTATTTAAAAATTTTAATGAAACATTTTAAGGTACGCTATTAAAATTTAATTGAGGTAAGTGAATAATTCAATAGAATGATTTTTTTTAGATCAGGATGATATATATACTGGTATAAGAAAGTTATGTGCTGGCCACATCAGATAGTTTATAATGAAAAGGCTATATAACTTTAGTTGAAATTTGGTGGAAAAGGATTAGACATTTCTGTACAAGAATTTAATATAATCAGTTTTTGGTAGAAATGCATCTCTCCCATAGTGATCGAAGAAAATCAGATTTGCAAACGGTAATGTCCTATTTGATATTCCAACAGAGAATTTTCAATCTCATAATCACGAAATCATTGATAACCCTAGGGAACGACATGGGTGACATTCAAGAAATTAAATTCCGAACCGCACATCTGGCACTTCATCTAATTTTGTAAGATGTCGTGCATAATTCAATATTATCAATATGTATTTTTGATAAAACTGTACTAGGTTCTTACTATTGTATTAATTTAAACTGTTTTCTGTCATTTTAACCAGCCATTTTTTGTTTAATTATGTTGACATTCTAAAACCTTATTTTTGTAATACAGGGTGGGACATAGTGCGTCCGACTTCGATATGTCCAGTTCTATGATAGCTAGAAACTTGATTAATAAAACATAAATAAACTAGACAAAAACATCTATAACCGGAAATTATTTTCGAATATGCAGGGTGAGCCAAGACGATTATAAAGGGTCAACTAAAATTTTTTTAAATGGAATACCAGGTATATCAGAACATTTTTTAGAACCTCTTTGTGGCCTTCTTCCACTCCTGTTTATTATTGACTCTTTCCCAACTACTTGGATGTAATGATTTTTTTTGTTGAAATTATGCCATTTACACGCGTATATTAAAAAAATCATTACAATCACAATTATCGATTTTAAGAAAAAATATGTTAGTGGAGGTATTTCAAAACCTTATGAGCCATGAAATGTGCAAACGGCGGAGCTTATTCCGAGCTATAAGTATATTTTGAAAACATTTACTGAGCTATCTACAATCTGTATACAATGGAAGCTCGGGATGTTTTTTAGGAAGTGGTGTAACTGAGCTGACGGCCGGAGTTATGCCTCTGTGCTTATGAAGGTCGAAGCTCATAAGGTTTTGAAACACCTCCACCAGTTATGAGACATCTGTGTGATGACACTCAGCCATTTTTACATCCTAAACGTAAACAATGTGGTCAAAAATAATTTTTAAATTTACAACTATTTGAACTGCATTTTCTCAATTTTTTCAAATGAAACACACTGTATATTTTTGGATGATGTGATGTAGAATTGAAAAACGAACATTTTTTGGCCACCCTGTATATTTTTAGGAAGTGAGAATGGCTGAGTGTCATCACACAGATGTCTCACAACTGGTAGTAACATATTTTTTTTAAATCGATAGTTGTGACTGTAGTGATATTTTTAATATACACGTGTAAATGGTATAATTTCAACAAAAAAATTATTACATCCAAATGGTTGGGAGAAAGTCAATAATAATACAGAAGTGAAAGAAGGCCACAAAGAGGTTCCAAAAAATGTTCTGATGTACACGGCATTTCAACTGTTACTTGACCCTGTAGAATTGTCTTGGCTCACCCTGTATAATCGAAAACAGTTTCCGGTTATAGATTTTTTTTGTCTAGCTTACTTATATTTTTAAGTCAAATTTCTAGCTATCATAGAACTCGAGATATCGAAGTCGAATGCACTATTGCCCAACCCTGTATAAATTGTACGTAACACTCTTTAATTCTGCCCTAATACTAGGTGTGGACTGTGTACACTATAGCACATGAATGGCATGTGCATACTTTGCAGTATGTTTACACAAACATTTGAATCATCGAGGCGTCATATCTACAATAGATAAACTGAATGTAGAAAAGGAAGAATTACCATGAGGTATGCCCTCGTTACTTCGCAGACACAACGTACAAAAAGGCAACAGTGATGTATAATCCCCTTTTTATCGCATGTATGACTTTGCTATACTTAGAACTTACTTTTAGTAAATGCATAAAGCAGGCTTCTAATTCAAATATTTTCCAATGCAGTAGGTACCAAAAGAAATAAAGAAGCAGACATACGTGTGTGATTCCTCTCCTGATATACGCGAAATGACTATTTTACCCGAGATGCGATCTTTGCAGATTTGTTTAAAATTAATAATCATAGTTTTGAGAGCCAAAGAATTGCCTAATATAGACAATATCTTGTATTATCTATGTATGTATTTAACTCATATCTTGATCATATCTCAAAGGATTTACTGTTTCTGTCTCTGAAAAATAACAACGTCCATGAGTGGGTTTTACCAAATTAGTAGACATTCACAAATAATTAACTTTTGTTGGATAGCTGTGTGTAAATAATTTGCCCATTTCTTTTGTAATACATTCTCGGCTTTCAGGTATAACGTTTTGCTTCTGGTTTCGAAGGTTTCCCACGCGTTTTTTTCTATAGTATCATGTAATTGAAAAACGAAAATATAACATGAACATTAATACTTAACATTTCATCCACGCCGACATTATTAAAGATATAATAAATACAGAATGTTACTGACAAACTTCCTTGTCACAGCTATAATTATAATAGTAAATATCTGTAGCCAGCATACTTTTTTTATAGTGAGTACAATAATAATAAAATGACAAACGGCACATTTTGCTTTGTTCTTATCTCTAATGAATTTATTATAACAACGTTACAGCACTTTAACGTGCCGAAGTAAGAATTAAAATAAAATTTGTCAAACTAAAACGCATTTAATTAATTCAAAGAAATATAATTTAATATGGACATATATTTAAGAAACAATTCGATTTGTGGCTGTAATAGAAAAAATGCTTTATCTTGTTTTCCGTGTGTGTTGTTTGCTGACGACCGCAGCGAAAAAATTTGGATAGAGACGGGAGTGAAAGATTTATTACATTTAAGCAAAAAAAATTAAATGACACAAAACTCTAAAACTCATATTGGCAATGAAGTGCGATTTGCGTTATTTGGCAAAATTAACATCCAGGTCCAACTTGATTCCGCTTACTGGCTAAATATTCAGAAGCATAATGAGGAAGTGCCCAAAAATAGATGTTTTATCAAAAATCATAAATTGTATTAAGTTCTGTGGATGAACTTGCACTCCGTGGACATGATGAATCCGAATCATCTGAAAACCCGGGAATTTTTCACGGGCTAGTTAACTTTTCTTCAGAACTTGATAAAACTCTAATCGAACACCTTAAAATTGCAACAATTTTTAAACGTACATCAAAAACATACAAAACGACCTTTTAGATTGTATGTTAGAAGTATGCCATGAAGAAATCCACCGTGAAATAGATGAAGCACTATTCTTAGCAGGAATGGCCGACGAAACTACAGATGTTTCCGCAAAGTTTCAAATGGTAAAAATTTTTCGATATGTAACAAAAAATGGTGAGCCGGTAGAACGGTTTTGGAATTCTTTGCTTCCGGCAAAACATGATGCGAAACGTTGTCCAAAACTATTTTAAGTGTGATAGTAGGCCAGTGAATAGAGACGTGAAAACTAAAAAAATTTAACATTAATTCTAACATTTTTGAAACTTTGTCATCTGTTGAAGTACCAACCAAAAGAAAACTATAAAATTTTGCAACTCGATTCAAGGTCGGCAACATTGTTAAAATCGCGAAAAATTAAATTAAGCAATATCTCGACAAACAAAAATGTACCACCGCTGCAAATTAGATATAATTTGTATTACAGTATTCAAAATATAAAGGTAAATTTGCAACATCTGATGACCCGGGCAAAATAATTAATTATCAATAAGTAACATTTTTGTACCAAATTTTGGAAACATAATATTAACATGCTTGCAAAACTACAGTGTACTTGCTAAAATCGCCCTACATGTAAGTGTAAGTTTGCAACTCTATTCGATGGCGGCGTGGTACATTTTTTACAATTTACAACTTGTAGAGTATCATTTACCTAAAATAGATTCCAAAAAATAATAACAAATAATTTGTTGCAAAATTTTTATTATCAAAATAAAATTAATATCACTGCAAATTTTACATCGAACTCTATAAACGTTATTAAATATTCATAGTCCTGTAAGGCGATTTTAGCAGGAACACTGTAGTTTTGCAAGAATGTTAATAATATGTTTGAAATATTTGATGCAAAAATGTTAATTATTGATAATTAATTATTATGCTCGGGTCATAAGGTGCTGCAAATGTAGCTTTATATTTTGATTATTGTAATACAAATTCTATCTTTGCAGCGGTGTTACATTTTTGTTCGTCGAGATATTGCTTAATTTAATTTTTCGCGATATTAACAATGTTGCCGACCTAGAATCGAGTTGCAATATTTTATAGTTTTCCTTTGGTTGGTACTTCAACAGATGACAAAGTTTCAAAAATGTTAAAATTAATGTTAAATTTTTTCCTATTCACTGGCCTATAGACCGAGTATTAAAAGATAATAGTGACAAACTTATGGCACAAAGTTATGACGGTGCAGCGGTAATAAGTGACAAATATGGTGGAGTTCAGGTGCAAATTAAACAAAAATACAAAAATACTCATTTTGTACATTGTTATGCACACCAACTTAATTTAGTTTTATCTAGAGCATGTTCTATAAATCCTCAAGTTCGAATTTTTTTGGAGATTTAAACGACATTCCGGGATTTTTTGTCATTCACCCCAACATGTAGCAGTGCTGGATAAAATCATGGGACAAAAAGATACCTCATTCTATTCCTACTCGCTGTAATTTTAATATGCGAATAAATGTTGTATACGAATATAGAGACTTCATTATTGAATGCATGGAACAATTAGAAGATTGTAACGCACTGACTTGCAAGCAGGCCTCAGGTATTCGACGTATTCTACAAGATCCAAATTTTACGGTTTGGGTGACTTTTTTCATTGTGTTATGCCTCATGTCGATGTTTTATATAATCAGTTGCAGAAAAGAAGCATGGATCCGACAGAAGCTCAGAGAGTCACAAAGGTGTTTGAACAAAATATTAATGGTGTTAGAAATAAAATAGACCCCATTATTGAGCAAGCATCAAATCTCAACATTGATGCTTCCATTGAAACCAGAAGGAAACGTCCCAATAACAATAAATTAGATCATCGTGCTGCTTGCGTTGAGGTATGTGATGTGATAATAAACAATGCAAAAGTGCGTTTTGCGTTCACAAACCACTTGATAACGGCATTACTAATTTGTTCGGAAAAATTTGTGGAATACCATAACAAATTTCCAGACAATGAATCAGAACTTACTTGCTCTTATAATATTCTCAATAAACAACGACTTAAAACGGAAATGTCTGTATTATATTCAAACAGTGAATGCAGGGAAATACGTGATGTAGTACCTTTCCTCAAATTTATTTTTCCAATAATTTTGCAGAAGCAATGGGAGAAACTAAGAAATTGCTGGAAATTCTTGTGACTACACCCATAACTACAGCCGAAGCGGAACGTAGTTTTTCTACTTTAAAATGGATCAACACATTTGTGAGAAACTCAATGTGTGAAGATCGACTAACCGCTCTTTCGATGTTGTCAATGGAAAAAAAAATTATAATCGCAATACCAAATTTCAATGAAAAAGTTATTGATAAATTTGCGGCAAATAAGGAGCGACGTATTAATCTTACATTTAAAAAAATTAATTGATTTTTTTTAAATAAACATCTTTCTCACTTTTTTCCAAGCAATTACTTGGGACTCAAAACTTCCTCACCGTAGTAAAACTCGACGTGTAGTGGAGTTTATAATAAAAGTAATTTTTAACGTTTCAAAAAACTCACATTTTTTGACGTTTCAAAAAAAGTCACATTTTGACGTTTCAAAAAAGTCACTTTGACGTTTAAAAAGAGTAAAATTTTTTGACGTTTCAAAAAAAGTCACAATTTGACGTTTCAAAAAAGTCCCATTGGTGGAATGTCACTAATATTTTTTTAGACATTGGGATCGATTTTTCTCATCAAAGAACTCAATCTCTTCCCTGATCTCTAGAATGTGTATACCAAATTTGAAAGCTTTATCTCAAAAACTGTAGGTGCTATCGCGAACCAGACAGATACACAGACACACAGACAGAACATTTTTGAAATCTGAAATTATGTGTATCATCATAATTCGTCGACATTCGTCCAGAAATGCAATACAAATTTTCTAAATTTTATTCACGATGCATAACTTCCTCACTTTGAGGGGTGAGGAAGTAATATTTTTCACGAGCCGCCACTGCTAAATACTGTATGAATTTTTATTGTAAACACAACTAAAATTGTATCAAACACATATTTCGATATATTACCGGTATTTTGTATTGTAAGTTAATCGTTTGTCTGGTTTTAAACTAATTTTTTACATTAATGATAAATGTGCTTTGAAACTTGATTTACGACTTTGTGTAATTAAGTTATTAACTACCCACAAAACGAGACTACGTAAAATCTTAATTATAGCGATATTATTCTCCGGTTGGCCGTTATCAGAATTATGATGAGAGATGTTTTTCTGACGACTTTATTTTACCGCTTTAGGCGAGTATCTCTTATTACACGGTAATAATAATTCCATTACAAACAAAATGTTAAAATTTTTTATTTTATTACATAAAACAAATTAAGTAAATAGACCAGTCAAATTAAGGGTTTTTCAAAACGATAATTTCCAACCATTCCCGACCAATACCATTCCATTCAGTATGTTTTTTGAATTCTCATGGTCAATTTTGCCGTACGTTATATGAGCAATAATAATTTAATTTATAAACAATTAAAGTTGTGAAAATGATGAAAATCGATGTTTCTGAATATTCAACTTCAAACGCTGCGAAAACGGCAACAGATAGAGAAAAATTGCTCAGAACATTTTTTATAGAGCGTTAAATTCCCTTCAAAAAAAGTCTGCGACGGCATATCTCTACGATGAATAGTTAAGGCGTTACAATGAGTTAAATATATATTATTTTTCTGCTGTATATCAGTCAGCTGTACAAGTAACGCGCATGCGCGATCAACAGACTCGTACGCCGCGTAATGGCCGCCTGCGCAGAACATTTTAAAGTAGACTTGCTGTAAATCTTTCATAATTTTCTTATTTTTACAACGGTAGCAAATGTATTTATCACTTCTTTGGTCTAGATATAATTATTATATACTTTTATGCATACTCAAAGACCTGGAAAATTACTGTTAAATTATAATACCAAGTACTATAGTGCCCTGTGCCCGAGGGTATCTACATATACGCTCCTAGCATTCTTAAGAAGCTGGTGTTCCAAACTAGACTACCTTCCCCCTCTGGGTACAACGGGCCCATTGTACAAATATACATGGACACATTTTAAAGTTAACTATACGCAGTAACTCATTGTAACGCCTTAACTATTCATCGTAGAGATATGCCGCCGTGGACTTTTTTGAAGGGAATTTAACGCTCTATAAAAAATGCTGTGAGCAATTTTTCTCTATCTGTTGCCGTTTTCGCAGCGTTTGAAGTTGAATACTTAGAAACATCGATTTTCATCATTTTCACAACTTTAATTGTTTATAAATTAAATTCTTGCTCATATAACTTACAGCAAAATTGACCGTGAGAATTCAAAAAAAAAAAACTGAGTCGAATGGTATTGGTCGGGAATGGTTGGAAATTATCGTGAAAATGGGCCTGATTTTTGTTTAATTTGACTGGTCTAAAACACCACGGATAATACAACCCTTAGTATCGCTACAGGTATCTAGAAGTATCTTGTAGGAGAATAGGCTACATACACGTTTAAAGATAACGGATATGCACCCAATATCCGAGTATGCTAGAATTAATTTCTACTTTAGAAAAAATTTCAGTTCGTTATTCTTATATGACTTATACAAACCAAAGAGATATTTCCACTCCAGCTTTAAACATTCACTATAGAGTAGATAAAAATATTGCATTGTACAGGGAGTCCCATAATTTCCGCCCGTGTCTTTTATTTCCTAAACGGAAAGAGATATTTGAAAAATTAAAAAACCGTTTTTTTTTCAGATCAACTCGTTCTACAAATCTGGTAACAAATCATGTTAATCGTGTTAAAAATTTGAACTATTTTACGCATGTCAAAACAATGTACTATAGATAAATACATAATAATTATACGTATTATTAATAGTTATATGCAATAAATAGAAACAGTGTAGGAAATGTCTAAGACATTCATACAAAAATTCATTCCACAAACTAATATAACTGCTAGTATACTATGTTTTTAATGATCTTATGATAGTAAATAGTAATATACTTGTTGAGATAGTTCTATATAACAATAAATAAGACAGAGGGCGTAAAAAAGAAATATATAAAAGACACTGACACAACATTCTACGAACTATCAACAGTATTAGTTATATATTTAAATCTGTGAAGTCATTATGAAAGTACTTTTCGATAGAGTCAAAAGCTTCTTGTGTAAGGTAAGCTTTAATGACATTTTTGAAATTGTTTAGTGTAAACGATCTAACTGAATTAGGAGGAAGATTGAATAATTTATTAAAATAATGGTTCGAACCAGTTTAATTTTTTTTTGAGTCTTGTACTGGATTGTCTGAAATCAGAGCTTTCTTAGTATTATATGAATATGGCATATTATTCCTTGTAAATTAAAGTGAGAATTTTTTTGTTTTATAAATGTATGTTTACATTCATCTCTATAACTTATATACCTAGTAAGCTTTTTTACGACCATATTGCTATGTTCAACTTACATAAGTTTCCGGTCAATCATAATAATAATAATAATAATAATAATAATAATGTCTTTATTAAAGTAATTGTAAATATAATTTTACAATTAGCAATACAAGGCAAAGTCTAGCCACGGCTACTCCACTTAACCTTATCATTTATTATATAAATATATACATAAAAAAAAAACAGAAATAAACAAGTGATATTGAATATAACAAATATACGAAGATAATATAAATCTAAATTAATACACCAACTAAACATGAGACAAAAGTTGAAACATAAGAGAACCATACAGTAGACGATAGGTTGTTCATTATGAAGATGTTCTTATTCGCACAGTTAAGATGTTAAAAAAAAGATTTTTACTTTTCTTCGAAAACTATTTACACAACACCAAGGAATTTAACTTTATTTTTAGTTTCATCTACCACAGGATAATTTCCTAATGTAAGAAGCAAATGACCTTATTTTGGTAGAATCTGTTTGTCATAAACCAGTCTTCTGCTTTTTATTGTGCCTGCTTTCCTATGTCTAATACAAGGTTTAGATTTGAATTTCCACAAATAAGAGTTGTGTCATCAGCAAACAAAATTGATTCACAGTTTGTTATATGTGTTGGAAGATCATTAATGTAAATTAAGAATAGTAACGGTTCCAGTACTGCGCTCTGTGGAACTCCATATTCATTAATGAGTTTATTAGATTGTATGTTATTTATTGACACATATTGTTCTTGTTTTTGTAAATAGGACTTTATAAGTTCCATACTGTTACCGCTAACATTGAAACATTTAAGTTTATTTAGAAGTATCTCATGAGAGACAAAATCAATGGACTTACTCAGGTCAACAAAAGTTGAGTACAAGTAATTGTCCATTTTCAGAAGCTTCTTGTACAACCTAGATAAAAGCAAGAATGGCATCAGTTGTAGAGAGAGACTTCCTGAAGCCGTATTGATTTGTATTAAGTAAATTATTGCTTTCGAAGAAATTCGTAATTCTGATTTTTAGAAGCTTCTCGATTATCTATAAGAAAACTGTTAATAATAATATTGGGCGATAGTTGTTTATATCACATTTATCTCCTTTATTAAATATAGGTAAAACTCTCACCAGTTTTAGCATATCAGGAAAAATTCGTTCCTTCATACAAGGTTTATCAGTTTTGTTAGTGGTATAATTATGACATCTTGCAATTTTTTTACTAAATTAGAACTGATTTCATAGCAATCCTTGCTCTTGCTTGGTTTTAAACTACTTATGGTATCTCTGACCTCAATATCAATTCACTTATTTCAAATTCGTTCTGTGGTAACGAGATACCGTTCATTAGTGGTAATGTATCTTGGTCATTAGGTAAGTTCTTGGCCAAATTTTTTGCTATATTAATGAAAAAAACATTACGTTCTTCAGGTGAGTGAATATGGTCAAAGTTAGAATTTTCAGCTTTTCTGCTTTTGTTAATGGATTTTGAACTATTATTGGAATTAATTATAAAGTTATCATTGGCCTTGATTTTTTCCTCTCTAATAGCTAATGAATATTTAAGCTGAAACTTATTATAAATTATTTTTAAATTGGGATCATTATTACGCCTACATACATCATTTATGAAGTGTAGCTACCCTTCATTTGCCTATGTTTATCATTAAACCATAATTTACTGTTACGCTTGTAATCATAGTTCTGATATTTTTTTCCAGAAATGCCTTTTTAAATACTGTTAAAATTATATGCAAAAATTGTGTAAACTTACCGTTAGCAGAAATTTGTTCATTCGATATGAAATTCCAGTCTATTAATTCTAGTTCATTATAAAGAAAATACATACAAGCCTCTGTGATAGGTCGAACTTTTCTCGTAGAGATTTGTGGTTTATTATTATAATAGCTAGGAAGTTCTAAAATTAATCCCTGACGACCAGACAAGCCAGTATTTAAAATGGAGCACGGTAAATTCGTTTTATAATTTACAAATATACTATTAAATTTGGTGATTGTGGTACCACCAGAAGAGACATAATGAATAAAATAAAAAAAGGTATAATTTCGCGAAAAAGAATTAAAATTTTTTATTGTATTTCTGGACGAATCTCGACGAATTATAATGAAAATATCTGATGTGGCCAGCACATAACTTTCTTATACCAGTTTATATCATCCTGATCTAAAAATATCATTCTGTTTAATTCACTTATCTCAATTAAATTTTAAAAACGCAATGAAAAAAATCTGTCCGCATGTATGTAGTATCGCAATAGCAGCCACAGTTTTTGAGGTAAAGTTTTCAAATTTGGTACACATGTTCTAAAGGCCAAAGACAATGATAAATTCGGTAATGAGCAAAATTGGCCAGCTGAAGGAGGTCAACGGGAACCAAACTTTTTTTTGTTTGTCTTTACAAAAAAATAATACTTGATAAAAAATTATAAATCATGTCTACTATATCAAGCCAATAAAATATATTTTCCAAGTACTTAAAGCTGTTGTAAACTGAAATTTTTTACATATATCATCTCATAAAATGAAGTTAGGATAAATTTAGCAGTTTGACATTTGATACGTCTAATTTAGTTACAAAAATGTCAATGTCAATAAGAAGAAACTATTAAAATATATGACATGAGTTATTCTTGACAGTATCGAATGACGCTAATAATTAATTATTTAAAAATTGTAATGAAACATTTCAAAGTACGCTATTAAAATTTAATTGAAGTAAGTGAAGAATTAAATAGAATGATTTTTTTAGATTGGGATAATATATACTAGTATAAGAATGTTATGTGCTGGCTACAGCAGATATTTTCGATGGATATCCAATTTTTGTTGCACTATATTATAGCAGAGATTAATCCGAAAAACTTTTTCTAATAATTTGTTTTCCAAAAGTCATTAGTTTTGAAGCCTTGAGCAAACAAAGGGTTTGATACATAATTTCAACCTATACGTACCTTTATCTCCTAAACAAAAAAAATATTTGAGAAATTCAGAAAACATTCTTTTGAGCACAACATATTCAACGAATCTGATAGCAAATGGTGGTTTTGGTGCATCGATGTTAGGCATCGTGACACCTTTGATATCAATTTTCTTTTTGAGAAATCAATTAAACTTATTTTAAATTGACAATCAATTTTCCTGCACCTTATGAAAATATTATGAACTTTTTTGCTAGTTTAGTTTTATTCATTCATGTTTGAAATACGTAATATCGATTTTATTATACAAATAATATAAATTAAACATATACAATTTTTATTATTTATGATAAAAAAATACTTAATAAGCTTTTAAATTGTAGCATCTTCTATGCGTGCACGGACAACTGTTAATTATTGTTTTAGATGTTCTATATTCAGTGACAGTGTTACATATACAATATTTTTTTAGTGGTAAAAAATAATCTAAAGGATTTAAGTCTGGGAATCGAGATGGTCACTTAATGAAACAATAGGTTCCAATCCACATATTGTGGTATTGGATATTAAGGTAATACTGAAACAATCTTGAGTTATGGGGAGCAGCCCCATCTTGGTGAAACCATGCAACTTGTAAAAGTGTTCGAGGTACGTTTTGACAAAGTAGTGGAAAACGATTTTCTAAAAAAATTTAAATACTCAGCACCAGTGAGTGTGCCTTCAAGAAGATATGGCCCCATAAGGTGTTATCCAAAAAGTCCACATCAAACATTAACACCAAAGTGACCTTGATGTTGTATTTCATGTACAGTGTGTGGATTTTCATCTGCCCATTGATGACTGTTACGCCATTTAGGAATTCCTTTACTTATATACGTACTTTCATCGTCCAATTTTTTTCCAATTAAATTCTTTTTCTTGTCTCCGTCTAGATAAACATATGGATGTTGCTCCATATTGTACCAATGTAGAGTTGTCAATCTAATAATTTTCAATACCGTTTTTGCGTTCGAAGAAATTTTGTGATTTTGTAGCTCACCTAGTTACAGATTTGCTTAATTTTCGCGTCTACGAGCATAAACATCACCAATCGCAATGAAATCATTAAAGTTGTTTAAATTAAGCATGAAATAAAATATAAATTTTATATAGTAACAATAAGTAAATAGTGATCATTCATACCTCATTCGAATCTTAATAAAATATAGAATTAAACGACAGAAAAATATTACAAAAAAAAAACCGCTTTCTATCAAACATCCTTTTTATCATTATATACCCGAAATTTTATTCATGCTATTAATTCCATGTGAAAATTAGTTATGCTGTAATTTTGCCATAAACATAAATATTTTTTTACAAACATAGAAAATATAAAATTTTCCGTGATTAAACAACCAGGAATCTGTAAAAGACAAAGCCAATTTTACTGGCTGCTGAGCTTTGCGGAAATATAAATAATGCATAACATGCCGGATCCACAGGACAAAGCATAGCACATCACATTTTTCATATGTTCACGCTGGATGACAATGTATGAAACATAAACACTTTTTATTGTCAGACTGTTTTACATAATTTAAGAGGAATGACTCTTATTAGACCAGACTTTCAGTAGGGATAAACGTTAGGATTCTCACATATAAATTTAATGATCCTCTTGATTTCCTTTAGTCTATATGACTCGAAATTATCTTTGAGTTTTAATATAATTATTTTTTCTTAATATAAATTTAACGGGTAGCTTTATGTGTTTTTTTTATTATATTTTTCGTATTTTTTTACGAAAAGGTGTATGATTATTAAATTATTATTCATGATCATGAAAAACGGGATATGAAAACTCAACGCTTGCATATGCTATGTGCATTAAAGTATTAGACATAGTTCATGGAAGGAAGACTGGCATCGTATCGTGCGCAGTGTGCACTGTTGACCGTACGACAGCTAGATGAAAAACGGATGCTCACCTCTGCTAACACTAACGCTGACAAGCGGCGGCTTGTCCTCCGTCTGCCAGCAGTTTAGATAAAGAACATCACGAAAATGTTGTATCCAGCATTCGCAATCAAACTTCAACTAATACTACTAACAAAAATAATTGAACATAAAAAAAGACAAGGACACACAATTCTCAATAAATCAAGTCTTGTAGCATTACCTCTGAATATTATGTGATTTCTTCCTTATACTAAGTATAAAGTACATAATATTAATAGTTATTTATACGAGTCGGTAACATGTATTTTTGTACTATTAGAAGCTTAATAGCACGAGCCCAAGGCATAGACAGAAACTACAACAAAAATGGTACACGATATGGTGTACTAATATCTGTTAGTTATCCATAAAGCTAAAAAAGTATTTAAAAAAATTTCCTGCATAAAGTATGATTTATTCTTAGTGTTCAGTTTCAATTATGCAAATTATTTCCTTATATGATATTGTCTTGGACATGATGATACTAAGCGATCCCCGGGGTACGTTAATTCTAGTATGTGCGTCCATATATCTGTATTACCCAGCTGAGGTCTAAAGATGAGTAATTAATAATTCTAAACAGTTGACTGATATTAATGTAAGTTTATATTTAATTCACTGTATTATATTTGCGTATATATAAATAAATTGATGATATACCATAACAATTATAATTGAAACAGAATATTCTCTAAATTAATTTAACCGGTATAGGAAGAAAGTTTAAAAGTATTTGGGAAACTCGGGACAAACAAATTGAATTTCGTCCTAAGCATTGACAAAGTCGGTCAAAGTACAATTAAAAAGTTTTAAACTTAGGAAAATGGCATTGCTACGTACTTTTTTTCCTGTCGTTGATCATTTCGTAAATCAACTGTAACGACAAACAAAAATAAAACTAGAGCGGTATTTTTTGATAATAAAATTTATTTTTAATGGAAAAATCGATATGAATCTGAAATACAAACGCAATGCTTATTTGGAACGAAAACCAGTTCGTTGTAAACGTAAATGGAAACGCTTTTATTATTAAAGCATCTGTGAACACACTGCCATCAATTTACTTGGAGGGGAAACTGAAAATTTTAATATTAACGATCATCTATTAAAAACAGATAAACAACTCTGACTGTAAATTTATCTATCTATTTTTTTTATTAAACTAGATGAAACAATGAGTTTCATATTATGTATATTCTTAATACTCCTAATGAGGGAACGTAAAAATATATTTTATTCTCTTTAATTAATTTTTGTGTACTTTTGGCATTCCAGTCTAGTTGAGAATGTATTGGAATTTATTTCCAATGGATAGACTCCAAAAAAAAAGTGTATTCTTTATATATATATATATATATATATATATATATATAGTTGTTTTTCAGGTTTTCGCGGGTGGTGAATGTTAAATTCGTTTTCCGGGTATACTCCCGCGTAGGTGACAGGCCCCGAGAGGGACCGTGGTATATATATAAGTATATAAAGAACTGCCAGATCCAGAAAACGTCATTTCAGTTCGAGTTACCAGAAGCCGCAGTAAGCAGTTATCTGTTAGAACCTGAAGATGGCAGATGAGATTCTGCCGAAACGTCGTTCAGACAACCACGGTCCCTCTCTCGGGGGCCTGTCACCTACGCGGGAGTATACCCGGAAAACGAATTTAACATATATATATATATATATATATATATATATATATATATATATATATATATATATATATATATATATATATATATATATATATATATATATATATATATATATATATATATATATATATATATATATATATATATATATAGAGGAATGAAAAATAATATTAACTGAAAATTTTTGTTAATTATTATTTACTAACTTTTACAAATCTTATCACAGATAAGTATAACATATATCTTTTTAAACAATTATTTTCCCGGCTATTTGCCAAAACGCTGAAACTTGGATTACAAAAAAAGATAATATGCACATTATGTTCAGTACTACTGACTCAATAATGTTATTTTTAATTTCAACTATTCTGTCCAGTAAAACCAAAAATAAATAAAACACAAAGGTACTCACCAGTTGACACTCACTTTAAAAAACTTTAAATTATCTACCGACACGTGTTTCCGCCTGCATCGCTTCATCAGGATAGCCAGCACATTTAAAGAATCCAAAGTAACCAAACTTGTAAACCTTAATATAATAAACATTAATGGCTTCAGAGAACAGAATAATTGAAATTATATAGTGGAAATACCCCTTAGGGTCAATGAAATAATTTAAAAACAAATTAAGTTCCTCTTCTTGATAAAAGTTAAAATATAGAGTGGAATGAAAAATAATATTAACTGGAAATTTTTGTTAATTATTATTTACTAACTTTTACAAATCTTATCACAGATAAGTATAACATATATCTTTTTAAACAATTATTTTCCCGGCTATTTGCCAAAACGCTAAAACTTGGATTACAAAAAAGATAATATGCACATTATGTTCAGTACTACTGACTCAATAATGTTATTTTTAATTTCAACTATTCTGTCCAGTAAAACCAAAAATAAATAAAACACAAGGTACTCACCAGTTGACACTCACTTTAAAAAACTTTAAATTATCTACCGACACGTGTTTCCGCCTGCATCGCTTCATCAGGGGTAGCCAGCACATATATATATATATATAAAAAAAAAAAAAAAAAAAATATATATATATATATATATATATATATATATATATATATATATATATATATATATATATATATATATATATATATATATATATATATATATATATATATATATATATATATATATATATATATATATATATATATATATATATATATATATATATATATATATATATATATATATATATATATATATATATATATATATATATATATATATATATATAAATATATACAGGGTGTCCCAACCAAAAGTAGGCACCCTGAATAACTTTGGAGATAAAAACTTTTGAAAAATTGGTGAAACACGTCGACCTTGTTTCCAAGGGGGACATATTTTAGTGTAATACTTGTATACCTATCGTCATCCCTCTACCCTACACGGCTACCCACTCAAAAAATTTAAATAGCAAGGGGGTCGAGTGATACATCGTTTGAAATGTCTTTCAATTCTCTACATAACTGTGTATTTTTTTTAACTTTTATCGATTCGTTCTTAAGGAAAATAATTTTATTTTTGGTGATTACACACAATCGAAATCGTTTAAAAAATCTAAAATACACGGCACTGGGTATTGGAATTTAAAAAAAAAAAAACTAAATTTTTTAGTGCTCTCAAATCAACATGAGTTTTTTCGACAAAAAAACACTTACCTTGTCCATTTAGTTTTAGAATAATAAAAGACTCATAGGTATTTGAACATTAATTTGTCACAATATTTCAACATTAATTTGTCACAACCAATTTTAAATCGAGATACATTTTACCAGAGTGAGTTCTCAAGTGAGTTTATACCCTTCAGGGAGAGAATAGAAATTGTCAGCATTTATTTTAAAAACGATAATTGTGCTAGAGCTACGGAGCGCATATTCAATAGAAATCACCAAATAGAAGGGTTGGTTCTCAGTATGTTTTACAATTATTGACAAAATTTATGGAAACAGGTTCTGTAGGAAACAAAAAACATGAACCTCAGCGACCGATTAGGAATGAAGCAGTCGAAGTGGCAGGTCTGGGTTATTTGCAGATGGATAATACTCAATCGATCAGGAAAGTAGCTGAGGCTTCCGGTGTATTACGAAGCAGTGTTCATCGAATTGAAAAGACCCACAAATTTCATCCATATAAATTTAAATTAGTACACGAATTAAACGAAGATGATCCCGATCGTCGACGTCGTCGGCTTGAATTCTGTGAGATTTTTAGTGAACAATTAAACGGTAATGCCAATCTACTGTAGAATACGTGTTTCTCTGATGAATCAACATTTCAGTTAAATGGGGAGGTAAACAGGCACAATTGTAGGTATTGGAGTGAAACCAATCCACATTTGTTCATGGAAACTCATACCTAAAGGCCTCAGAAGTTAAATGTTTGGGCTAGCTTAGGGGATCACATTGTCGCGCTGTTTTTTATTCCTGACAATTTAAATGGCGAAAGGTACCTCGATCTGTTAGAAAATAACATTGACCCAATGATTACCCAAATCCTCGAGGAAGACGATAATCTTTTAGAGGGCGAACTGTTTTTTCAACAGGATGGGGCACCCCCACATTTTGCTATAGCAGTCCGTCAATTTTTGGATAATCGGTTTCCTGAGCGATGGATTGGACGAAGAGGTCCTGTGGAGTGGAGTGGAGTTTATTGACGCCAGATGTGTTCAGAAATGTTCGTACAGAATTTCAAGACAGATTGTACTACTGTATGAAAGTCGGTGGGGGTCATTTTGAACAATACATACGATAATTTAAACTGCTTCTTTTATTTTTATTTCCCGAACCTAAAATAATGAAACAATTATTTCTCAGGAACGAATCGATAAAAGTTTAAAAAAATACACAGCTATGCAATTTGAATATTTTGAGGGAGTGGCCGTGTAGGGTAGAGGGATGATGATAGGTATACAAGTATTATATTAAAATATGTCCCCCTTGGAAACAAGATCGACTTATTTTTAAGGATGCATTTAGAAACAACATTTCAAACAGTAGTTTTCCGATACGCATAAAAATTTCAAAATAATACATCAGTAAATAGTTACGTGCAACAGAATGGTTACTTATCCACAGGTAAATTCAACATTTCAACAATCCAATGGAATACATTTCATTAAAAAACTTTTTCATTTAATATTAAATGAAATATTACTTTTTAATGACAGCCAACGCTCGTTTAATTTATTAAGTATTGGAATGAAAATGTCAGAATTGTATAATATTGCCCTAATATTCTAAATTATTACTTTGGCATTCTCTGATTGATTAACATTAACAACATACATCTATCAAAACATCAATTTATTTATTGATTTTTAATTATACTCCATTTTTTCCTGCGGGGATAATCCAAAATCGGAAAACTTAAAATACTTTATTCTAATTGGTTGTTTCTCAGCCTTGTTTACACAAAGTAATTTTAAGAGAAATGCATGGAATAACATTTAAGTTGTATTTGGCCTTCAGTGCATACACTTTTTGTAATACTTTCTTATACCTAATATAAGGAAGTAATCGTGATTATTATCGACCTTGAGATTTTGATGGGTATATATGTTTTGAAATCTCCTGAATCCATTCTATATTTTGAATGAGATCTGTCGGTTTGTGTATGTATGTGTATGTATAGGTGTGGATGTGTGTGAATGTGTATATCTGCGATAATTCAAATAATACTAATGAGGGAATTCCCAAATTTGTAAATTAAGTTTTTCAACAACATTTCGGTAAAAACTTTATCAATTCCTTATGTCACTTTACTGGACTCGACCAGTAGATATGTATTTTCCACTCAAAAAATTGACCAGAAACAGTTAACGTTCTAGATTATTGCAGAAAATAATTATTATGTTAATTTCCAAAAAGGTCCTGAAAAATGTAAGATGTCTAATCAAAATTGATGGTAAACTGTAGTTTTACATTCACTAATTGAATATTTAGATATTAGCCCCAAAATTGGAAGACAAATTTAAAAAACAAAGATTTCTACGTACAGGGTGTCCTAGGTAAGATGTCACTCGTGATGTAAGTAATTTTCAAGACTAATTCGTAGTTCAAAAACTAATGTAATGTAGTTCTTTCCGAAGATTCCGATGTCGCCAAAATGGCCAAAAAACCGATTTTTCAAACAAATTACCTATATTCAGTTATTTTATATTACTTTTTGGTTTGGCCGGAAATGAATTTTTCTTCTGAAAATTTTGATTCCTCCAATATATTTTGGTTGCACTCAACAGAACATTTAGTTATCTATCAAAAATGCATAAATCACTTTTGTGATATCCTCAATCATTTTCGAAATTTAGTAGCGCTATGACTTTATTCTCAACCTACCACACAGCACGCAGTTTAAGTGACATTATTTCTAACACAATGTGTCTTGTGTTAGAAATAATACTATTATTAGGGCCAAATCGTAGTAGACAGTTGTCAAACTAAGATAATTGAAAAATAACTAACTCCGATGTCACTCAAATGCATGATGTATAGTAAGTATGACGATAAAGTTAAAGAGCTACTAATATTTCGAAAACAGTTAGAGATATCACAAAAGGAGTTTATGGATAGATAAATTGAATATCCGGTTCAATGCAACCAGAATATATTGGGAGAGTCAGAATTTTTGGAAGAAATATTAATTTCCGGCCAAATCGGATGTGATATGAAAAAACTGTTTATACAGAATTTGTTCCAGTACCCCATAATAAAAAATATAATAATCCACCATTTTGATTTCTTTGAAGAGATGAGTATTTCGGCGATAACATTGTTGTTCGATGTTTAATTGTTTCTTTCTTGACGGTATCGGATTCCACGGAAAAAACTAGATCACATTAGTTTTTAAATTACGAATATTTTAATTTACTGAGAAAATCGCTAGTGACATCTTAGCTGGGACATTAATGACCTTTATTTTGAGTAAACTCAAAACTTAAAACTATACATGTGCCACATATAGTGCTTTAATGAGAATTGAGCTACAAGTACTGATTGGAGGAAAATCCTTTCTTAGTTTTATTATTTACTTTTTAATTAACTTTTTTTGTACCATTCTTTGCTTTAAAAATTTAGTTTTAACAATATTTTAGAACTGTTGCTAAAGTTATTACTGCCCGTCCACTTCAATATTTTATAACATGTACTGTCCCTCAAAAAACATATAATTTCTTCACATAATGAGTGTCGCCATTAAGAAATAACACAAACAAAAAAATTAAGGTCTAAAATTATATATTTGAAATCGGCGAAATTCCTTGGATTTATGTGGAAGTTAATAGTAGTCAGTATAAATCAATGGAAAAAGTGGAAATCTGGTGTACACATTTTTACCTGCGGTTACCCCTTGGTTTTAAACACTGATTTTAAGTTAGAAGGACAGTGCCAGATATTTTGAATTTTGATTATATCCATCATTTCTTACTTCTTTGATTTTGCAAACATTTTTACATTTTCGCAGTTAATCAAATATACACCCCTAGGTTTAGTTAAATGTACACCTCTAGGTTTACTTTTACAACTTTTTTTGTTATTACTCAATTTTTTATTCTATGCTTAAGTAAATGTTAAGCTTAAATAAAAATAATAATAATAAATAAATAAAAAAGTTGTAACAATAAATCTAGGGTATGTTATTTACCCAACTGGTATTCATAAATAACTGTATTTTATTACACCCTTATACAATAAAATTGTTGAATGGAATAAAGATATGAAATGATTTGCAGTCTTTTAGAAATACACTTCAAGCGTTTTTACGGTGAGTCAAACATTTCATAATGTGTACATATTCCCTCTTTTTCAGATTCCGCAGATGTTTCTAATTCAGACGAAAGCAATGTAGGATTACCGGGAAATAAGGTAAGCAAAATTAAATTTCTCTCAACTTGAAAATGTGTACCGCTTGACAATATTCTCATTCCTGCCTCCAAATTATGCTAATACGAAGTTGCAGATAAATATATCTGGCAGAGATATGTTATTTATTTTTCAAGATTTAAAGCAACGGTACAGCGTTCAATAAAACTTTGATATATAATTTATATTCAGGCTTTGAATTTATTACCATGACACTGAAATAATGTGGCTATTTAAATGTAATAGACTAAATTTTATATAAGTAATTAAAAATATAATCATGTGTATTTATTATTATTATTATTTAGTATAATTACAGGAAAATATAATAGATAATAAAAGCAAAACAAACCAAGGTAACCCGCAAAGCCAGAACCGTCCGTGGGTGAAAACTAATCAATTAATTTATGTCATTCTGTTCTGTTGAATAATTGTAATACAAATTTTTTTTAATTCTCTATTAAGTTTAAATAGTGAGCGACAGTCTTTTAATTATTCGATCAAACGAACTTACCTAAAGTGAAGTTCGATCGTAATTATGTGAATCATCAAGTTCTCGATATCTCACCACGTAGTCCATCTCTGTCCATCAGTCATGCACTACTTTTAAAGCCTAAAAATAGATACTGTTACCCCGCCCTGTTGTACCTGACCAGCTGCGTGGTCCTCATTTATTTTACAGATTGTTTACTCCCCTCTGCAACCTCTAGGGAAATTCTAAATGGCCGGGAAGGATACGATATCGAGAACTTGATGATTCACATAATTACGATCGAACTTCACTTCAGGTAAGTTCGTTTGATCGAATAATTATGTTCGCATCAAGTTCTCGATATATCACCACGTAGTTGTTTAGAGTAATTTAAATGGTTGCAGAATCGGTATTTTCCTCCGTTTCGACCTGTTGGGAAATATTACAAGTGAAACACGGAGAGTGATTCAAACTAAGTATATTAATCTAGGCCTGAGTAATAAACATTTGAAAACCTAAATAAGACAAGACATAAATTTAAAACTAAACTTAAGAATTCTATCGCCCGATAAATATTTGCTCAAGTCTAATACTAGCTTTACATGCAGTCACTGCCGCTGCTACTCGCGCTGCCCGCTGTCCTGCCCTATAGCAGCCTTGAAGCAAGTGACTGTTTACATACAGCTGGTACGCGTATGGAGGACGTAGAAACTGCCGCAGCGACAGCGCTCTGGCATGAGCAGTGGCAGCGCGAGCGACGTGTTTACATACTCGCGCTGCCCACTTCCCCTGCCCAATTCCCTGCTCACTTTAGCTGCATGTAAACCCGCCATAAGATTGTCTTTGCGAATTTAGTTGTTTCTGATAGAGACCTGTTGTAATACCTGGCGAAGGTACCGCTCCGCACTGTCCAGCCGGCCGTCCTACAGATGGTTTCTAATGATACTCCCTGTCTCAATGCTGCTGACGTTGAACAATGTCGTGTTGAATGAGATTTGAATGTTTTCGTATCAATGCCTGCCATTTGTAGCAACTCCTTTACCCATTTGCTTATAGTTTGTTTGCTGGCCCTGGCATGGGGTTTTTTAGTGGATATGAACAAGTACTCATTTCCAAGATCTGTTAACGTTTCCGTTAGTTTTATATACTCTTTTAACGTTGTAGCCACACAGAGTAACTTATTTTCTTCGTAACACGGAATATGCAGTGTTGGTTGAGTCTTGCCAGGACCCGAAGTCTTAATAGGGTCTGTAATCGGAATCTGAATTTGGTCTTGTAAATCTTTAATGTTACTTAAACGTATCAACGATAAGGTTTGTAACCTCCTCCCCGTTATTAAAGCTAACAATGTTACCAGCTTTAGGGATAGCAGGCGCAAGTCTAATGGTCTTCCTAAAGACTCTATAAAGGCTAGCAGAGGTTGTAGGTCCCAGGTATTATTATAACGAGCTTTTGCAGGGCGCGTGCGCGAGATTCCCTTTAAGAATCTCTTTATAAGTGGATTAGAGCCGAGCTCGCATCCTAAAATAAGCGCGAGCGCAGACCTGTGTGAGTTGAAAGTACCGAAGCAATGGTTTCCACTATCATAGAGGGTTTGTAAAAAGGTGATTACCTCCGTAGCGGATGACTCATAGCGGGGAATACCTCTTCTGTTGCAGAAGTCCCACCATAATCGGTAAGTAGTTTTGTATTGCTTCATTGTGGACTCTGTTCTAGATGAAACTATTGTATTTATTACAGCTCCTGGGACGTGTTTCCTGGTAAAGCTTTGTACGATAACTTGGCGGCCACCAGGGTAAGGCTATCTGCTAATGGGTGCTTTTCCCTAAAAGGAGATTTTAATAAATTAGCGCATGGTCCTATGAATATTCTTTTTAAGGTCAGTTTTGAAAATAACGGGTACCACGGCTGATTAGGCCAATATGGCACTACCAGAATTCCTGTTGCTTTGTCTAGGATAATTTTTTGCAAAATTCGTAAAATTAAACTAAACGGGGGGAACGCATAAAAATACCACCCCCTCCCAAGCTACAGTAAACGCGTCTACCTTAAAGCTTTCAGGGTACCTGTGCCAAGATATATATACGTCGCATTTTTTATTAATGTATGAGGCGAAGAGATCTATTTCCGGTGATCCCAGGTGCTCCCTAATAGTTTCGAATGCATCTGGGGATAGCTCCCATTCCGTGTCTTCATTGACTCGCCTGGATTCGTGATCGGCCTCAAAATTATCTTCCGAACTAATATATGATGCAACTAACCAAATATTTCGTGATTCACATCATTGCCACAATTGTCTCGCTAATATGTTTAATTTTGGGTATTGAAACTACAGCAATTTTTCTCGTTACTAGCAAAACATTTAAGGCCATAGAATACTGCTTGCAGCTCTAAAAAATTTATATGACAAGCTCTTTCTTGATCGGACCAAAAACCGTAGGTTTTTTGTTCGCCGCAGCATGCCCCCCAGCCTGATAAGCTACTGTCAGTAAAAATTTCAACTTTAAACCTGTTTTTTATAATGTCGTTATATGAGCCCAAAATGTTTTGCTCCCACCAAAGAATGTCCGTTTTTAAATAATCAGGAAGGTCCATATTAGCTTCAAAATTATTATTAGCCCTCTGAAGGGCTAAATATTTTTCACGTTCAAGTGCCTTAGTATACAGCCATCCATATTTGACGGCCGGGCAACTTGAAATGAGCACTCCTATGAACTTTGCTAGATCACGAATTTTACAGCTAGCCCTGTTTCTAAACATTAAGCACTGTTTTTTAATGTTTTGTTTTTTCTCCTGTGGAAGTTTAATTGACTGCTCTAAAGTATTAAAGCAAAAACCCAAAAACTTACAAGTAGTATTAGGGGTTAATACACTCTTCTCTTTGTTGATTATGAAACCAAGGGATTCTAATGTATTTGTTAAAATATTAACGTTTTTTAGACAACCATCAAATGATTCCTCAATTAATAAAAAATCATCTAAGTAGTTTACACATGTTATTCCTAATAACCGAATTCTAACCATTACCGGTTTTAATAACTTTGTAAACGTATAAGGGGGCTATCGCCAGTCCAAACGGGAGACATGTAAATTCGTATAGTTCATTCTTCATTTTGGTCGATTGGTACCAGAAAGTAAGCGTCTTTAAGGTCGATTGTTGCCATATAATTATTCTTGGTCAACAACCTTAAGGCGGTCCTGTGGTCCTCCATTTTGAAGTGTGGAGCCTCAATAAACTTGTTAAGGCCCCTAAGGTTTAGAATAAATCTTTTCTTCCCGTTGGCTTTGTCGGCCAAGAAAAAACTGGAAATATATTGATCGGGTAGACACTTATACCTGACTATTGCTCCACTGTTCAGCAATTCACCGATAGCCCTTGTAAGTTGACTATCTTCTGATATAGAAAATTTGGAATTTGTATTGGGATTAGTCTGAAAAGGTTTCCCTGTGAAAGGAATTTTATATCCTTTTATCCATGACAAAGTAACAGGGTCTTGTGTTATTTCCTGCCATTGTTTATAAAATTTACCTAGTCTTCCCTCAACGCGAATATTACTTACCTCTAACGTCTTTTCTGTTGGCTTGGGTAGTACTTATCCCCTCTGGAGGATCGCCCTTTCTGCGGTTGTATTTCCCTCCTGGGATACATCGGGCTTCTCCGGTTTAAATGCACCGAGGAACTTGCCCTGTTAACCTGCGCTGCTCCCCCCCCCCTTTTTAACGGTACCTGCTGCCGAGCTTGCCTGGCGGGTAACTTTGGGCTGGCCTGCTGTAGGCCGCAAGTGCGTACCAAGTCTCACGACAGACTTTAATTGCTGTGTCCTTTCCCCTAGGTCTGGCCCAAATAAGAATTCACCCGGCGGGGTTTTTTCCACTAATTCCTGAACCTGTTTATCCAAGCTGGGCAATATTAACCGACGCCTATTTTGGGATATATTATAAAACAGGTTCATGAAGATCTTACCAGCTTCCGCCATATTTGGTAAAATACTCTCCTTGAGGTGTCTCGGTAAGGTTGAGTCCTCGGCAAGTACCGCATTCAGTGCTTTACCTAAAGCATTTCAGCCTTTACCCAACTCGCACTGAAATTGCCATTGTACGTTATCTCTTGTAATGTGGAGGGCTGACATGTGTGCTCTGACCTCAGGATTCATTTTTGGAGGATCAAAACTGCAGTTTTGTGGGAATATAGCATGTTTATGCCATAATGGCTCAATGTCACTTTTAGGTATTCCCTGGGTCGTATTATGTTGCCAAATTGAGGCTAACGTCTCATGGAACTTAAATTCTGGGACCTTATTTTTATTTGGGTCTTCGCCTAAAATCCGTAACGTATCTTCCGAGAGGTCTATCTCGTTGTTTATTACCAAAATGTAAATGTAATGCAGACTGTAAAATCATGTCCAGTAGTTGTAAAAAATAATTTAATCTGTATCTCTTTGTAAATGCATTCATAATAATTGCCAAAATATCTTTAGAAATATACAATTTTATGTTAACTATTTTCAATAATTATTAGTAATCTTATTTTTTATCCACTATTATTAATTTTTAATCAGTTATTATTATTGCTGTTATTTGCTTATTTTTACTTTATTAAACTTGTATTTTATGATATTTATACTATTTTTGATTTCATACCTTACCTCAAAAACTGTATACATTTTTTTTAAATGTTATAATTTTAGAACGGTTTTCCACAATGTTGTGAAAAACTGTTAAAATGACATGCCTTAAAAATGTTAAATCAAAATATAAATTACTAATTATTTTATAATGGTTTTCAGATGCTGGATTTGCGCGCTTCCTTAATAACCTTATGGTTTTTTGTGAAAAAAAACTTCCGATTATTTTGTTTGGCGTCCTTTAGAATTTCATTCTTTACATCCTTCTGATGTAAATCATCAACCCAAATTAATCCTACAGATTTTTTAAAAGGAATATTTCTTGGCGCCTGCACTAGAACCGATACCTCCTCCCGAGCTCTATTTATAGTCCCTATTTTTTCCTAATATAAATTGTTTTATTTTTCTTTAAATATGTAAATATAAGAATTTAAAGAAGTAGCAAGAAAAAAGCAAAGAAACGTCCATAAACAGTTTCATTTTAATATTACGAATTTCTAAATTCAGTAAATAAATCTCATAGTATTTGTAATTTTATTAACCAATAAAATACTAGCCGATATCTGGCACACGTGGTATGAAATTTCTAATAAAGAAGCTGTCAAAGTTGCTATCGATATCACTCTTCGATGAACATCCATAAATACACATAGTGATTGTAGGTGGTCGTTGCTTATGAATAATGTAATGAGGTATGAAGTGATGAAATATGTACCGCAATCTACGGGAAATATCAAATATCATCAATTTATTAGTTATTACATCAGTATATGCCAACGTGTCGAATGTCAGGTTCTCTCCGATAATACAACTAAATATTGTTTTCATGAAAACCGTTTTCATGTCAGAAATAATGATGCTAATTTAAAAATGGTAGTTGAGAAAAAAAGACTCGTTAATTGTTGCCGAAACAGTTTGATTGTCTTAATAAGAATTGTTTAAATATTGATTACTTAGTTAAATAATTACAATATATTAATTTATTTAATTTTATTTTTATTTTAGGTCAATAAGAATTAAAGGAGAATACTCCTAACCTCAAAAGCATTTCAATAAAAATATGTTATTTTATGATTAAAGACGCTTAAAGAAATAAGCTCTGGATGAGTCCAAGACTGGCTTCCCAACTAATCTAGAAAGCACAGTAAGTAAGCACAGCGAAATCTAAACCCTGTTTATTCACAATTCAGTTTACCTGCAAACGTCGCAGTGTGTAGACAGCGCGAGGATAAAAATATTGCTTCTCGATTTAAAGGCTCTCGGGTCGATAAATCTGCAGTGCACCGGACAGTGTGTAACAGAAAATTAATGTTTCACTATACTAACAACGCCGCACGGTATCTTGAATCAAAAATTCGTAGTAGTAATAAAGTATGAAATATATCAGGTTAACCTGCGCATAGCACGTTTCTTTACTATGTGTGCATATTGTTTTGTTCACTACATTTATCATGGGCGCTCTGAATAAAAAAAAGAATGTTGTGAGAAATACATGCCCGCATGGCCACTACCCTCAAGTTAGTATATGTGCAAAAATTATCTTCCTGTAGTGCACAATAATGCTATGGACAATATCACGGAGGTCGCGAAAAATCAATACGTGTGAATTTGTTTTGACGAAGCCATAGATTAAGGGAAATCATTAATGTTAATATACGTATTTTAAATGCTATTTAGAGTACACCTCCCCTGTTAATATGTAGTAAACGGATGTTGTAAACCAATACACGAACAGTCGAGGAAATAGTGGTAAATGCTTTGTGTAATACTGGTGTTAAATGTGAAAATGTTGTACTGATTCTATCAGACACAGCGGCATATATATGTAAAGCTGCCAGGCTTTTACAGTCCACATATCCCAATATGATTGTAACTTGTTTGGCTCATGCCTTTCTTCGCGTAGCCCATGAAGTACCTCACCAATATCCTGCAATCAACCGATTAATTGCAAGTACAAAGGACGTATAGTTTGCGTAACAGATATCGTGACGGAACGTCCGGGGTAAACGCTACGGAACGCAGAGCTGGATTTAACTGTATTCTTCGCTCGTTTACTTTTTTCAATGCAGGTTTTTGTGCTAAGTTTAGCTGCAACAATTTAACAATTGTACAACAAAATATTAACTTGAAATAAAAGTATTGATTTAACGTATTGACTACACATATAGCAGTTACAGTTTTCAAGTTTACTTAATATAAATTGTTACTACCCAGCAAGAACCTCGAGCAGGTATGAACATTTCTTCCCAGGAAAGGATGGGTATGGAATATTAATACAGACTAAAGAGATTATTAAAAAAAGTAACAAGAAAGCTTTAAAAACAAAATAAAAACAAAAAATATACTCTCAAAATAGTAACAGGAACAAATATTTTTTCTCAATAAATGAACTAAAAATAAATTCTAATAGTAAAGTTATTACTATAATAAAAACAGAAAGACATATTTTTGTTAAAATGAAAAAAAAAATCGTAATATTAATAAATAATAACATCCTGAAAAAGAATGTTCCTCAAGTACTGAACCACGAAAGCACAAAAACGAAATTAAATAATGCAGTTGATATCACAAAATTCACTTTTTCACTTCACATCACTTCACTTTGCCTCACCTCACATTGCTTCTTCCTCTGAATCTTCGTCCTTCTCACCCTCTTCTTCATTTTGAGATAAACCACTATCCTCGTTCAAATGTATAATAAATTTATTTCCACTATTTATATGAAATTTGGCAATTTTAAATAATCATCCTCATTTGTAATTACTTTCCTAATTCTTTTTTCCCAATCTTCCTTGTTAATTTTCGACACTTCATTTTGAATTAGCTCTACGACTTTTTTTATCGAATTTCGGAAAAATGTTTCTTTTTCTGACGTTTTTCTTCAATTTACACCAAATTAATTCAATCTGGTTGAAAATACAGAAATATGGCGGTAATCTCAACACTTTGTGGCCATATCTACATTATATACTTCTCATAATTTTTCATTTACAGGACTTCCAACAGTTGTGCTTTATTATAATTTTCCTCGTAATAGAGATCATGATCCATTAAAATAATTTGTAACTCCAGCTTAGTAGAACTCATGTTAAAAATTTTATACAGTTGTCTCGAATGGTACCTCGCATTGTCAAGAACAATAATGCTATTCGGTTTTAATTTTGGAATTAGTGCGTTTACAAACCATTCCTCAAATATTTCTCCCTCCACGTTCTTGTGGTAATCCACATTACAGTCTTTTTCCGCATAGTTTCAATGCATTATCAACCTATCCATCAACTGATCCACTGTGTAATATATTCAACCGAGTTTCTTTATTAGGGGGCCATGAGATTGGTTGACATTTTCTAAATCCATCAATCCATCCTTTTTTTTACGGTGTCATGAGTATTATACCAAGTTTCATCCAGATAATAAATTGATCTATTTTCCATTCTGAGTTCTTTTATCTCTTCTAGATATGAATTTCGTCAATCCACTGTTCGTTTACTTTCCATAATCGCCATGCGTTTATTAATAGTTTGATATTTAAATCCTGTTTTTCTCAGCCAAGTTCCTAAAGTTGTTTTGGTATATTATAGATGATAATCTATTTCTTTTAATTTTCTGTCGACCACGTCAATAGTTGGTATTTCATTTTTCTGATACGCGTTGTAAACTAATGTTCTTAAAAGTTTTGCGAGAGTTTTCGATTGACTGACGTCGGATCTTTGTTTTCTTGAGAGGGCACCTTCTTTCACCAGTTTGTGTATTGTGGGACGGGGAACGTTAGTGAGAGATGCTGTTTCACCTAGTATATCCAAATCATACAAATTAGGGTCATTAACTCGTCGCGTCAAAAGATTATTGTAAACATTAAGGCAAATTTGTTTCGTTTGCTTGTTCAAATGTAACCGATTCTTTCTTACTGAAAACACTAATGAGCTTTGATTTTTTTTTATGACTGTAATCACTATCACTTTCATTTCCACAAACACAATAAGATGCAGACGTAGATGCCTCCCACGGTCGAATCATTTTTACATCAAATACCTTCTTAAATTATTTTCAAAAAGACACCAGTAAATAAACAGATATGAGATAATTATTACTTATATTACACTATTACACAATTCACTGCAACACGATAACATTCTTAAATTATTTTCAAAAACACACCAGCATATTAACAGATATAAAATAATTATTACTCATATTACACTAATACACAACTCACTTCAACACGATAACCTTCTTAAAATATTTTCAAAAACACACCAGCAAATAAACAGATATTAAATAATTATTATTTATCTTATAATATTATACTTACAATATATCAGCACTGCTGAAATGATTCGGTAACAAAATTAAGTGCGGCTCTGAAGTATCACAGAATGTAAGTGAAACTCCGCCTCGGTCGCGTGCCAGCAAAAACAACAATCATCTTTCTCGCTTTAATATAAGCGGTGTAAAAAATGGAAGATGTCATGTGTTATACATTTCCCACCCACATGTCGCGTCTTGCTCCGCGCATCCGGTCACAATATTGGTTTCTCTGACTATATTTATAAAGATCAATTCGCTCCAACCACAATTTAAGGAGTGCCTCTCTGGATTATCAGTCTAATATTTCGAACATGTTAAAATCGTAAAACAGTTTACAATGGAATTAAATTCCCAAGAATCTGACTCTATAAGACGAAGGTAAGCTGAATTTCAGGTACTAAATGTTCGTCGCAGTTACTATACATGAAGGATTCCGAATTTGAATTCAAACACTTACGAGACAAAAATGTACTACACTAACTGTAGAGGAATCTCTAAATATTAACCGTAATGTGAAGAATTTACTGAGCGGTTTATCGGACCATCATGACATTGCTTTTAAAGATAAATTACACTACGCGTTAATCAAAAATTTTTATTTTAAAATTTTACGCGGGTAGAGATTTGCCATTTTAAATTTTCACCACGGACATCTGTCGATGTAGAACGCTCTGTTCCCTATACAACTAGATGTGTCGACCAAACCAACCTGAATGCTGTCCACGCAGAACAAATTCTGATAATATCAATCTACACTAATGCCTTGAACACAGTACAGGAGATTTCATAATATGTTAAGACTTGCGAGATAAGTATTTTAATTGTTCCGTACAAATACTGTCATGTGCCGGCCCTGGATGGACGAAAATTGTTCAGTGTTTATATGCATCCAGCTGTGTGCAAAAAACAGGAATTATTTCATCACTGCCGCGAAATAGCTATTTATTTCGTTACACAGGTAAATAACTATTTTCATTATCTAATGAAAATCAAAATTGGCAGTTAAAATTGTCAACAACATTTTAGATGACACATTAAATATGGTAAATGTGCTACCACCAGAAAAGACATAATGAATGAAAAATGAAAAAAGGTACAATTTCAGGAAAAAAAATTAAAAATTTTTATTGAATTTCTGGACGAATCTCGACGAATTATAATGAAAAAACAACTTTATGAATGAAAAATCTGTCTGCATGTCTGTAGTATCGCGATAGCAGCTACAGTGTTTGAGGTAATGCTTTCAAATTTGGTACACATGTTCTAAAAGCAAAAGACATTGATAAATTCGATGATGAGCAAAATTGGTCAGTTGAAAGGAGGTCCAAACTTTTTGTATTTGCCTTTACAAAAAAATATATTGTTGATGAAAGACTATAAATCATATCTACTATATCAAGCCAATAAAATATATTTTCCAAGTACTTAAATAAAGCTGATGTAAACTGAAATTTTTCTCACATTTGACCTCATAAAATGGGGTTAGGATAAATTTAACAGTTTGACATTTGAAATGTCTAATTTAGTTACAATGATGTCAATGTCAATAAGAAGAAATTATTAAAATATATGACATGAATTATTATTGACAGAATCGAATGACGCCGATGAATTAATTATTTAAAAATCTTAATGAAACATTTCAAGGTACGCTATTAAAATTTAATTGAGGTAAGTGAAGAATTAAATAGAATGACTTTCTTACATCAGAATGATATATACCGATAGAAGAAAGTTATGTGCTGGCCACATCAGATATTTAAAATTCAGGAAGTAACATCCATCGTAAAAACATCTTCGTCGAATTAAAAAGTATTCAAAAAATTTTGCATAACTTTCACATGTAAATAAATGTCCTTTATTATACAGGATGGGACAGATTTGAATCAAGAAACTTAGAAAATCGATAGAACACCCTAAAATGAACTAAATTTATCGATAGCTAAAAATTATTAGTTTTCTCTTTTTCCCACATTTCTCTGGAAATAATTGAGACTGTTATGGAATTTGGAAGGTGAAGGTTGTATACATTAGTACCCTTAATACCATAGTTTTCATCTCTCTATTTAAACCACAGGCTTGACACAACGTCGCACTAGTGACTTCACAGAGGCAGATATTTGCTATGGATTTTGTTGTAAATACAGCATGACAAAATTGCCATTACACTGCTATGATGTACTTTTTTTTATCAATTTTACTTTTTTAATCATTGTTTTGTATAATAATTTATATCTACAATGTAATTAACTTATAAAAAATAAAAATAGGGAGTATATGCCCTATAGTTATAACTTATGATTATGAATATTGTTGTTTATTTTTTTTTATTCAAGTCTTTCGTTGTGTATGTATGTTTTGATCGATGTTAACCCATCAGAAGAATAATATCCACCGTTACTAAATGACCTTAATTTAATAAATTTATATGTCTGAAAATTTGCAACATGTTCAGTTCCAAATTTGATTTTAACTACTGGTATTTGATTTGAGACTCAGTCAACATCATTTGTGACTATACTGGTCTAGAAAGTTTATAAATCATAACAATGTTCATAGTTTCATCATAGTTAACTTTCCTGTGACATTTAATACAAGTTAGTGTGCATTAAACTTTCATTATGTTTGTTCATCTCAGGCTACTCCAGAATTTATGATTTTCCATTAGGACAGTATAAACTACATGTAGCGCGGCGCAGTTATGAAAAGGATAATTTCCATATTTGAATAGATGCAATATTTCACGATGTTAAGGTTAAATAGTGCTTCTATACAAGTGGGACCGTAATTAATCAGTTGTTGAAACCCAGAGATAAAATTTATTAGACAGTCTAAAACAGAATCGCTGGAAAAGAAACAATATGCCTACAGCGGTCGCCACGGCTCCCTAGAGAAGACGTAGATAGATGCTTGGGGATATATGAATAGTTCAAAAATGAATAATCTCTATACTTATAAAGTAAAGTGTTAGTAAATGTACGTTCATTATTCACTGGAAAATGGAAAGGTTTATGCACGGCTATATTACTAGAGTATAGTTTAACATCAAGCAGTTAATGATTTTCTTGATTATTTTTAAATCTCTCCCACAAAACTTCTCATACATCGTAGGCTTTTAAATGGTGGTACTCATTTTAAAAATATTAGACTTACAGAGGGCCTATGACCATCCATCGAAGAGGAAATGTAAGATCTCGTAAAATAAATCAAGTAGATGACTGATGGATGAGATGAGTGACGAGGTTTCAAGTTTCCGGTTAATGATAAGCTGTAGTGATTACAGTCCAAAATGATTTCCAAAGCATTATATTATCATAATAATAACAACAACAATATTTGTACCTCCCACATCACAGAAGAAGCTGTGGACTCTTAAATCTGGAGCATATACGAGTATACAATGTGTCCGTAGAGTATGGAATAAATTCATTATTTCTTAAACCAAAAATGTTTCGAAAAAATCCTCGGACAAGTCGATTTTTAATTTTAATTGCGCACCTTATCCTTAATTTTGTTGGTTATGACGTCATCACTGTTTCTGTTATAACGTTATTGATATATTATTTAAATGGAACACCTTATATATTTCTCCATTTTTGTATTCTGCTTCAACAGCTGATTCCAAACATGTGGATCCAAAATTGATAAGTTGGAAGATACGGCATTTAAAAAAAAAAACAAGTAAAAAAGTAAAATAAACACGTTTTTTATTAATTTTTAAAGAACGCTAGTTTTGGATGTTTTTTTGTTTTATCATTATCATCTTTGAGAGTGAATTACTTAATAATACTTTACCCCTGTAGTTGTTTTTCAATAATTGTCGATTTATTTCAATTTATGGGTGTATTTGTAAAGCAGAGAACTGAAATTCTTACGATGATTGGGTATGGTGATAGTATGCGAACTCAACAAGAAGTATGTAATATATTTAGTACTAAATATCCAGAACGACCCATAACTCAACCGACAATGAGTAAAATTGAAAAGAAAATTAGTGAGACTGGTACGGTGGAAGATTTACCCAAAACAGGTCGCCCAGGCATTGATGAGGATACAAAATTAAATATTTTATTGGTTGTTGAAGAAAATCCACATACCAACGTTCGCCAGGTTAATCGCGATTATGATGTTACTAAATTATCAGTACATACAGTAATGAAATTACAAAAATGGTATGCCTTTAAGATTCAGTTTGTGCACGAACTACGTAATGATGATCCAGATTGAAGGATACAATTTTATGAAACTGATGAATATGTGCAATGGTGATCCTCTTCTGATAAAAAATATTATTTTCTCCGATGAATGCACTTTTAAATTAAATAGTGTAGTGAATCATGAGAATTGTAGATACTGGGCAAGGAAAAATCCTCGATAGACGCAGGCACAGCACACACAGTATCCACTAAAGGTAAATGTGTGGGCGGGGACTGTAAGAAATAGAATCATTGGACCCTATTTTTCCGATGGAATTGTAAACGAACCGGCATATCTCCCATTTTTAATGGGCTATCTCATCCCAACATTATTAAATTTATTACCCAGTAGAATTAATACTGAAAATGTATACGAAAGTCTGTGGTATCAACAGGATAGCGCCTCCCCTTTATGTAGCAGACGTTCGAAAATATCTTGACCAAATATTTCTAAACAGGTGGATTGGTATACGTAGACCCATCGAATGGCCACCAAGATCACCGGACCTCAATCCATTAAATTATTTTCTGTGGAGTCATCTAAAAAATTTAGCTTATAAAACCAAACCGAAAAACATTGTTGAATTAAAAGAGAGAATTAGAAGAGAAATAAACAGCGTTTCTCAGGAAACTATAAACAAAGTTCAGCAACACTTTATTCACGGTTTACTGTCAACTACAACAAGGAGTACATTTCGAACATTTACTATAAATTGTTTTTATTATTAACTAACCGTTGGTTCTAGTGACTATTATTTGTTCAAACATCAAACAAAACAGGGAAAATTAGTATATTCTTATATTCAAAATGGCCGTATATTTCAACTTAATCGATGACGTCATAATAGAAACAGTGATAACGTCATAACCAAAAAAAATAAAGGGTAAGATGCACAATTATAATTAAAAATCGATGACCGATGATTTTTTCGAAATATTTTGGGTTTAAGAGATAATGAATTTATTCCATACTTTACACGCAAACTGTATAACAAAATAGTACCCTGTGCAACAACATCAAGAGATCGAATTCGCCCCTGCGAAAATCGCAGGAGTAGATGCAAGTAAAAGATCTCTAGTAGAACTAGGTCTCATAATCAACTTGAGGTGAAAAAGCCAGTGCCTAGTAAACACACATCTGTTAGAAAGACGTTCATAATGTCCAAACATCATTTGAAAAACGTGTCTTTCTTACGTACAAACAACTTGAAAATGTCGCAGGTTTACACGTTTCAAATAACGAAATTATAATCGTTAAATATTAGTATATGTGAAACGAATATGACTGATATTTTGAAATGTATTACTAATATACGTAACGCCAAAACCTTTTAAACATGTTTCTGTTCGACCTCAATGGATTTTTCAGTTGATATGGACGTTTCATGAACGTTTAAGACTACAGTTTTATTTAAACGTTTTAAATAACGTTAATTTAACGTTGTGAAAGGGACCGTCAAAATTTTTCGTGAAAAAATCATGTGTTTTGAACGTTATGATATACCGTTATTTTCCCAACAATAAATGAACGGTTGATTTTCTAACGTAACACGAAATATCAACCAATGGCACGCACGTTGAAAATACGTTTTAAAAACGTATGTGTGCTTACTGGGTCAGATGCTAACACAGAATCAGAGGCAATTTGCAAATTAATAGCAGATGCTCACTGATTACTTGAAGGTACAATTAAGGTAGATAAGATGCTATTGTTTGACTTGACGTTTGTTAATTGTTATGTGACTATGAAACGTCAAAATCAGACAGACATGGTTTCACGAGAAAGATAAAATGTTTAATAGTCACAGCTACAAAATTGTTTGATTTTTAAAGTTAAATGGGCTACTTCAACAGAGTTAGTGTAAATAAAAATTGCTTTAATTTCATTAAATTTGTATAAAATAGGAAAACGTAAAAGAAAAAGTTTGGCATATTAACTAATACGTTATCAAAATGTAATTATAATTTGCCCAAAAATACAAATAAAATTATAATTTTCTTTTCTACACTAGTGCGGAAAACTTTCGAAATTATAATGCGTGCGGAAAAGTAATCTTTTCCGCACGCTCGTAGGAAAAATAATATTGTCGTGCCTAGGGGGGCGGCCTACTTTGCGTGGTGCTCGCTTGGGTGCACGACCCTGTTGTTAAGGGGCGAGAGGTTTCTTTCATCGAACAAAGGGTGTGGGTTCCAAAATGAAAACCAACTAATTAAGAATTTTGACGAAAATATATTTAATTAATAAAGAGCGAGATAAAACGAAAATAATTTCTAATTGACGATACGTCGCACGTAGGGTTAATGAAGGACAACTAAAACACTTTACTTGCATAATTTTCCCTACGGCATCCATCTCTGGGCGGCGGCTGCTGGTTGTACAATTGGGTGGCACTTTGATACAACCCGGGTATCCACCCTTTCGGAACTTTGCACTCTGCACCCTCACTACGAATCTTCGCCCTTTCGGTTCTTTTCTTCCGCTGGCGCCCGAATCAACAAATGAACCAGTCTCGACAAATAATACCAAAATCCTTCCCTTCCGGGTAGTCAACCCTCACTATGTTTTTTAACAAAGTACTTCTCTTCCGGGTAGTCTCGACCGTAACTGGCCTTCCTTTCGGAAAGCCCGCAAAAAAAACTCCCTGGCTTTCCTTTCGGAGAGCCCGCAAAAAACCCAACTGACTCGATTTTTTTTTTCTTCTCTCCCCACGAGACGATCCCCGTTTTTCTATTTTTTAACATATTGTTAACTCTAGCACCCGAATCTCACCAATCAGGGGCCACGCTATTCCACGCGCTTCAGGTAGGGGGCACCTTCTATTTTTCTCTTGCCCAATAACATATGTAGACGTTTTGTGAAAATCAACGATATCAGAGTTCATGCCTGGTACGCCGACCCCCACAAAACTCCACAGACAAGCATTTTTTATTCTGACAGGAAATATCTTATATAGGTAAACTAAAGTTTCTAATTACCGCCAGACAGACTACATGAGGTTTCATAATACCTAGATGAAATGTTTAATTTAAGTTGAAAACGAGTATAAAATATTTATATATCCCTATATAAAATATTTTCTGACAATATTTAATACTTTTTTCTGGTTACTTAGAATATCACAACAATTAAATAATTGATTAATTAAAAACATACAAGTATTATAGTGTCAACTTATGTCTTAAGCTTTGTATCAACCGGCTATGCTAAAATTATGTATACTATTTAGGTTTTTAACAGAAAATTAAATCGAAATCTCATTATAGCTCAGGAAATACGGTATGTCCATTCTCGAAATAGCATGAGAATTAATGTTTGCCATAAAGTGAGTTTTGAAAAACAAATTAGAAAGTTGCTATTAACCAACTTGCCCTATTCTCTCATATATAAAAGACGGAGGGAAGTGTGATGGATCAACGGATATCACTGTAACTTCTCTATAATGTACAAAACTTTAAATTAAAAAGTTTCCTCTGAACCTTAAAAAAATGGATCAACATAAATTTAAGGAAGTTTATTAAATTACAAAAACGCCAGTAAACTTTAACGTGATTGCTTTGTGTAAACAAACAATAAATATGTTATAATATATAGAATACAAGCAGTCTTTAAAATAAAAGGTAAACGTTAAACTAATTTATGCTAGCAAGTAGCAAGCCTTTCTATTCAGGCCCCTTTAATTAACATATTAAACTATATTATACTCCAAAATTCTAGAATATACAATAAGTAGTATCCAATGACATGGCCCAAAAACTATAGAGAATGGAGTTTAAAATTACAATAACCCCACACCTAACCATTGTTTTCTTACAGTCGATATTTAGCAGAATAATATATGGAATTTCTTATGACAAAATAGTTTCGCTAACTTTAAGCAAATACTTCAGAAATTACAAATAAGATACCACAGCCGCATTTAGAAAAAATAACCCCGAGAAAAGCTCTTCTCAAGGATTTTAAATAATCGCACAAAAAATCTACTTAATATTTCCAATCAGCTACGGCTATCCAAAGCTGGGCAAAGCACTGGGAAAAAGTAATTGAAACACAACGCAAAAATATTACTTCAAAATAAAAATAAAAGTACTTAAATAGCTTGAATTACCTCAAAATTGCTTAAACAGAAAAACTTTTTCCAAGTGCAGTTATTATTACCAATTAACGGTTTCCAGTATGATATTTCAGCTGAAAATATTCTTCAAATATTCACGTATAATATGGTTGAAAATGAAAATTGAAATTATAATGCACAAATCATATAAAGAATCGAAATATTTTAATTGTTTACATAGTTTTCACTTTTCAACCGTTTTTAATGATAGATAAAACTGTAAAATTTTCGATCATGATACATATTTTGGTACTTACAATATGGTGAACGATATTGAAGTACAGGATCAGTCAAAATGATGTTATATGTGGCATATTTTTATTTCTTATTCAATAAATAATGTTTTTAATAAGCCTGGCCAAGGTCATTAATCTTACAGAGACGTACTGGGTATGCATCATATCATAATAGTTGAATAAGTACAATAATAAAAACAAAAATATTTTATATACTGTGATGTATGATTTTGTACTATTTAGTTCGCTTTAAATTCTTTTTTTATGTATTTCCTTATATTTTGTAAGTTTAATGCTGCACATTATTATTAAACTGTTAAATGACGTTCACACATGTACATTGTATATCTAAGTTATAACTAATAATAAATAAATAAATAAATAAAATAAATGGAAATAAATTTTATTAATACTGGTACACTTTATAAAAATATGTTCCAAACTCACTTAAAGCAGATTTATGAAGTAGATTGGTTGTCGTTATCACAAACTGGAGCACTTCTATAATAACTGTGTAGCATCAGATATGTTTCTACAGTTGTCTCAGTAAGCGATGTTCGCTATGGTGAAAAAAATATGTTTGTATTTTGAAAAAGATCGTTCGACATCTACGGAAGTAATACAGGCATAAGTAAAACACTCTGTGAACTCACTTAACGCAACTATAGATGCACCATCATAAATTTGCCTTAATTTGGTAAAATCAGGATCTTTCCGTAATACACTCTCGATTTTTCAATAACGGGCTTATTTTTTGCGTCATTTATAGTCTGTAGCTGTGTATTTACGTCGTCCACTATTTGCAGCGATTCCACTAACGACAAAGAAGTATTTTGCAATTTTTCTATTGCGTCGTGTAGTCCTCTATAATTGTTATAAATAGTTTTTAAATCTGTTTCAAAGGAAACATCTTGAAAGCTTGTCTGGCTTTCCTTAATAGCTGCAACCTCGTTAGGGTTGAACTGTAGTATCACAGCTTTTATTTGTTGGAAATATTTAGCATAATAAAACGCTGCCTTCAACCACGTTCCCCAACGTGTAAGAATCGGCTCTGGTGGTTCCGGAATACCAGGACACAGTATGTGAAATGCTCGAAGCCGTTTAGGAGATTTGAGAAATACTTTTTTTGTATTTGCTATTAATGCATCTACCTCTGGAAAACATTTTCGAATCGTTTCTGCTACAAGATGGAACGCATGCACTTTACACGTAACATGTAAAAACCTACAATCGTCTCTTTGAAGAAAACGGCCCACCAAACGCATTGTCGCAGCACCGTCGGTCACAAACATCAACACTTGACTTGTTAACAGTTCAAATTTTTCGAAAATCTCCAACACCACCCGCGTAATTGTTTGGCCAGTACACGCAGTTAGTCTTTTGCTAGCTAGTAAAAGTGGAAATGTTGGTTTAACAGGGTCGAGTACACGTACTATAACATTTAAAATTATTTTTTTTTTACAATCTGTCGTTTCGTCAACACATAACCACAGCCGTGTGTTTTTAATGCACATTTAATCCTATTTACAATGTCTTCACGAACACTTGGTACATATCTATGTAACGATGGACGACTTGGTAAATTCACCTGGGGATTGTATTTATTCCAGAACTCCCGAAATGCTGGTTTATCCAATATACGCATTGGAACATCACAGGCAATCAGCATTAACAGTAAATCAAACATAAACTGAGGTTCCAAAGAAGACACGCCATTTTTTAAATTTTTATGCCGGTTACTATTGACATGAATTTTGCAGCCGTATTTATTCCAGCACATTAAATCTTAATCACAAACTTTACAAATTATTTTACATCCATCATAGAATAAATCCGGAAATTCACCGATAAATGTATTCACTTTATCAGCTTATGGTCGTTTTCTACTCTTTACGCTCAACATTATTTATTATTTATTAGTACTCTATGCATCGACCGACAGATAACAACTGAAGTGTGTCGTGTCATCGTCATCGTAAACAAGCGCGCGATGGCATTGGTATTGCGCCCGACCCTGAATCTACCATCGCTTGGCCAGGTTTAGTTATTAATCAGATTAAGCCCAAATATAGTTAAGCAGAGGTACAGGGAGTGCATTAGCTTTATTTCGATAAAATAACATTAAGAATAGATTAGGAAATAAAAACATAAAAATCCCATACAAGTCAGTCAAAGAGATGTTACCTTTTTGACTGACCATGTATATCGGTGTATTCAGATTAGTATGATATTAAGTACCCCACAAAATAAAATTGCAATTATCTCCTAAATGAAATGGAAATCAAAAAATATCAAGAGGTAGCTATTTTTAGACTTTTACCTGTCTACATAACTGTTGTAAAAAAGTCAGTGGCGTCATTTTTTTGTAACAAAGTTATTAAATTGCAAGCCCGTACGCACGCCCCTGATGAAGCTATTCACACCATTTTAATACTAAAATATGTAGTATTGCAAATACTTTTCACATTCTAAATATTGTTCAAATTGTCAAAGTCGTTTGGGAGATATTTTAAAAGCTGAATAAATAAGAAAATTTTAACACCGTGTATCTCAATAACAAAGTGTTTCTGGACCCATGTTGATAGGAACTATTTGGCGTCTCCGCTTAAGCGATGGCTATAGTTGGCAAGTAGTGCGGCTATTCAGTGGTGCAGCAGCAGGTATATAGATATTTGGTGAGGTAATGACCGGCTGGCGGACAAATCGAAGCGAGCCGCGAGACTAGTCTATTGTTGTATGTCGTAGTTTTTATACGCTAATTTATTCCTCTCCGTTGTATTTTATGTTGTTGTATTGTTGAAATTTTTATTTATTGTACTTTATTGTTGATATTAATTTAATAATAACATATGTCAGACGTGCGCAAGGGTAAAAATCGGCCATACGCTGACAAGTGAATAAATTTATCAGTGAATTCCCGTATTTATTCTATAATGGGGCTACAATATTTTGTAGGGTGTGCCAGACAGACCTAATGTGCTGGAATAAATATGATTGTAGACTTCACGTAAATACTGTGCAGCATAAAACTAAAAAACATTTCGTATCTTTTATGTTCGATTTACTGTTAATGCTAATTGCCTGTGATGTTCTGCTACACATACTCGAGAAACACCCATTTCGAGTGTTCTGGAATAAATACAATCCTCAGGTGACGTTACCAAGTCGCGCAACGTTGTATAACTATATACCATCTGTACGCGAAGACATTGTAAATAAGATCAAATGTTTATTAAAAAATACACGGCTGTGGTTATGTGTTGACGAGACGACAGATCGTAAAACAATGTTATTTTAAATGTTATAGTATGAGTACTGGACCCTCTTAAACCGTCATTTCCACTATTACCAACTTGCAAAAAGACTAACTGAGAGTACTGGCACAGAAGACTTAAACCACACAGAAGCGAAAGCTGGTAAAATCACCGTTCATCTGGGAGGGACCGATTTTTGTGACCTCTGAGTGACAGTAGCATTTGTTATCGGTACATTGAGAGAAGTAATTATTACGTAATTACGTAATTTTATTGTTCATTCAGCACATTATACACCGAGAAAATTTTCTAGTGTATTGTGGTTTAGGATCTGACTCAGAGGTGTAGCCTAGAATTTAATTTCTAGCAAGGAAAGGGGCTTAAATTTCTATGTTTAAAAAAATCAGTAGATACCTACTTGACAAAAAAAATTAAATGAAAGCTTTCTTTATCTATATAATAAACTAATTTTTATGAAGAACAAAATTTCCTAAGAAATCAGAAATAAATGTTTATCATTTGTTAAAAACTCGATGAATATGGTATTAATCCCAATTACATTTTAAAGTTAAAATTTCCAATGACAGGTGATATTTTAATAAAATACGAATATCCATAATGGACAAATACAATCAAGTGTTCCTTATATCTCCCAAACGTCTTCGCGCATTTCACAGCATGTGTCCAGGTATTCCCGAACCACAACAGCCGATTCTTACACGCTGAGGAACATGGTTGAAGGCAGCTTTTTATTATGCTGAGTATGTACAACAAATAAATACTGTGATACTACAATTCAATCCTGACGAGGCTGCAGCTATCAAGAAGAGCCAGAGAAAATTCGAGGACACTTCCGTTTCAAATAGCTTTAAAAAGTATTCACAAGAACTATAGAAGACTACATGACGCCATACAAAACTTACAAAATAGTGCGGTGTCGTTAGAGTCACTGCAAATAGTGGACGAAGTAAATCGACTGTTTCACTCTATTGGTGATGCAAGAAATGAGCCCATTAGAGAAAAGTTCGCACGTGTGTTAGAGCAAAAAACTGGTTTTACCAGATTAAGACAAATTTGTGGTGGTACTGATGGAGCAACCCCAGATCCGATAAGTGCGTTCAAAGACTATTTTAAGTATTCTTGTATTACATCAATAGATGTCGAACGGTCGTTCTCAAAATATAAGCACATTTTTTCACCACAGTGACCATCACTCATTTAGACAACCACAGAAACATACCTGATGCTGCAAAGTATTTACAGATCTTTCCCAGTTTGTGATAACCAAGCTAGTTAAGAGGGTAAGTTGTGCATACATTGTTACAAATTGTAACAGTTTATTGCATTTTTTACTAGTTAAATTTCTTTTATTATGGTTATTATGATGTGTACGCCTATGTCTCGCCGCACATTTCTGCCAAGTCTAGTTGGCATGTTTTTGAAAACATCCTGTGTCACTATATATATATATATATATATATATATATATATATATATATATATATATATATATATATATATATATATATATATATATATGTTATATTTTTTATAAGTAAATTATATCATTTTTGTAATGTATGCCTGTATGTATCTATTATTTGTAAATAAACTATTGTTATTTTTATCCATATATCATTATGAGTAAGTAAACGTTATTATTATTATTATGTTGATGCAGATTTACAACTGCACCGTTCATATAGCTGTTATAACTTTTAATTTATTAGATAATCACGTAATTCAATGAAGCAAAACGATTTTTTAATTAAGATTAATTATCTTTTCAAATTTGAGTAGGTCGACAAATTAGAAGAGTTTTAAGAATTTTCTAGTTAGCCTCGTTGTGCACATTTTCCAGTGTAGAAAAAAAAATTAATTAAGTAATGCTGTAATTCAGTTTAATACAAACAAGTTATTGCGCAATTAGGTTTCGTCATCACATTAGTTTAATTCTATAAGTGGTAGTGCATTTCATGTAAAATAGAATGCAGTTTGAAACTTTGAAATAATGCACGGTAAGTTAACTCACTCGAATATGTATTAAATTGTGACCCTCAGTTAGTTCCTCGATTGATTTGTGTAACAGTTCTTTCCTATGGGGTTTTATACAGCGTGTTTCAACATAAATATAACATACTGGTATTATGCGGCTTTCATTAATAGATTGCTAATGTTAATGTCAATATAAGCTTTAAAAATGTTTACGGGTATTCCATCCATGCCAAGAGAAGGGCAGGTTTTAATTTTAGCAGTGGCGTGTCGTGACTTTTATAAACTGTAACTGTAACAAAATAAATACCCACCGTAATTAAAACTTATCGGTGTTCTCTGGCTTCGTTTTGCAGATTCATCAGTGATGTTATCATAAAACTTTTGCTGTAGTGACATTTTTTGAATTAGTTCCTTTTCTATGGATAACAACGTTAGATTAGTCAATCTTTCTTGACCGGTAGAATTTCTAATGAAGTTCTTAATTATTTTTAACGCGGAAAAAATACGTTCGGTCGATGCATTTGTCGCGGGAATAGTGAGAGTTAATTCGCATAATTTAAGAATTTCAAGGCAAGCTTCATTTGGTCCACAATCATTAAGAGATTTCCATAAGTCATATAAAAATTTATTTTGTAAAACTGCAAATACGTTTTCGCAAAACGGAATTATTTCAGAGAAAATGAGAAGTAAAATACTAAAGTTAGTGTGTTTGTAACATGTCTAAATAGCTTTAAGAGCAAACTACTATTTCGTGATCCCATTCCTTCTAGTGATCTAAAATTTTTTCAAAAAAATCAATGTGGCTGGCGATAATCAAATAATTTGCACCAATCTACCATTATAATTCCATCGAATTGGAGCTACTTTGGGCATTCTTCTATAAACGGAATCTAAACCACTCGTCCGTTCTGACGATTTTGAATGAAATTATGCAATGCCGCTTAAAGCAGAAAAAACCTCTTGCATTCCTTGATATTGCTAACAGATTGTTGTAACACTAAATTTAATTGATGCACCATAGAGTGTATAAAAAGTACGTTTGGGTAAGTTTGTCTTACTTTAGCCTGTAGGGACTACAGGCTAAAGTAATTCACCTGCCACCAGCCAAGCACAATTAGTTCAGCAACTATAGATTGCACAACGTTATAAAGAGTATTTGCTGTTCTTTGTGTAGAAATGTCTAGAAGTTCTAAAAAACGTTCTTTAATGTCACCTTTTCTTGTAACGTAACATACAGCCTTCCATAACTGGCAAATATTTCTAATGTTGTAGTTTCACCTAGTATAAGTACAATGAGCGAATATTCATCTATTTGGCCATGTATTTTCCTTATTACAACTTCTATTCACGAAATTAAGTCGTTTTGTATAAGATTAGTATTACCTTTAAATACTGTCCAATTTGCTAAATGGAATTGCAATGTTTCATCATTTTTTGCCAGCAAATTAATGAAACCCACATAATTCCCCCTATTTGCAGAATTTTCCGATTCATTGTGACTACGAAACCAAGTTCATGTTTACCTAGGAAACACACCACATCTATAAATCTCTTAATGATTTCGCGATTTTTTTCGTATAGTTTATATTGTTCATGGCTTATTCTCAATTGATTGTCCAAAACATACTCTATTCTTATTTTATCGAAAGCTTTTTCTTTAATAATGGACTGAATATGATTTATAGGCGACGAATGTTTTTTTTATTAATTTATGTAATTTATTTAAATCGGAAAATCCATTTTTGTTCCACAAATTCTTTTAATTTGAAAATAGTGTTACAAGCAGTCAGCTATTCTCATGATAATTTTCCGTTTGGAAATGTCTTACGTATAATTTGGTCTGTTTGGTTAACTTTGTTAAAGCTTGTAACGGTCCATTTTTAGATATGATTAACTTGCGTTTTATTTAATGCTAATTGCATAATTTGGTTTAAGGTCAACCTTAAAAATTCTAGAACTGACTTAACTAAATTGTAAATCTTTGATAATCTAAGCGACCACTGGACCTTTAGTGCACCAGCGCGAACACTGCGGTGTGTGGGGACAAAGGGGGAACGCTGGTATTAATACTGTTAGCAGCGATGCCAATGGTCCGATAATTATCAGAATCTACCATAATTTTGACTTTCATTTGATAATCGATAATGAGCCACTATCGATAGCAGAATCTACCATAATTTATCAAACCAGTATTCTTATTTACTTTTACTTCATCAATTAAAAAAAAAGATGTTTAAAAATCCGAAGCATTTCAGCTTTCACGTCGTTTACAGAGTACCAGAGTTTAGAGTAGTCAACTGGTCAACTGCTGTGAGACCCTCTGTTGTCAACTCTGCTGCGTCCTCTGGGAGACGCGTCATGAACTACACAGGTTGAATGATTTTGGCAGAGGCCGATAATGGCAGAGAGGTTCTTGCTTTTGCTTGTGAGTTTAAGCATGTGACGGGTAGATGGCAGATCTGGTAGCAGTCAGTCGCTGAGTCATTTAATTTCATTCGTTTAGAGATTTCTGCATTTCTGCAATAATTATTTAATTTATTATTATAAATTATTAGTAAGTACATATATTTCTTGCAAGTTTTAATATAATAAAGTTTTGAGTTCAAAAGTTGTCGTACTTATTTGTTTGAATTTACCACCATTTTTGTATGTTGGCAAAAGTGCATTAGGTAGTGGCCAATCGTTTAAAAAAAATTGAAGTGAAAACGAACAGTGATTTTAAATAAGTATAAAAAACCATAATTGTTTTTCTGATAATTTTTCCTAAAATCTGATAATTTTTTGGTTATTTTTTGATAATTTTACTCTTAATCATTGGCAACACTGACTGTTAGGTTTCGCCGGGGAGATGCTCGGATGACATTGTCCCGAGCGGGTGTGTGTTTTTATGGTCTGTTACGTTGTGTTTGAGTACGTTATCTTATTTTTTTTGCGTTAGAGACAAGACCGGGGCTTGGAGTGAGTTAGTTGGTGTACGTTGCTGGCATTACGTTCGAGATTTGTTTTGTCTGAAAGTCATGATTAGGAAGTTACTAAGTATGTAGCCTAAGAAAGCTATGTGAGATGGTAAGGTTATCTTCCTTCCAATTATTGTTAAAATAGGTACCTATTAAGTATTAAACAGACGGCTTCGTTTTGAGTGCGAGCTGGAAATTTGAAAACTAAAATTTGCATCAACAGGCTAATTTGCCTATCTATCTAGAGGTGGAGAAAGCCCCCTAGAGTTTTTATTTTGCTATTGAACTGTGCGAGACAATTTAGGAAAAGTAACCGTTCTTTCCCCCTTTCAACGGCACTAGTGCGTGTAGTTTTTTAGACTTTTAAATATGTAACTGTCCTAGACTTTTATATAAAACGAAAAAGAAAGGCGGGTGGCGCCCTAAAACAAACTTGTTTTGTGGAATTATTTACGTTATCTTATCTTACGTTTTACCTTTATGTATGTTTCCTTTTTGTATGTACTTAGTTTATTATTTGCTAACCACGCCCTGACCCTCTTGTGTTTTCTATTCCGAATATATGTATGTATTTTTTTATGTTGTTTCATTTGAATCATCTAAGTAGATAAAAAACAGCGAGGAAAAAAACGCTCGTTATAAGCTGGAGTTGACTTACCTTTAAAATAATTTGTTTTTTGCCTATAAAATTTTAAGTTGGAAATCCCTTTATCACTAAATTGCACACATCATATTCACATAATATAGTTTCCGTCATTTCAGGACTGTTTTGCGAGGTTGAGTCACACGGTGTCTCCATTATATTTAGCATGTAAGCTGTCTACTCTACAGCTTACATCCGCACTATTTTTAAATTTGTTTTTAACGTTTCTCGCGATTATAATTGCACTATGTTTTAAACAAATAATTTCAATAACCAAAGTCAATATGAACACTAAAAATGTGGAGCAACTACCAAAAAATATTTTAAAATAAATAAACTAAACGTCTCGATTATACATCTTAATACACGCTGGCGTTTACTCACAAAACATTACACATTACTTTATTTGAAGTACTTTCTGAGAAAACAACTTACACCCGAACTCACTTTGGAGCCGTTCGAGTGGAATCGGTGCATGGCAACTTTGAAACTTAACACATTTTAAAACATTTGTTTTGACACATATCGAGTTCACAAGTGTCGTCGAAAAAAGAGATTGGGAGCAATAAGAAAATAAATAATATATTTTATTATTTTATGATTCTTGTAAGGGAAGCACTGTGCTCCCTATGGAGAGCACGCCACTGGGTTTTAGAGATTGCACAGTTTGGTGAATTTCATCCAGTTATATTCTAATGTTGGAATCAAGATTATGATCCCTATATTTAGTGTTGAGTGAAAGTAGATCATTGTTATACCATTGTCTATTAATATTATATAAACAAAGGTTACACCACAATGGTATAATTTTGATCATATAGACAAAGTGTATACCGTAGCGGCTTCTTTAAACTTCGATTAAAAATCGATTAGTAGTAGTTGTTAAAGCAATCGTTTCTATGGTATTTCACCTACGTCACAGTTAAACTGGTGTGGTACGATTTGGCCTAAATGATTAATCATAATATTGTTACGCCACTGGACTGTGTGGACTGAATAGATGGAACTAGAATTGTACAAGAAAGGCTGAAAATGTTCCGGATTATTCTAGACCGCGTGAATGGATGTATAATTAAGGAGTACGGTGCGGTGCGGTGGGCCGAGTTAGTCTAAGTTAAAAATGAACGAGTAAAGAAGAAATAAGAAAGAAACATAAGTATTTAATTGTGATTATAGTTAAGACAGTAATTAATCTATTATTGTTATTTATTAATTAGTCAGTAAAGTAGTGAGTAAGTGCTACCTGGACTTTCAATCAACGAATCTACGAGTATAGATATTTGTGGAGGTAGCAAACACGTGACAGTATGTTCTGCTATCATTGATAGGTGTTGAGGTAGACCCTACATGCAGGATGCGGGAGCGATGAAGTAATGTCTTACCACTTCCTAGGTCAGTGTGAATCGTTCAGACGCCTAAAGTGCACGGCCAAACTGAGCGGTGCTGAGCGAAGATTTTAAATTATATGGTCGAATATATTGCTATGCTACGACTTCAGTTTACAAAATGTCGCGCAGGAATTATCTTCTTCAAGAGAACAGTGCTTTAAAATATATAATTATTGAAAAATCAAGAGAATGAGTGCATAACATAAATCTGAAAAGAACAATTTATGGGGAATTCCATCATTTATACTCCGATTTAAGAAAATATACAAAAAAATTCTTCGAGTACATTAGAATGTCAATTGAAACGTTTGATAAACTGATACACATACTTGAAGATAAGCTAAAACGGCAAACCACTAACTTCAGGAAGCCAATATCACCAGTAGAACGATTATTAGTTACTTTAAGGTAAGTATATGTATATGTAAATATACATTATTCTTTTGATCGAAAAACCAATTTATCATGTCCAGTCAGCTTAAACCTTTTACTGATTGCATTTGCTACTACATTTAACATACTTAATAAATAATGATATTAATCCATTTTATTTTTTAATTAAGATTAACAACAGCTAACACTTCATATTTTATTCCGGTTCATTACTACACTTTTAAAGTTGATACAAATTATTAAGTTGGGGTGAATTGTCAGGTGTTACATGAGATTGTAGGTTTGAATGACAAAATGAATGAGAAAATGACTGCGACTGTGAAAGAGAAGACGTTTGAGGGAATGACTGGGATAAAGAATGAGGTAATGATTGAGGTAACGATTGAGGTAAGTTCATCAATTATAACTTGCTGTATACGATTTCGAATTATTAATTTTTGAAGTGAACTTAAATTTGCGACGTGGGGAATGAAACTCATGAAAAAAATGATAATCATCAGACTTGTTATCATCTTGAGTTAGAAGTTCTACTTTTTTCTGTTCAATTGTTATTAATTTTTCCAAATTTGAATCTCTCTTGCGGTTTCGAGTTCAAACTTTTGGAGTCGGATGAGAATGTGTAGATACAGTAGATGGTCCTGATTCCTCGGCATTGTCATCAACAGTATTATCTTCGTCAGAAGAATGTTCTGAGGTGACATTAAGTGATCCACTGTCTGCCTGAGAATCTTGCGAATCCAAGTTCCCCGTCATAGGTCTACAAGTAAATTGATCTTATATGAACCCCATTATATCATAATAAGGCCACTTTGTTTTATACGTAGTCCCTTCATCCCCTGATCGTGACTTCGGTATTTTTGATACATGTTTTCTTAATGAATCCTTTAAGCTTTTCCATTTGTCCTTCGCCTGCTGTTCTAAAAAGATAAACATTCCTGAGAAAATTCAAAGTACCTAACATACCTTTTTTTAAAATAATAAAATTATTCAAACCTTATTTACCCCATCTTTATTTGCTATTGTATTAAGCAGTCAACAGAAGTTATGTTTTTATAATTTTACATAAAAAAAACTTCCGTACAATTAGTACAAATTACTCATCTATTTTTCTTTTCAGGTATCTATCAACAGGACTGTCATTTCGAGGGTTAGCCTTTTCATTCCGGATGGGCAAAACAACTGTTGCTTCTATTGTAATTCAGACATGTAGAATAATTTGGGAAGAACTACAACCTCAAACAATGCCAATACCAACTAAAGAAAGTTTAAACACCTCAATTACAAAATTTTGGAACATTTGGCAATTTCCAAATTGCTTCGGGGCAATTGATAGCAAGCACTGCCGCATAAAATGCCCAGCATATTCTGCATCTACTTATTACTGTTATAAAAAATTATTTTCATTAGTATTACAAGCTGTTGCGGATGCCGAATATAAATTTATTACTGTCGAGGTTGGCGGAGCAGGAAAGCAAAGTGACGGTGGTACATTTAGTAATTCAACCTTACATTCATTATTAGAAAATAATAGTTTCAATGTACCAGAAGATAAGCAATTTCCAGGTACGAATATCACAGCTCCTAATGTTTTGGTTGGTGACGAAGCCTATCCGTTAAAAAAATATTTGATGCGCCCATATCCTCGACGAAAGTTAACCAGAGAAACTCGTGTTTTTAATTACCGACTCTCAAGAGCTCGTAGATTTGTAGAGTGTGCCTTTGGAATTTTGTATACCAAATGGCGATTTTGGGTAAAGACATAGAAACAAGTCCTCAAAATGTCTGTATTATTATTAAAGCTACATGCATGCTTCATAATTTTGTAAGAGAAGAAGATGGCGTTAATGATCCAATATTTCGTCATATTGTACAACGGGATATAACCTCAGAAATTCGGCCAAATCATAACGGTAGGATAAACAACAGGTATACTTCAGAAGCTAAGATTATTCGAACAAAATTTACGGAGTTTCTCACAAAAAACTGGTTAAATTAGATAACCATTATTATTGTACATTAAGATAATAAAATAAATATCAAAATTAAGGTTATGTACTTACTGTTAACACCAACAATATTGGCAACTTCTTGCCACAATCTATCAACTACATCCCTATTTGAATGGTTTTTATCCCTTGTATCCCAAATAGCACATCTACTTTGAATTTCTGATATTAAAATTTCCGCATCTATGTTACTGCACTATGCGTTCAAAACAAACTGATTTATATTTATGCGGCATAGCGGAGCACAGCTGAGCACTTTCATTGTATCGTATTATTTTGAAAATAAAGCTTTGCTCAGCGGAGCAAGCTGATCGTCGCGCAGCGTGCAGTTTGGCCGTGCACTTAAGGCATAGCATCTTTGGTACTGAGGCGCTTCTAAAGAACGGAATGAGCTCCCTCGTACTGAGTAGCATCCTGACTTCCATTAACAGATGGGAAAGATTCGACAAGGGAGCAAGAAAAGTACATGGCTTAGGGGTCGTCTGGGGTGGGTAAAAAGAACCCGTTTTCGGCCTGCTTGCCAGGCACCAGCCTCCTCCATTTTACCGTTAGAGGGAAATCGAAAATTTAATATGGAAGAAAAGCCTTTGATTTCAGTTATATTAATTTTTATTAGTTACTCGAAACATATTTTTTTAGATTTACAAATTATGTTATACAAAATTTACATCATTACACGGGTTGTTCAGTAAGTTCATTGTCGTATTTGTAACATCCACAAGTTAGAACATGCTTTAAAAATGAACTAAAATCCTTGTTACATACGCACAAAATTATAACAAAACATAAGGAATGTAAATGGATTAGGTATACAAACACAATCAGATATAAAAAATGATAAAGTGGAAATTCATCAATTAGACATGCAAAATTGTATAATGCAAAGGGTATAGTTAAGAAAAAGAATGTATTAGATAGTAAAATAGATACATTTTTGGTGTCATTATAATCTGCAATTTTTCTTTTCTTTATGGCATGCGTTATATTAATTATGATCATAAACAACATGTAAAGTGAACACGTGAAGAGAAGAATGATTTCAAAATCATTAAATGGTTCCCTAAAGCCATACCAATAAGTGAAAAATATTTGATAAAAACAAAGACATTTGTATAAGAAAATTAGGAAAAACTTGATATTTTTACTGAATTTTATAAAATTATCAGAATAATATAGCTTCAAATACCAATATATTGTCAAAAGTGTAATCAGTAATATGTTTCCTAAAAGTAGAGTATGGTGTAACTGGACCACGACGCATAACATGAAATAAGAAATATCTTTGATATTATAGTATTCAGATAATACAAGTGACAAAATAAATAATATAAGTGACGATATCAAAATTACAGAACTAAATACAACCAAGTTTAAAAGAATAATATTCGATTTGTCTTCATAAAGCTTTTTGCATTTTATGATAACAAAAGCAATAATTATATTAGGGAATAAAATAACTAAATACTGTAATATGTACGGAAACATTTCCAAATTTATTCTGAGAACAAGGCTACCAAAGCATCTCCATCAGCAGTAGAGGTATTTTTCACTTCTTCGGCGATTTCTGGTGCAATGCTAGTGATATTTTAACCAGATATCCTAAAAAAAGACAAAGAAAATATACTAAAACACATTAACGTATATTAAAGCTCAATAGATCTGTGCAAAAAAATTGCTTCACCATAACAATAAAGAAAATAATCAATTTTTTTCGTATACTTATTCGCAATACAACTTTTCCCGACGCAGTGATAACTAGAGCTGTCCGAGGTGGCTGGAGTACAACCACGGTCTTCCGATGGCGTCACACGTGCCGATTTAGAAGTGATTTACGCTGCAGTCTTATTTGAAAGGTTAATGCGTGAGGTTGTACCTATAAATTATACATAATGTCAAACGCGCCAAAGGGTAAAAAACGACCGTACGCGGATACAGTGAATAAATTTATCGGTGAATTTCCGGATTATTTATTCTATGACGGATGCAAAATAATTTCTAAAGTTTGTAATCAAGACTTAATGTGCTGGCACAAAACAGATTGTCGTCGTCATATCAACACCGTGCAACATCAAAATAAAAAAAATGGCATGCCTTTGACAACTCAGTTTATGTTTGATTTATTGTTCATGTTAATAGCCTGTAATATTCCGCTACACATACTGGATAAACAACCATTTCGGAAGTTTTGGAATAAATACAATCCCCAGGTGAACTTACCAAGTCGTACATCGTTACGTAGATATATTCCAGCTGTTCGTGAAGACATTGTAAATAGGATTAAATGTGGATTAAAAAAATACACGGCTCTGGTTATGTATTGACGAGACGACAGATTGTAAAAAAAATTCTATTTTAAATATTATAGTACGTGTACTGGGCCCTCTTAAACTAACATTTCCACTTTTACTAGCTAGTAAAAGACTAACTGCGTGTACTGGCGAAATAATTACGCGTGGGGTGTTGGAGACATTCGAAAAATTTGAACTTTCAACAAGTCAAGTATTGATGTTTGTGTCTGATGGTGCTGCGACAATGCGCATGGTAGGCCGTTCTTTTCAAAGAGACAATTGTAGGTTTTTACATGTTACGTGTAAAGTGCATGCGTTACATCTTGTGGCAGAAACGATTCGAAAATGTTTTCCAGAGGTAGAGATGCATTAATAGCAAATACAAAAAAAGTTTTTCTCAAATCTCCTAAACGGCTTCGAGCATTTCACAGACAGTGTCCTGGTATCCCTGAACCATCAGAGCCGATTCTTACACGTTGGGGAACGTGGTTGAAAGCGGCTTTTTATTATGCTGAATATTTTCAACAAATAAAAGCTGTGATACTACAGTTCAACCCTAACGAGGCTGCAGCTATTAGGCAAAGCCAGACAAGCTTTCAAGACGTTTCCCTTGAAACAGATTTAAAAACTATTAATAACAATTATAGAGGACTACACGACGCAATAGAAAAATTGCAAAATAGTTCGTTGTCGTTAGTGAAATCGCTACAAATAGTGAACGACGTAAATAACAACTACAGGCTATAAATGACGCAAAAAATATTCGCGCCTAGTGAAAAATTCGAGAGTGTATTACAGAAAGATCCTGATTTTAGTAAATTAAGACAAATTTGTGATGGTGCATCTACAACTTCGTTAAGTGAGTTCACAGATTGTTTTACTTATGCCTGTATTACATCTGTAGATGTCGAACGGTCATTTTCAAAATACAAACATATTTTTTCACCAAAGCGAACATCGCTGACGGAGACAGCTGTAGAAACATACCTGATGCTATTATACTATAGATCTTCCCCACTTTTTGACGATGACAACCAAACTACTTCATAAATCTGCTTAAAAGGGTGAGTTTTATACACATTTTTATAAAATGTAACATTATTGTTAAAATTTATTTCCATTTACTGTACTTATTCAAGTATTATGATATGATGTAAACATATGAGGCATATGACGGCTCTGTCGGCCAGGTGACCTCGGACGGCTCTATTTATGACAGATTATTTATATGTATCTATTTAGTTAATTAAAGCCTTAATCAGTTTTAAAGGGTTAATCATTACAATATTACAGTGATTATGTAACTTTTTATGTGGAGGTAGCGTAGGTGACGCTAGCTTTCTTTTTGTGAGCTTGGCTTGATATCTGTCGGGGACTCGTGACTGTCGCGAAATTCGGATTTCGCTTGACTGGCGATGCCTATTTTTATCGCCCTATAACTCGACGTCTATTTTCGGTCGAATATTCTAGAAGCTTTCTTTAATATTGCCAGATAGTTTACGATATAATGCAAAATTCCGTTGGCGATCCTAACTGTAATGTTGCTGTACTGTATATTTGACGCGTTTTTGAGTACATTTTATTTATTTTCGTTGAATTCTGTATTCTTCGGTAAGATAGTGTGCGGTTCTATAACACTACCTATTCAGTTATGTGAACGCGCGTAAACGCGCACACCACCGTCCGTAATTAGTTAACGTTACTGAGACTGTATTCAGTCTTAGTTTGAGCTAATTTAGTTATATAATGTTGCGTTAAATATAAGAGTACCTAGCCCATATTGCATTAAGTTAATAATCTAATACATACTTCTTGTCTATTCTATAAAGACGTTTATTATTATTATTTATATAATTAATTCCTTATTTTACGAAATACTTTTTTTATAGCATTAAATATTCATTTATTTTCAAGACTTAGTTAAACAAGCCATCGCTTTTGTAAAAACAATGTACCCGAAGCACACTTTGGATCAACTTTAACAACAAACTAATTTAATGTCACACCCACCTTCTTAGTTCCTTCACGGATTATCCTCTCAACACATTCAATGATTGAGTTAAACGCACGGCAATTTAATCGATTATGTAGTTCTATAATCCCTTGTGTAATCTTGTACCACTTGCAGAAAGTTTCATGTAATCATCAGACAAGCAACGAATATCTTGACACACATTAAACAACTAATTGTAAGTACTAAAAATTTAAAATTTTTAAGTAATCAAATGCATAACTGAACATTTTTGGAAAGAAAATAACAACAGCCACTGACATAGGGATGCCATTTGACAACATGATTTTGACAGTAGATGGTTAGATATTTGCCATACAAATTTGCATACGCCTTCGATCCAAGCGTAACGTCAGTAGCGAAACAAGACCGAATTTTTGCAATCGTTTTAAAACGTTCTACATCTATAAATTTTTATTTTAAATGTATTGTACAAATATCAAAATATATTTAACAACAGTTTTTATATCGCATTCTATTATGTAGATACATAAAAAAAATTTTTCACGTTTTGGAGAAAGTTTTGCTTGTGTAAAAAATGATGTTCGCATGGAGGAGATAATCAATGTTCGATATACGATATATGGTACACAAAAATTATAAAAACCTAAAAATAGGTGAAGATAATTATCTTCTCATTTTTAACTTTAGAAAAAAATACCAAATAAAAATTTTTTTAGGATCAAAAAGTTACCTCAAATATGAAAACCGGGCTTATTTAAAAGTAAAATTCAAAGTACCTGTAAATAATATTTTATTTTATTTTATTTATTTATTTATTGACAATAACAAACTTAACACTAAATTACATATTCTTACATTAACTTAATATACATTATATACTAACATTTTACAATCATTTTGCAGTTTTTTTTAATGTGTTTGTTTAATTACATTTCATAGTGCATAAAAAATCTGACACCTAAGAAAACTTGTTTGTGTCAGCAGTTTAGTCCATACTAGTGATGTAACGAATATCCGCATTCGCATTTGCATTCGCGAATATTCGTTTGATTTATGATATTCGCATTCGCATTCGCATTCGCATTCGCAAATATCTTTGAATATTTTGCGAATATGAACGTGAAAGAAAAATACAGAATGTGAAAACAATATTAGGTAAATTAAACAAAAAAAGTATTCATTTCTTTTCTTTTTAATTACAAAACTTCCTTAAAACAATTATATCTTTCTATAATCAACCTTTATATTTGGTGTTAATTAATCACCTTTCTTTAGACATTAGAAAACAAATAATACTATGTTTATATATATTATGTATGTATGTAGGTAATCTAATTAAGTATTGTTTTGATCAGTCTTTGTCTACACATATTTTGATAAACATTTAGACTTAAAAAATAAAAACGTCTATAAGAAAAAAAAACAAATCTTAAACTTCTTTAAAAAAAATAAACAAACACTTTATCTTAATTCTTTTTATGAAACAGTTAATAATCAAAACTTGCGAAGAGGAATATTAAACTTCAAAAATAAAAGCTTCGATGCCTTTTCTCCTTCAAGTCTAAAAAACTTGATTTTATATCTTGGATCGATGAAGGTCGCCGTGACAAACAATGTTTCGTTTTCTAAAAATCCAAATTTGTGACTGAGCTCGTCTCTCAATACATTTATTGTTTCACCAATGTGTTCATCGGTAGAATCAAGATCATCAAGAATTTTTTGCAAAGTGGCAATTAAGGGGATCACTGATGATACAGAAACATTGGCCGAACTTAATTCTTTAGTTATATCTTCAAAAGGTCTGAGTAAACCAACAAGTTTTTTTATGATCATCCACTCTTCGGAAGTCAGTTGGGGAATTTTATTGTTTGTTGTGGATGCGTAAAGACACACCGCCTCTTGGACTTCCAAAATACGCTGCAACATATAAAAGGTGCTATTCCATCTAGTAACACACTCTTGTATAATCTTGAGAAGTGTTTGATTAAATCTTTTCTGTAATTTACTAAGCTCGTCTTGAGCAGAATTCGAATGATGAAAATGTGTTGCGATCTTTTTACATTTCGTTATAACAGCCATGACAGTTTCTTGAGCTTTCATCCCTTCTTTCAACACGTTTTGAATCTTGTGTGAAGCGCAGTCAATGTGTTCAACATTTAATAAGGAAACACTTTTTTTCATGTTTGCTTCTGCATCCCGAACTACACATTTTACTTTTTCTTTAGGTATTTCCCACGTCGATAAAATGCCTTCAAGTTTTTGCACAATATTTTCTCCGGTATGGCGGCCGTCATTAAACACTTCTGCTTTTAACACTATCATTTTCCTTTCGAATTCTTCTGTAATTCCATGACAGGTTAAACTCAGTAACGAAACCCCAGAGCAAGAATCAGACCAGATGTCGCTTGTAAATGACATTTTTTCAAAGGACTTCAGCAACTCGAGTATTTTCTGGCTTACTTTGCCATATAATTTATCGCAGATAAAAGAAGTAAAATACTGACGAGACTTTAAATTATAGGATGGACACAGGTGCTTTATAAGTCTTACGAATCCAAGAGATTCCACGAAGCTAAATGGCAAGGCATCCAGCGCAATCATTTCACTTATGGAATTATCAACTGCCAAAGACCTCACGGATTTGTCTTCCCACTGTTTCGTTTTTTCGATACAGTCTTGAAGCGATATTTGTTTCTGCTTCTCACATTTAGTTCTTTCGTGGGACGATGATTCCAGTGAAAGAGTTTTAAATGCATCCTGTTTTTCTTTTTCACATTTTTCCAATTCAGAAAACTCGGTTTTATGCATCGACTTTAAATGATTTCTCATAGCCGTTGTAGTTCTTCCTTTCCGTGAATAATCATTATTACATAACTTACATTTAGCTCGTTCAGCATCGCAAATCGTAAAATAAGTCCATATTTCACTAGAAGTTAATTTACTCATGTTAAGAAATAACTAACAACAGTCTAACCTCACAATTCACAAACTCATCTGAGCCGGTAGCGAAAACAAAACAAAATTCCAATCATACAAAAATACCGTTCTACCAACTCTACAATGCTAATTTCTTTAGCCTCTAGCGCCGCTGTCAGCGGAAATATTATGTGCGTCGCGCGCGGCATATTTTGAATCTTAGATAAACGGCGCTAGATTTAAAAACTGAATATTCGTATTCGCATTCGCATTCGCGAATGTCAACAAGAGATGTTCGCATTCGCATTCGCATTCGCGAATGCTTAAAAACTGGCATTCGTTACATCACTAGTCCATACAGTAATTTCGACGATATATATACATATATGGCAGTGTGGCCAATCTAACTAAAATAATTACAAGCATCTGGCACTTTCGGTTATACCGGAAGTCGATACCAACTTGCTTATTATAAATGGAACAACCCTATATATTTTAAGGTTTTCGAAAAGAGCATAACATTTTGAGTCAAAAACATGTACTTTGTGCCTAAACCCAGCCGTTTCAAAGATATTTGATATTTTAAAAAAATTTTACAGGTGTAATGGTTTACAATAACCTTTAAACGTTCTTCGTGTAAAAGATATTCATTTGTTTTCGGCATGCAGAAAGACCATGAAGTGAGCTACACTCTACAGTTTAAAGAAATTCAGTAATCGTATACGAAGTGTTCCATTTTTGACGTTACATTTTGTAAACTTCAACCCGCGAAAACATGCTTAAGTCAAATGGAACACTCTATATTTTTTTACATTGAGTTATGTATAATTAAATTCCTTTTTTTCTGATATCAGCATTGTGGGGGTTTAAGTTATAACTTTTTGAAATATTTGCGATGTTCTTAGAAATTCAAGAATTTTTAGTAAAAATGTTATCAAATTTGCCATGATTAGAAACATTCAGTAATGTCAGTCATCTCTTATGTCAAAAAATGCTACCGCTTTTAAATTACACCCACAAAGACTTTTTGAAATTGTTTATTATTTATGGAGAATGTGATAAAGTAATATCAAGAACTTAGTACATTTGCTACTCGATATCCACAAAAACGAAAAGCGTCACCAAACACTGTTTTTTATAAATATTTAGAATAAAGTAGGACTTAAAATTGTGCCTTGCGGCACAGCGATTTTTACTTCCCTGATGCAACTAAATGCTTCACCTACTCACACTTGCTGACATCTATTTAGTAGGTATGATTGAAACAGTTTGAGTACATTACCCTTTACACCAATGTCGCTTAGTTTTTCTAACAATTTTGAGTGTGACACTGTGTCGAAAGCCTTTTGCATGTCTAGAAAAACGGCAATTGTTTTGTTATTTTCGTGAAAATTGTCTAGAATACTCGATATTAATTTTGGAAAGGCTGTTCTGTTCCAATATTTTTTTGGAATCCAATCATAGTTATTATCAAACTAACAGTTGTTTTTATTCGATTATTGTTCATATATTATTTTTTATTAAATGAAACACTGCAGGTGATACAACCTCCTGTGTCATTGAAGGTACCTCAAGGACCTTGTAAGGGAGAGGGCAACACATTTAGAGAGAACAAGCACACACCCAATATCCGAGTATGCTAGAATTAATTACTGGTTTAGAAAAAATCCTAGTTCCACGACCGGGGATCGAACCCAGGACTTCAGGGAGAGAGACAAGTGTCCTTACCGCTCGACCACGAAGCCACACATATAATAGTGTAGTTAATTAATTTTCCACCTGTTTTGTTAATTCATTTTACAAAATACAGCTAAGATATTAATAAATTGTTAAGTTCTAAAATTTGACAAGAAACGCTTTATTGCCATAATGTCTATTGGTTATGATTGAATATTAGTTAACTTACCATGTTGTAAATTTATTTTTCACCGCGTCGACAGGTCACAATCCACTGTTTCATAAGATCTTCGTATTAAGGAAAATGAATCAGTTCCTTTGGTTACCCGATTATAATTTCTACAACCAGCTACAACACAATTTGATATTTTTGAAATACATAGTAGTTTTCTTAACAACACCGATAACTATATGACAGGAAAACAATGACAACCTCATAATTTTAATAATTTAAATTTTGCCACATGTATCGACGCTAACATAAGAAGTGAAAGAAATTCGGTCGTGGGATTAAATTAACATACCCTAGCAATATTTTTTGATATAGAGGGTGCCTTTGATAAAGCAAAGACTACTACTATCTGCGATGCCCTTCGGACTAGAGGTACTGCTCCAGTACTGGTCAGATGGGTGACATCTGCGTTGGAAGAGAGACAAGTTACTGCTACTTTAGGAGACTGCCAATTGGACGTCGGGGTGAGGGGGCGGCTGTCCTATCACCCCATCTATGGTGTCTAATAATGGATGGTCTCTTGGAGCGCCTAACTTCAGAAGGATTTTATGCGCAGGCATATGCGGTCGACGGGCTGGTCCTAGTGACCGGCCGCTTCTTAAATGTCGTTTGCAACAGAACGCAGGTAGCTTGTAGAATAATAGAAAGATGGTGCGGCGAAACAGGTCTCTCAGTCAATCCATCTAAGACTGAGATGATCATATTCACCAAGAAAAGGAAAATAGAGGATTTTAGGGCACCAACCATGTACGGTAAACCTCTTGCGCTTGTGCAGGAGGTTAGGTACCTGGGAGTGACCCTAGATAGCAAACTGTCATGGGGGCCGCATATCGACAACGTCATCAAAAAGTCGACTGCGACCTTCTGGCAATTGCGCCGAGCGGTAGGTAGGAACTGGGGCCTCAACCCACGGATCCTACACTGGCTGTACACGGCGGTCGTCAGGCCTAGGCTCCAATATGGATCCGTGGTTTGGTGGCCGAGCGTGGACAGAGCGAATACGTCCCGAAAGCTGGCAAAAGTCCAGAGACTAGCCTGCCTAGAGATCACTGGCGCAATGAGGACGACACCGACAGTTGCTCTGGAGGTTCTGCTAGGCCTGCCAACGCTTCCCTCGTGGATAAAGAGGGAGGCTATGATTCTGGGAGCTGGCAGTGTTCAGGCAGAGCTGAGGGTCACGCAGCAATAATTGCTGGACTGACGGAGAGGGGAAATCCCTCTCTCTGTCCTGAAGGTGAGAGAAGCGAAAGATCAGCTAAGGTTGGAAAGGAATTACACTCTCACTCTTCCTAGTAGGGAGGAGTGGAGTGAAGGAAGAATTGACTTCCGCCCGGACTCTCTGGTGTGTTACACAGACGGATCTCGGCTGGCCACTAGACCGTCTTCCGGGGCGGGAATATATCTGGAAGGCAAAGAAGTACAGGATAGCTTTGCTCTAGGCTTGTACACCACGATCTTCCAGGCAGAGGTTTACGCCATCCTAGCGGTGGCAGGTAGGGCTGAGTTTAGGAATGGGGCGGAACAGATAATATACATCTGCTCCGACAGCCAGGCTGCTCTAAAGGCGGTGTGCTCTCCCAGGACGAGATCAGCTCTCGTCCAGGAGTGTGGAGATGCCCTAGAAGAGCTGGCCGGGCATAAACAAGTGAGACTGGTATGAGTCCCGGGACATATGGGAGTTCCAGGCAACGAGAAGGCCGATGAATTGGCTAGACTCGGAGCCGAGGAACCCTGTCACGGGCCTGAGCCTATGTTAGGTATTTCAAGAAGGCAGGTCACAACGGCCCTCAATGAGTGGGCCCACGAGACACTGAGGACGTACTGAAGGACCAACAGGGCCTGCAGGCAAACCCGAGATTTTGTAACGGGGCCGAACAAATCGAGATCGGCCTGGTTGCTGGGACGGAGTCGTAAAACTCTGAATCTCTTAATCGGTGTTCTGACAGGCCACTGCAGACTTAGGAGGCATCTATCATTGATAGGTATTGAGGAAGACCCTACATGTCCAAGATGCAGGAGTGATGAAGAGACATCTTACCACTTCCTGGAACAATGTGAAGCGTTTGGGCGCCTGAGACACAGTATCTTCGGTTCTGAGGCGCTTCTAAGGGAGGAGATGAGCTCCCTCGCAATGAGTGACATCCTGACCTTCATCAGAAGGTCGGAAAGATTCGATGAGGGAGCAAGAGAAGCACATGGCTGAGGGGACAGCTGGGGGTTGGTAAAAAGGGCCCGTCTGTGGCCTACTTGCCAGGCGTCAGCCTCCCCAACCATTACCATTACCATTACCAAATTAACATACCAGTATATTTGTATCATGATATTCGCTGAAAATGTTTAGAGGCATAACCGGCCATTCTTAATTCGGCGCCCTGGGCTGTTGAGATTTTGTGCCCCAAAAGTACAGTTGCGGTCAGTAGAAAATGGGATGGCTCTTCTTGTGTGGTGTAAATGTGACTTTTTAAATGCATGTGAGTCTTGAAGTATCAATATTATGTTGCCTATAATATTAATAATTTCAATACACAGCTAAATTTTAGCAAGAATCTGTCATAAAAAGTTGTCCCATTTTTTACCGTTCGCAACTGTACATGTGTACAAGAGGTTCGGTGAATCTTGAATCACTAACTAATAGAGGGGGTTATTTTGGATTGGTCCTCCGTCACTTTCATTTTTACACGTTGTAATTTTCAAGCTTTCAAATGCATCCAGCTGTCTAATATTTGTTACATTCCTAATTAATCTTAAATTATTGCTACTATCTATTTTATGGTTGTTTTCAAACGCATGTTGGGCAACACTAGAATTATCTGTTCTACCGTATTTTAGAGGAGCTATATGCTCCTTGAATCTAGTTTGAATTAATCGACTAGTTTGTCCAACATACTTTTGATTATAGTCCTAACAGCTAATTTCGTAAATCCCCGTAAATTAACCACTGTCATTCCTATTTCTTTAAATATCTTACCAATATCACGGGTATTTTCGCTTTCATTTTGATAGGCGAGAAATTTCGTGTCTCTTTAAATTTACGTTTCCTAATTATTTTATGAATTAAATTTACTATCCATTATTCGCAGTTATATCCTTAATAAATGCCTTTTATTTTTTTAAAGCTCTCCTTATTTAGGGGGAAGCTTAATAGGCGACAAATGGTAGTTTTCAACTTCATATGTCAAACAATTCTTTAATTCAGAAACAAAGTTGTCAATATCAGTAACTTTTGTATCAAACACTGCAAAAATATCATGCACATACCTAAGCCAAACCCTGGGGATATACTCGATTTCTTCTTTTGCTTCTGGAAAAAATACAATAAAGAACAGATATCTATCATAAATATATTTTTCGCATTTTGACTGATAATGTGCTATTTTACTAAATTCAAAATCGTTTATTAAAGTGGCACTTTACCACATAGAAACGTCACTTTACTATACAGTAATGTCACTGTTAATAAAACAGTTTGATAAAAAACTGTTTATTTAAATATTGGAAACATTGTTATATATGTTAAAAGTCCAATTATTCAAATTTGAAAACTTAATAACACCAAATTTATTCAGTTCTATTTGTTCTTCCTGAAAACTATTATGATTCTCCATCTGCATCCCTGAATGATCTTGAAATGCCACTAGTTCATGCTGATGAAATATACTTTTTGAAATATTCAACTTATTGTCGATGCTTTCCTCGATATACCCTTCAGCCACACTAGTTGACTGCCATCCTCCATATCTTTTAAGTGTTTGAATGTCAGTTCCACTGTCAGTGAGGAAGGTGGCAGACGTCCTTCTCAAGCAATGGCCAGTGTAACTGGATGCATCTGGGAGTTTTAAGTATTCTGTAATTTTTGGGGAATTTTTGCAAAACTGTTGATGCCAACTGGTTGTACTGTGCACTTACTGTGATTATAGTAAATGAAAAATCTATTGACATAATTTATTTATGCTGAATACACAAAAGTGCTTACTAAGTCAAAAAAAATTACACAGTACAAGTAGTAAATACAAAAGTCATTATTTAGAGTATTAATAAATATGTATTATTATACCCTCTTATTTACGTGTTTTATTTCAATATTTGTGATGTAAAGTAGAAAAGAATCATTATAAAGCCTCATTTATCGCTGACCTCATTTGAATAATGTGGGCGTTTATTATCCGCCTGACGTCATGCGCAGAACCAAACGAAAATGAGACCTTCTAGTATCCCTAATAGCACACAACGTCCTAGGGACGTCCATTCTAAGTCCATTTTATCTACAAACGTCCATGGACATAAAATGGACATCCAAAGGACGTCCGTATCCGACCATTAAATGTACAAACTTCCAAGGACATAAAATGAATGTCCGATGGACGTCCATGTTTGGACATTTAATATACCAACTTCAGAGGACTAAAAATGGACGTCTGACGGACGTTGCTGTTTGAACACATTTTGAAATTGTGTAGAAAATGTTCCTTTTACGAATAGATGAACACTCACGTTTTATAGATTTTTTGCAGGGATAGCGTGATTTGATTGATTTAACTAAATAAATTCTTTTCAAATTATTTCCACTAGGTGGTGATATTCTGTTTCTAGTTCCTAAAAAAATATTTTTAGGTTTGTTATGTTTCCTTGTGAGATGGTATATGGGCGTGTCCTATGTATTCATAATGATAACAATAAATTCAAAAATTAAATCTATTACATAAAAAGTGAAAAAGTAAAAACATCTATAAATCACATCTGGATTATAAAAATAACATAATAACAGTATTGTATTGTATTAAAGTATTAAGCATACTTCGTGTGTTATGCACGTAAAATGAATAATATTAATATATGATGTGAAAGCTACAAATGCAATTCAAAATTCGCGCGAGTGGAAACGTACATGTTCCATGTTGCCAAGTGGAAAAATAATAAATTCTTAACAATTGATTTCAACATTCAACAGATAATATCTAAACAACTAAATAAAATCGTGTGTATCAGGTATTATCGTCATTAACTATTATTTTTTTTATACAAAGAGATGTTACAGTTACAATTATTATCAGCTTATGAACAAAAATGATGCCGTAGCGGGAAATTAAGGTATTTGATTTGGCAACAATGCTAAGTAAGCGTCCTTCTGAAAAACGTGATGGATGATTTTAGCAGTTTATTTGATAAATTTTGCTTCACTTTTGGTTTAGTTTGTGTAGTTATTTTGATTTTGTGAAATATAATATAAAATATTACCGCAAGTACATTCTTTAACGCTAGGTTAACTCGACATCTAAAAGACTACTAAGTTACTAACGTTTTGAAGTCGGCAGCATAATAGAAGTAGACAACAATACAAATCTAAATGTGATTTATTCTGGGGCATTAATATGTTATTTGTAGCATTCTCTTAATATTTCTTGGGGCTTGCTACTCACGAATAATTCTAAGCTTGATTATCTAAAAAATACAGTTACCCAGTGTGATACTGCAAAAATAAGTCTTTTATCTGGTTCTAGTTGTCAAAAAACACCCTCTGAATAATTCTTTGATGTAGTCACAAGCGGGGAGGCTTATTTTTCAAATGTCATAACTGGATAGTGTATTTTTTTAGATAATCGATAAGTTTGGAAAAATGATTTATGTGATAGTGAGACCCAAGAAAGAAAAATAAACTAATATGGGTATTATGGGGTATTAAAAAGATATCCAAGTAATGTCCCATTATAGACGTCCTTCGGTGTTCCGTATAGACACCAGAATATGGTTCAAAGTTGTGACATTTGGGTATCCCAAGGACATCCATAAGATGTCCTTTGGACTAAAAAAGGCTGTCTATGGGACATCCTGAATTATCTATAATGTCCGCTGAGGACGTTCATCGGATGTCCATAGGACTACGTTGTGCTATTAGGGTATCATACCTTGTTTATTTGTATCATGGGCAAACGCAATTAAAGCTTAAGCACTTCTTTTTAGTATGATACAAATTTATATATCATTAAGAAGTGTGAGTTGGCAAATTTATTTAATCTTCAATTTAATAAATTGACAGAATTTCGATTTTGGTCCCTATTTAGGTATTATTTGGATGAATAGATATATGTTTATTAGTTCATGTGAATACATGTTGCCCAAATGGGCTTTGGACATGTTACAATAAATCAGATATACAATATACACAACAATAAAATAATATAAGATACATATATATATTATAGTATTTATTACTATTTTGTAAATTAACTTTTACTTTGGTATTATAATTATTATTATGCCTTTATTAGTATTTGTAAAATTTTTGTTTTTAGTGATTTTTTTCTTGTGTTTGTCCTGATTTAAAATTGGGTTTACCTGTTATAACGAGGGGTTTTGCCCTCGCTATTTTAATTAACTTTACTGTAGTTCTTTAATGAAACACCAAGATAAAAAATACATATATTTATAATTTATCATACAAACAAAAGGCTCTTTCAGGGCGTGGTAACAAGTAATAAACCCTTCAACAACTTAAAAATAAAATCACCGAAATCATATAGTTCACTTAAAAAGTTTTTTTTATAAAGGGCGCCACCCGCCTTTCTTTTTTCGTTTTTAATACTTATATCAGTCTAAAAAAGTCACAACGCACTAATGCCGTTGAAAGGGGGAAAGAACGGTTACTTTTCATAACATTGTCTCACACAGTTCAGGAGCAAAATTAAAACTCTAGGGGGCTTTCTCCACCTCTAGATAGATCGGCAAATCAGCCTGTTGATACAAATTTTAGTTTTCAAATTTTCAGCTCGCACTCAAAACGAAGCCAGCTGGTTAATACTTAATAGGTACCTATTTTAATAATAATTGGAAGGAAAATAACCTTACCATCTCACATAGCTTTCTTAGGTTACATGCCTCGTAACTTCTTAACCATAACATCTCAACCAGACAGATTGTGTCTGGTTGCCCATAAAAGCAACGTACAAAAACACACACCTAACTGTCTCGATGCATCGGTCTTGTCTTATCTCCAAACTAAGGTAACGTAACGTACTTCACACAACAGAAACATAGGTCCACACTCGGCCGTGGCTCGGCAGAGAGTCCCGAAACCTAACCGTCTTAGTAAAATCGTTCCCCCTTGTCCTCACACCGCAGGTTCGTGCTGGTACACTAAACGTCCAGTGGTCGCCTATATTATCAAAGATTTACAATTTAGTTGTCGGTTCTAGAATTTTTAAGGTTGACCTCCAACCAAATTATGCAATTAGCATTAAATAAAACTCAAGTTAATTATATCTAAAAATGGACCGTTACACTGTTGCGTATTAGGTTAGGTTAGGTTAGGTTTGTTGTGAGTGGGTCTCAGTAGACCCTCCACTGCGGCCATCAGCAGGCCTATTGTGGCTCACGCCTAATTATATTTCACCCAATAAGTTCAGTCTCTTAATGAAACTGATAACTTTATTGGGTGAGAATGTGTCCAGATCCTCTGGCAGCAGTTGCCCTTTGCCAAATATTGAGAATCGGATCCTCTCCACAGCGGGACAGGTGCATAAGATGTGGTCTGTCTTCTCATCATCCTCCAGGCATAGACGGCACTCGGCGTTTTCCGCTAGGCCGAGTTTATGCAGATGGTAGTTTAGTCGGCAGTGCCCGGTATATAGGCCTGTTAGAGTTTTCAGGTGTATCCTGTTTAACTCTAAAAGTTTCTTAGTTCTTGATTTCAAAGGGTATTTTATAAACTCCTTCGAATGAACTAATCCTGGTAACTCTCTCCAATACTGGAGAGTTTGCCTTTCAGCCCAGGTTGAGATAGCCATCTTGGCAGTACTTGAAAATATGCCAAATATTGGTTCTGGTCCGATGAATCGTGATCCCGCTCCTTCTCTGGCTAAGGAGTCCGCTATTTCGTTACCTTCCATACCAGAGTGGCCGGGTATCCAGACCAGAGTCACTTTGTTGTTCTTGCTTTTTTGGATTTGGCCGTCCGTTGTAATCCTTTTGGCCACCAAACAATGGATCCGTATGTTATCATTGGTCTGATGACCGTGATATAGATCCAGTAAATTTGTTGGGGACCCATGCCCCAGGATTTGCCACAAATAGGACGGCATGTCCATAGGGACAGCTTTGCTTTGTGGATTACCTTCTCCAGATGGGAGTTCCAATTAAATGATTTATCCAGAATGATTCCTAGATATTTCTCCTCCTCCGCAAATGGAATAGTTTCACCCATTAAAGTGGGAGGTCTTAAGTCCTCCAGCTTCCTTTTCCGGGTGAATGGTACTATTACTGTTTTTTGAGGGTTTACAGACATCTGTTCCCTGTCGCACCAGTTACTCACTGCATCCAGTGTCTCTTGAAGGGTATTTGAAATTACTCCTTCAGAGTTTCCTCTGACTAGTATGACTAGATCATCTGCATATGCTAGAACCTTAACCTCCCACAGTGTGAGGATAGCCAGTAGGTCGTCCACAAGAAGTGACCACAAAAGGGGGGAGAGAACCCCACCCTGTGGGCACCCTTGGGACGTTGTTATGGTTCTGTTTGATAGCATAGCACGAATCCAGTCGCCTATAGTAGGCTCAATTCCTCTGGCAGCCACTGCTGCATATAAGGAGTCGGGCAATGCATTATTAAATGCTCCCTCAATGTCGAGAAAGGCTCCCACCGCAATTTCCTTCATTTGAAGGGATTGGGTGATCTTCTCGACTAGGTTATTGAGTGCTAGTTCTGTTGATTTTCCTGTCTGATAGGCTTACTGATGGATATTGAGGGGGTGATGATTCAGGATGTTCCCCCTGATATATCCGTCCAGCACCTTCTCTAGGCCTTTCAACAGAAAAGATGTCAGGCTAATTGGTCTAAGCTGTTGCGTATTACTATTACCGTTTTGAACCAAATCAAATTAGACTACAAGACACTGTGCTAACGGCTTTCTTACCCATGACCAAATCCCCATTATAGATAGAACTTATTTTTTACTGTGTTTACTATTTATAACATGGTTAATGTAAAACTTAGGCTTGTCGAATTTGTAATTAATATTAATTATATTTGTTTGTTTCTGTTTTAAGTTCCACAGTATAAAACTTCTGTCACTTAAAAACAAGAATTAATTGTTTTTGTGAAAAAAGATTTTTTCAGCATTGCACTGGTTAAATAAATGTTAATGATGAAATAAAATAGTATAATTTATCAGCATCTATTCTCAACATCATTGTTATAAACAGCAGATTGTTCTACAAATTCATTATCATATTTGCTACACCTACAACTAAAGATATGTTTGAAAAATGTGTTATAATCCCTATCATATTTGTATATTATAATAAAAAAATAAATAGGGTTTATAATAGATATTAACCAAGTTGCACATACAAAAACCTCGTGCATAAGATGTCTCAAAGATATAATCATGACTATTAATAGTGGTAAATGAGACAAGAAGAATATGTTCGACAGTATAAACGGTACATTTCTCTTGTTACTATGTTCGGAAAATGTTCTCATTTTTATGGCATGCACTATGTTAATAATTATCATAAACAGAATATAAATTAAATAAGTTAAATACAGAAAAATATCAGACACGATGTAATTTCTTCTGTTGTAACAGATGTCCAAATGTATTGCTACACAAAATAATAAAGAAATGTAAATACAACTTAAGAAGAACTTAAAATGTTGAATAAATTTTACAAAATTATTGGGATGGTACAATTTCAAGTACCAATAAATTGTTAACAGTACGATTAGTAAAATATTGGCCAAAATTAAAGTATATTCTAATTGCGCCACAAAACAAAATGTACTATCTGTTATTATGAAAGTAAACTCAATAGCTAGCCTTAAGGTCGTAGGAGAACATAGCAAAAAAAGAGAATTTAGTATAGTCCAGTTTAAAATAATTATATTTGACTTTTCTTGGCGCAGCCTCTTATATTTTAATATAACAAAACCAATAACTACATTAGCTGCTATACAAATTAAAGAAAGGAAGGTGTAAAGTTCTAAAAAAATCCTAGTGGAATGATCTTCTATATCTATGACTTCCGAAACATTATCTCTGTCGACTTCAGTTGTTGATATAATATATTTATCTGCCTCTATTGTAGAAGCCATTCTCTGCAAAAGTAAGAATCAACCTTAATTTACTTACTACATTATACTAACATTATTTAAACAGATTGAAGTGTGTGTTATCACCAGCCATCCAACTTAAATCTATAAATCGCTGTTAAAATTTTTCTGTTAGTAATATTAAGAAACAAAACCAAATGATTCATCGTAAATACTATGTAGATCTAATATATAAAATTACAGGCAAAACTGATGCATAGTTTATTACTTTCTTATACCTAATATAAGAAAGTATATTAATCGTGATTTTTTTTCGACCTCGAGATTTTGATTGATTTACACGTTTTGAACCTTCCTGAATCCATTCTGACTATTTTCCGAATGATGTCCATCGGTGCGTGTATGTGGATATGTGTGTGTGTGTGTGTGTGTGTGTGGGTGTGTGCGTGTGTGCGTGTGTACGTGTGTGCCTGTGTGCGTGTGTGCATGTGTGCATGAGTGCGTGAGTGCGTGAGTGCGTGAGTGCGTGAGTGCGTGCATGACACAATGAAAGAAAAAAAAGGTACAATTTCGGGAAAAAAATTAAAATTTTTTATTGCATTTCTGGATGAATTTCGACGAATTGTAATGAAAAACCACAACTTATGGAAAAAATCTGTCTGCATGTCTATAGTATCGCAATAGCAGCCACAGTTTTTGAGATTAAGCTTTCAAATTTGGTACATATGTTCTAAAGGCCAAAGACAATGGTAAATTCGATGATGAGCAAAATTGGCCAGCTGAAAGGAGTTCTACAGGACCCAAACTATTTTGTATTTTTCTTTACAAAAAAATGTATTCTTGATGAAAGATTATATATCCAAGCTAATAAAATATACCTTCCAATTACTTAAATAAAGCTGATGTAGACTTAAAACTTTTATACATTTGACCTCATAAAATGGGGTTGGGATAAATTTAACAGTTTGACATTTGAAATGTCTAATTTAATTACAAAAATGTCAATGTCAATAAAAATAAATTATTAAAATATATGACATGAATTATTATTGACAGTATCAAATGACGTTGATAATTATTTAAAAGTGTTAATGAAACATTTCAAGATACGCTATTAAAATTTAATTGAGGTAAGTGAAGAATTAAATAGAATGATTTTTTTACATCAGGATGATATATACTGGTATAAGAAAGTTTTGTGCTGGCCATATCAGATATTTTATTCATAGGAAATACGATTGTTTAGTTTCATAAAATGACACCGAATAAAATATGCTTATTTCTTATTAATAAAAAAAATATGCATCAGTGTTGCCTGTAACTTTATAAAATTCGTATGATATTTAAAATGATTCATTTGCTTTCATTTTTTTATTATCATCTATAGAAAAATGTTAACAGCGATTTAAAGTTTTATGTTGGTAATCCTGGCGATGAGGGTGTGCTAACGCATTGCAAAAACTGTGACATTACATTTAATGTTCTATCTTTTACTAAAAAATGCATTTTTAATGTGACTTGGTTTGTCTGTGTGTATTTATTTACCGTCTAAAATATATATAAAAAAATCTGACCACGAGTTACTTTCCCGGCTTAGGTCAAAAAAGTTACTTTCTCGTGCTGTTTTATGATGGTTACTTAGCAACGGATTAAAATACTAGAATAGCGTATTTTGGGATCTGAAATTGCAAGGAGAAAGTAGACATTCTTCAGTGATTTCAGAAAAGTATAATTTGTGTAACGGCCGATTTTGCCATCTCACATTAATTCTATTTGATTAATAACTTCCATGGAAACAAATATTTATACAATTGTATCCAAAGAAACTATCTACCGAATAAATTTACCAGGAGATGGAAAGATCGGCCCTAAATGTGTAATTGTGTCGAGTATATTTGAAACTTATTTGCAACATAAAAAAGTTGACTTCTTTGATCATTTTACCGCCCTCAAAGAAGTCGACGTTTTTTATGTTGGAATTCTGTTTGAAATAAAGTATAAATGTGAAAATTATTTACCATTTTGACTTTGCCTACTGGCTGCATAATGCATATATAATTGTTAAGTGTTTTTCATGTTTTGTTTAATATTTAATTAATTGTAGAGACGAATTGTAGATTCTGAAGAAGATCAAGATCTAATCCAGTTTATGTCCAAATTATTACCCACTAATTTTGTTGTCATGTTTGAATTTAATATACGTTTCATTTGAACATAAGCTAATTTTATTTGTTTTAATCCTCATGATTTATCTGTAAATATACCTTGTAAAAAAGATAATTTATTAATTAGTCATTACAGCATAAAATAATAAATTTGTGAAAGATTTTGATCCTCAATAACCTATTTTTCATGTCAAACATTTTTAATACAACTTTTTGATGTAAAATGAAAATAATAAAAAATCTATTTGCTTCGTATTACGCATTCTAGAAAATAAATAAATTAACCATTTGGGTATTACGCAAGCATCCATGTTAGGTTTAAAAGGATGCTTAAGTAGTCAAATAATTAATTTATTTTTTCTAGAAATAAAAGTATGTTTTTAACATCATGAAAATAATAAGTGCGTTCTTTCTAACTGAGAACTCAGTTAATCTAAGTAGTTTTACGGTTACGAAGGCTACGTCAAATGAAATTATGCTTTTATTTATGCAGTGTACCCATAGACTTATAAAAATTAAAGACACCAATATACCATATCAATCTAACTACGACTATGTCCGGACAACCAGCAAAATGCCGTTTTTGGTTCCTCTCCTTTCGTGTCATTTGTGGCTTATTTACCTCTCTTTCTCTCGATTCAGGGCCGATGAACTTCTTGAACTTGCGCAGAAGAAATTTTAGCGTATGTCGTCTCTCGCTTCGTAATCGTCGCCACTTCGCCACTCGCCTGCCGCCACCATTAAATTTGTTTGATTGTTTACAGTTAGAGTGTTTATAAGAGAATCGAGTTTTTAAATATAATTTTTGTGATTTTATGTAATTAATATCTTTTCACGTTAGTTATAGATTTAAAAGACAATTGTGGTATATATTGGATTGTGCCAAGGACCAATTTTATTCTTCGTCATGACTCGGTGTTATGTTTGTGATGCGACTTTAAAAAATAATAGTAATTTAACATTCCATGCGTAAGTAACATCAGTTTATAAACAATTTAAGTTTATAAACTCTTTTATTACCCAGGCACAAATATTAATTTTTGATATTTACTGTGGTGTATTTATGTTTGTAATAAACACTTATAAATGTATTGTATTTTTTTTTTTTATTAAAATAAACGTTATTATAATGTAACATGTAACCCGCCCCTTCCCTGGTTCTCCATTTTTTTGATCGAGGAACTGAACCCGGGACCTTGAATCCAAAAACAAAAAGCCTAGCACATGAGCCATCAGCTCCTACTTGTTATTGGAAATAAACTTGTTACATATAATAAAATACTATTTCTTCCAGTGCATTGACCGAGACACGAGAGAGAGATAAAGCTAACCCTGAAGTAATACAATAGAAAGAGATCAGCAAAATAAATGTGTCGTGAATATGTTTCGGACACCATTAATCCATTGTCACTTGGTCTATATATCCGAGGTCTGTGAGTGTACCCATAAAATAATTAGGTTAGCTGAGATCCCAGTTAGAAAGAACGCACCTAATGCACAGTTTGCGATTTGAGAGTAGTTTGAAAAGAGAGAGGATAGAATTTCTGTAACATTATGTACATCATGAACGAGTTATTTTTTTTGAATTTAACACCTCTATAGTCTTTGCTCAATCTTTTCATTTTCAAGTAATTTACAAAAAACTTAAAAGATGTAATCTTAAGACTGATATTCTGGTGCTCATCATCTTAAAAGTAGTAAATAGTAGTCTATAAAATCTTTCTTAATTTAAAAAAAATAATGTCCATGTTATTAATAGTTTTACACAACAGTATACAATTACGTAAATTTTTACATATATTTACTAAAAATTGTAGTTTTTTTAACTTCCAAAGATGACAACTCGATTATGAAATAATAGAAAAACGAAAAAACATGAGTAAATAGATTTATTTTGTGCCAAGTGTTCGTTCAGAAAATTTATTTAATAGCACAAATATGTATTGAGTAAAAAAGTGTGTGTGCATAATTATTTGAATGGTTATTTACATTGCACTCTATAGTAGTATAATTAAAACTTATATAAATAAAAGAAAATAAGTTTAAACTTACCTATAATTTCATTAGCACATTATCCACATTCCGAGTTGACCATTGTTTTATTCACACGTTTTTAAATATTTTGTAAATAATTGTGTCCGTTATCTAATAACATAAATACGGTGTGATGCGCAGAGATCTCGTATTGTTACTTACAAAAATAGAAGTCTCCTACTTCATAGCAATTTTTAAGGTCATATCATACCTATTATGGACAATTGCGAGAACAAATTATTCCTACTCTAATAATATAAAATATCGCTTTAAGGATTTAGCTTAATCTCAATCAAATGTTTATGTTTGTACTAAAAGTAAGGAAAATTACAAAAGTTGATGCACGGTGAAATAGATAAATAATTTTATTTCCATATAATGCATACGATACAAAATATTATAAATATATAATATTTTAAATACATGTAATGATTTATGAATACAGGGTTGCTATTATTATGAAACCGGGTCGTTTATGCTGAAGCGATTCGAAATATGACGTTGAAATTTTGTGTATGACAGCATCATCTTGGTTTTTGTTAAGGCAACGAGGGTTGTGTGTAGTATTACTGAAAAGATTTCTTTTTTCTCTATACAAGAGTAGGTATTATTTGAATATCAGTTTACATAACAATAATTTTGAGTAAAACATCGAAATAATAGACAATTGAATTTCACTGAAAGTCATGATTATTTATTTTAATTATTACAGAATAACTTACTTAAATTAGTAGCAACAACGAGTTCATGAGAAACGTTAACAGTATCAAATAAGATGCTCAAATTGTACTCCTCTAACTTCTTGGCACTAATGCAAATGGTGTACGAATCCTTGGATTGCATTTATTAGCCCAAATTATTGGGCCTATTGATATAAACACGACTCTTCAGATAACTCCACAAGAAAAAGGTAAGAGGTTTTAAATCAGTAAATCTTGCTAGCCATTCGATGACACCCCTTCTTCCAATACACGTACCAGGAAAATTATGTTTCAAGTACTCAAGTACTAAGAGGCCATCATCATCTTCATTTAATTCATGGACGATGTACATTTTATAGATGAAATTTGGCTTTTTTTTAAAATAGTACACTTCTTATGATCCAGTGCAAGTTGTTTGACAGACGTTTTGGGTTGTTCAACAACATCTAACAGTATATCTAAAGTGTTGTCAATATTCGTGCTGATTTTTGACGTCCAGATTTGGAAACGTGTTTCAAGCTACCAATTTCGTTGTCTCTTAATGTTTTTATAGCTACTGATTAAGAAATTTATGAACATGAATAGCTGGAAGATGTCATTATGAGATATTATCCTATCACTATAGCCAATCATGATGGACACCTCTATTTTGCCCTTTTTAAGTTAAATGAACCATTTTAAAATAGAAATCACTAACAAGTTGGAATAATTTTCCAAGTCCATCCTCAAATCGTACTTTCCTTTACAGAAAAAAATATCTATATATGCACACACAACTCTCGTTTCCATTTAGAAAAATCAAGATGACAGCCCACCATCGAAAGATAAATTCCAAAAAAAAAAAATATCTTAGCTTTACAGAAAATAACAAGATTACGTCTCGAATCGTTTCAGCAAAGAAACCCGGGTAATTATTATTTTCACTAAAATTCCAATTTACTCAAAAATTATTATTATGCAAGTTCATCAAAGAATACACTTGTATATCTTAACATGGGATGTAACTTATTAAGGTTATTGTTTTACATCTCTTATGTTACATTAATTTCTAATCTATACTATCACATTTTCCATCATTATTATATAATACAGGTTGTTCAATAAGTTCATTATCATATTTATAACATTTACCAGTTAAAATATGCATGAAAAATATATTAAAATCCTTATCATATCTACACAAAATCACAAAAAAATATATTGAATTTGAAACAGCTACTATTATAGCTACAAGAACAATAATTAAATGAATAAAAGTGTACTGTAAAAAATAAATTATTATAATGGGCAGAGTTGTAAAAAAAAATGTATTCGAGAGTAAAACAGATACATTTTTAGTATGTCTATAATCTGCAAGTTTTCTTTTCTTTATAGCGTGCATTATATTAATAATAATCATAAACAATATATAAGCTAAATAAGTGAAGAATAGAAAAATTTCAGATTGCAGATGAAATGGACTATGAAAACAGGCATTAATATGCGTTCCTAGGCAAAAACAAAAAATTATATATACGCTAATTATGAGAAACTTAATAACATTATTAAATCTCATAAAATTATTCGAATGGTATAGCTTCAAATACCAATTTATTGTTAAAACTGTGATCAGTAAGACGTTTCCTAAAATTAGTGTGTATTCCATCTGATCCAGGATGCAGAAAGTCGAAGTTGCAGATAGATGGGAAGAAATGGATTCATACGAAATTCTTATTAGTATGGGTGAAGTTATCATAAATGCTAAATTAACTATAGCCCAGTTTAAAATTATAATATTAGAATTTTCCTCGCGAAGCCTTTTGTATCTTATAATGATGAAAGCTATACTTATATTAGCAGCTGCAGCTACTATAGCCAGTAATGTATATATTTCTAGAGTTATTCTGGAGAGGAGGTCATACTTATTATAATCGTCACTATTGCTAATATCTTCCACTGCTTTAACTATATCTTCTTGTACAATGCTACTAATATTTAGAAGAGGATCCATTTTCTAAAAAAAAAAAAAATCCTTGTATCATTTAAATAAAAATAAAATTCTGAACAGATTGGTTTTTGAACATCTCTAACTCAAAAATTGGAGGTTATATATTTTTCAATCTGAAGAATTACTAATACGTGTTTTAAGAAAATAGTCACTCTTTTTTTTTCAAAAAAATAAATAAAAAACATGTTGCGTGTACGTTAGGTGTCTCTAGGATATTTTTATGGATTGTCATCAGTGGAGTAACTAGGACAGGGGATCTGGGGGCTGCAGCCCCCACACCCCAGTGTTTGTAATCTACTACAGATATAATATTTAAAAAAAAATGATTTGATTGAGATCTGGTTACATCATTGGTTGTTTTCTCTACTCCATGGAACAAAATATGTAAAAATTTAACATATTTATCAAAAGCTAAATAATAAAGTGAACTACAGGAAGGAAATTTAATAATATTGTAGCAATTACGGCCACTTTCTGTTTGTCCTGTTACGTTTGGGAGAGGGTGGTGCTGCTAGTACAGATTTTGGATCAATGATAATTGCATTCTCTTCCTCTTGAGGTGGCGCTGTTGATGGTGATGATGGTAGTGGTAATGGACATACTATATAATTTGTAGAATCTACACAAAAAAGTAGTATTGTCCTTGCTGAAGTACAAGTGGTTGTAATATTTCTAATCGTTCTTTAGCCTATTTGGTTATAATAGCCCTGCCAATTACAAACTAGAACATTATACGTGCATTACTTCTAGATTCATCTCCCGTTTAAACTGAATCATTTAATTTAGATGTCGGCGTTGACTTTTCAACAGTAGCTTTGATGTCATTCAAGCTATTGGCAGAAGTATTCCTAAACGTTTCTTTTAAACAGATCAAACGCCCATTTTCATCCAAATTAAACGTGTTCTACTGGCAAAAAAGACGGTGATAGTCTCATTCAGATCATTAATTATCCTTCAATTTAAAAAGTCTATAACAATGTTGTTCTTGTTTTGCGCCAAGCAATTGTCAGTATATAAGTACTTTTTTCTTCACCAAACCCAAAGTTTTTCAAAGGCTAGTCCAAATAACTGATTACCGCATTCACTCCCTTAGATACCTCAACCGACCCAGGAATAAGGACATTGTTTTATGTTAGTATCACACATAATTCCGTTCTTGTAAGGAGTTAAGAAATAAGTTAGCCCGGGCTGTTGAGGACATGGCCTTCGGACGTAGTCTAAATGCCGGGAGACCGCTTGAATAGTTTTATTGAAATTTAGAAACTGCCACGAAATATGGTGTGGTGCTCGACTGGTTTATGGGGCGTCATAAGAGTAATATCATTTACTAAAAATGAGTTGGTAGGAGGGGCACTAAAATACTGACTTAGAAAATAAGGTTGCACAAATAAAATAAATGGAAAACCACCGTAAAATATAAGACAAACAAAGGCGGTGAAATAGAAAGGAGCTCTTATGTATCGTTAAAATACTGTTTACGGTACTGTCTGCTCCTGTTTTGCAGTTCGCTCCTGTTACTTACGTCCAAATTCCCTAATTCTAGGCATGCATGCGCATAGACGAATATTATTTTAATTTCAATCTGTTGAATATCCATAAATGAAAACAGTAAACTTAGTTTTATTTTATTTACAAAAGAAATATTTATACGGCATTGGTATTGTGCCAAGAATTAAGCGCTATGCACCAAACCATGACGTAAGGTATCTTCTCTAAATAATTCCACTCTACCTCATCCTAGCTATTACTAGATGAAATTGGATTAAAGTAGAATTTATAGTGTTTTAAAGCAAAAAAATAATATTGACGTTAAGGTGCCGATAGGCACATGTACATGTCTTAAGACGTTCATGTGTGTGTGTAGAAAAAAATTTCGGTTAAAAGTCCATCGAACATATCTTTTGTTGCTGTTTGAATTTATGTACGCACGGACATCAACGCATGTAGATACATGTAAACGTGTGTGGAGACAAAAATTATACATGTACTAGAGACATTGCCAGGGATGTGCCGTTAAAGTTTCATTTGTGTTGAAAATAATAGAGTTTCTTTTTTTATTATTTAAACACACGGCACTGCTAATAAATTTATTTCATCTTCACTCATCGACATGTTGAAAACTAGAGATGACTGACAGAAGTATCTGCGTGTGTAAGTAATATAGATACCAAGCGCGTACATGAACGTACGTTCATGTTCTAAGACATGTGCATGTAGTAGTAGTGCAGTAAGCACCTTTAAATTTTTTACTTACCAAAAAAATTTCCCTTATTACAAATAAATTCTTTACTTGGGTTCCAAATCACAAGAATCATCCGAGAGGTTGCGCAATACCTTTCTTTCATCTCCTAAATTTCAAAGTAGTGATTTAATGTGTGTGTAAAATATTTTTTCTCCATATAATTGATATGTCTCCCTGATGATTTCCAAAAAGCGGATACTGAAACGGCTATGTGAGGAAATAGTGAGAAAAATATGTCTCCCTTTTCTGATAATTTAAGGCGGATTTCGCCACCACATGTCGGTTCAACTATACCAGAATAATCACATCAAACATTGTTCTAAATATTTTAGTAGGTGCAAATATAGGTTCTAATTCGATTAAATTAAATTACTAATGACCACTAACATTTTCTAGACTTTCAATTGTTGCTAGTGTTTCTTATGTCAAATTATGTACTAGTTTGTCAAACAGTAAACGTGTGTTTCCTGATTATCAAATTTTCTCCATTTTGTTAGCATAGAGGGACAGAAATGACAGATCAAAGAATAATAAATTTCACATTGACATGTCATTACTACAAAATAATGTCGAAGTAAAAATAGCTGTTCAATTGTTTTTTTAACGTTGAATAAAATTACTTTTGTAATAATATTTTGAAAGAATTCTCTAAAATTTTAAATCTATATATTTTTCCATGTTTGTATTACCTGCCAAATTCAGATTAAAATGTTATCAAAACAAAACGATGACACTGTACATGTTCTATTTTCTATTAGTACCTGCAAATTTCATGTAACGAAAATTAGAAAATAAAAGCTGCTCTTTATTTAAATTAAGAATAATTCAATATATATTAACATAATTTATATTATTTAACAAGATGTATAAGTAATTTAATACATTTTTAGTAATTTAAATATATCGTTGCTATAGTCCGAAAAGGTCATAACTCTGGTTAATCTCAAATTTAAGATTTTGGTGTCATTCTGTTGCAAGAAGATCAAAGCTATGCTTGTTCGAAATGTACTCTCCAGAAAATTGTAAAACATTGAAATAAGCAAAACAATTTTAGTCGTATATCCACACGTAGGTTAAAAGTTGACGAAAATGCAAGATGTTGTACATACCTTAAGTGGTAATGAACAATGATTTTCATTCTTAGAGTTAATCAAATAATAGAGGACTTGCGACATTTTCTATTTTTCCGTTTTTTCGTCTCACAACATTTTGAATTTTGGACTTTTTTGGATGATCATTGCGGATTAGCTGATTATAATTGATAATAATTGGAAATAATCAAATATATTTAACATAAAATTTTATTAAATTTCATAATAATCGTCGAAACCGATCTGAGGTATATCTAATTATTATTTTACAATGCCAGACTTACACAATATATACATATTATAGTATACATTCATATAAAATATGCTTACCTATTATTATAGCGTTTATTATAATATAATATCTGACTTTTTTTTGGGGGGGGGGGGATTTCGGTCAGGTATATTAATATCAACCGGTCAAGAAAAGAAAAATATATGTTTGTTATAATGTAATATGGTAAATAATAAACTTAGCCTTGTCGCATCTTAGATTTAAATTCTATTTATTTGTTTGTTTTAAGTTCTATATTATAAAACTTTTGTCATTTAAAAACAAGAATTTTGTTTTTGGGGAAAAATTGATTCTTTTACTACCAGTTATGTAAATGTTAATGATGAAATAAAATACCGTAAACATTTATCAACCTCTATTTTCATTATCATTATTATAAACAACAGATTGTTCCACAAGTTCAACATCATATTTGGTACATCTACAACTAAAAACATGGTTGAAAAATATGTTATAATCTCTATCACACTTATATAATATAAGAAAAAAATAAATGGGGTTTATAATAGATATTAACAAAGTTGCAGATATTAAAATCTGGTTCGTAAGAGACCTGAATAATGGTCCTATAAAAATGGCTAATAAAAGTGGTAAATATGACAAGAAGAATATGTTCGTCAATATAAACGGCACATTTCTCTTATTACTATGTTCGGAAAGTTTTCTCATCTTTATGGCATGCACTATGTTAATAATTATCATAAACAGAATATAGGCTAAATAAGCTAAAAACAGAAAAATTTCAGATACAGTATAAATTCTCCTGTTATAACAAGCATCTAAATGTATTGCTACACAAAATAATGAAAAAATGTAAATACAACCTACAAAGAACTTGAAATGTTGAATAAGTTTTACAAAATTATTAGGATGGTACAATTTCATGTACCAATAAATTGTTAACAGTACGATTAGTAAAATATTGGCCAAAAGTAAAGTATATTCTAACTGCTCCACAAAACAAAATGTACCACCTGTTGCTATGAAAGAAAAGTTAATGGCTAGCCTTAAGGTTGTAGGAGAACATAGCATAAAAAAGAATTAAGTATAGTCCAATTTAAAAAGAATTATATTTGACTTTTCTTCGCGCAGTCTCTTATATTTTAATATAACAAAAGCAATAAGTACATTGGCTGCTATACAAATTAAAGAGAAAAAGTATAAAGTTCTAAGAAAGTCGTAATAACGGGATCATCCTCTATTTCTATGGCTTCCGAAACATTGTCTCTCTCGACTTCAGTTGTTGATATAATATATGTATCGGTCTCTGTTGTAGAATCCATTCTCTGCAACAGGAAGAATTAAGCTTAATTTCCTTAATTTACATTATACTAATATTATATTTAAACATATTTAACATTCACGGTGAGCATGTAATAAACCAATAAAAAAACTCTTTGGATAATGACCATTTCAGTGATCAAATTTATAATTCTATGGCAAAAACTATACTATGTAACTGTAAAATTTATAAAAAAAATGGTTTTAATAAATGTTGTCTGGAATTATGTGGGCCATGTAAAGAAAATATTTTTTAGCTTTACAGGGTGTTCCATTTCGCGTGGGCGCTACATAACTTTGTTATTTTAAATGGAACACCCATATATTATTGCATTTTTAAATTCCTTGGTTAATATTAGGTAGAGTTTATTAAATTTACATGGTATGTAAATCTTACCGTTTTCGAGATAATCAGTTGTTTTTGAAAAAAATCACGATTTCAGCTCTCTAAATGAGGCTAGATAGCATCTAAACCGTAAGAGTTAGAAACTGCAGTTTTCACAGTTCGTTTTGGCATAAATTACTCTATATTGTGATCTGTGAGCAAAACGTGTACGTTTTTCAGACTCGGAAATATTGAGACCTACATTTAATAATCTTACGAGTTGAAAAACAGGTTCTTTTCTAAAGTACGAAAAAAGTAGCTATGTAACAGCGTCAAGAAGGCCTTGCAAACAATGTTTATTGCACTGTTTGACATACAAAGCAAATTAAATGTCACTCTAGTTTTGATTAACGTTGACGTTGTAGTTATTTTGCTAAGTAGAGAGTAAAAGTTTATTATAATATTTTCAAAATGTCGTTGACGCAGGAAGAAATGATTGATATGGTTTTTGTCCTCGGTGAGTGCGAAAGAAATCCGTTATTGGCATCACGAATTTATGCACAACGATATTCAGACAGACCACATCCACGGCGTAAAACCTTTTCCAACTAGTGCTTGATAGGTTTTTAAATACTGGTAATATTCGACATATAGGTAAAACGAAATCGCCATAAAACTGTAGTTACGGAGGAAAATGAATTTTTTTTGCTGGGGTGTATTTAGGAAAACCCGCAAATAAGTGTGCGACAAATTAGTCACACAACGGGTATTAGTACAACGTCGATACATAGGATTTTTAAAAAGCACAGTTATCATCCTTATCGCATCCAATTACACCGAGAGTTGCTAGAAGTAGACTTTCAGCGGACACTGGAGTTTTGTCAGTGGGCACTTGAGATGTTAAATTAAGATGATGATTTTTTTAAACGGGTCATGTTCTCCGATGAGGCTACTTTTCATAAAAATAGTTTCGTTAATCGTCATAATTGCCATTATTATGACACAGTAAATCCTCACCAATTCCGGACAACTCATAGCCCACACAGATGGTTTTTGAACGTGTGGGGAGCAATTTTGGGAACCCATATCATTGGACCATTCTTTTTTGACCAGCATCTAACTGGAGCAGTTTATTTAAACTTTTAACAAACACTCTAGAAGATTTGTTAGGCGACATTCCTTTAGCTACATTTCGAAGAATATGGATGCAACATGATGGTGCTCCACCTCACAATGCCGCTGTGGTTCGTCAGTTTTTACACGAAACTTGTCCCAACAGATGGATTGAGCGCGGGGGACCAGTGAGTTAGCCTTCAAGGTATCCAGATATGACAAGTTGCGACTTATTTTTATGGGGATTTATAAAAAGTAAAGTTTACGTTAAATCACCAACTACCGCGGAAGATATGCGACAGCGCATTTCAGTAGAATTTTAAGAAATTACGCCACACATGCTGACCAATGTTGAACTGTCTTTTAAAAACCGAATTCGTTTGTGTATTAATCAAAATGGAGAACACTTCGAGCAGTTGATGTAAATCAGCGGTCTAAGTATTTTTCTACTGGTTGTGTTCCGAGTTTCAGTTTGTTTCGTTTTGAGTTTTGTTTTAGTTGTTGTTAGTCGTTTACTTTTATTTGTCAAACCACTTTTTAAACTTGCCAGTAAATATTGACACTGTCAGTCCCAAGCCTGATAAAATGTGAGGGAAAAGTTGTTTTGCAAGGCCTTCTTGACGCTGTTACATAGCTACTTTTTCGGACTTTAGAAAAGAACCTGATTTTTCTGGAAAACTGTTAGAGACAAGTATGGACAACCTTTATCAGTCGAAAGGGCATTCAATTTTGCTTTCACCCATGACAATTAATATGGGTCATTCCATTTGAAAAAAAAAGATTTTCAACTCGTAAGATTATTAAATGTAGGTCTCAGTATTTCCGAGTCTGAATAACGTACACGTTTTGCTCATAGATGACAAGATAGGGTAATTTATGCCAAAATGAACTGTGAAAACTGCACGTTTCTAACTCTTACGGTTTAGATGCTATCTAGCCACATTTAGAGAGCTGCAATCGTGATTTTTTTCAAAAACAACTGAATATCTCGAATACAGTAAGATTTAAACACCATATACATTTAATAAACTCTACCTAATATTAACCAAGGAATTCAAAAATGCAATAATATACGGGGTGTTCTGTTTAAAATAACAAAGTTATGTAGCGCCCACGCGAAATGGAGCACTCTGTAAAGCTAAAAATATTTTCTTTACATGGCCCCCATGATTCCAGACAACTTTTATAAAAACCATTTTTATAAATTTGCAGTTACATAGTTACAGAAGAATCCCTCTTAGGTGGAACACCCTGTATATTGTTTAAAAAACTTTTTTCTGCGGAAAAATCTTATATGTAGGATTTATTTGTAGTGCGACGGTTTATAAACAAAGCGGTTGTCGCATTTAATAAAATTATGGTGTGGGGGAAACGTCACATTTTCTCCTTTCGTTCGAAGTGTTTATTTTTGCATTTGTGTTATTTTAAGTTTTTAATATTATTACATTTTAACGAATAATTCCATGTGAATTTCAATGAAAAAGACACTAGTACTTAACCTATAAAGTTTGTGTATGTACATATATATATTAATTTATAAAATCGGAGGTGAGTATTTTACTGTTTTCTGTGAGTGAATATGTTACCACGATTTATGCTTCATATTAATGTTCTATTAATTTAGGTATTGTAGCATAATACAAACCTAGTTTGCAACTTCATTTATTTAAAGTTACCTAATTTTTTCCATCAGAATAAAAATGACTGGGGACAGATGTGTAGTATACATACAGCTATCAAAAAAGGCAGAAAACATGGTTTAGATATTTCATTTCAGTATTTACAACTTTCCAAAGGATGAAAATAAAAGAATTCACTGGATAAAAGCCTACCACCATAAAGACATTTAGGATCTTAGAACTGGTGATGAATGCCAAAATAAAAAGGAAGCTAAAACCATGAGGTAATAAGTCGTGCAACTAATTTGAAGAATAATATAAATACTAAACATCTATTCTTTATAGCCGCGGTGCTCTCAAAATTCTTAAAAACAATTAAAGTTGACTGTAGGTCTGAAAAAAAAAATAGAACTACACGAGCAGAAAAGCCTGGGTAAAAAGAAATTAGTGGATGATATACTGGCTGACTTGCACAATCAACTATCTATCAATATTAATTGAATGGTGTCAGCGCTTGGTTCTTGGTGAAACATACTTAAATAAAGTGAGAATGTCAATACAGTGAAATGATCAGGAATTACAAAACAGTCGTAAAAAATAACGAGATGCTGCCCGAAGTCAAAAGAAACTAGAGGAGGCAAATATTTCTGTCGAGTTATGGAAAAAAAACATTAAAAAATATTTTCTCTATTTTGTGTTAATCTTACTTGTTCCTGTTTATCTTGTCTAAATATGTAACACTGTGTAATAGATATGCTATGATTACTACGAAGCCAAGGTAGCTTAGATCCAATTCCTTAGCTACGCTACGCTGATGAGGGGCAATAACTCCGAAACACGTGTCCGTAGCTGCATAATTGTTTTTTTTTTTGGGGAATATGGCACTAAACCTTCTTTGTTTTGTTTTGAACCCCAATAAATCTATCTTGTTTTATTAAGAAAAATTTTGTTAGAAGACCACTTTCATTGCTATTATTTAAATAATAAATAATTTGTTGTGTCAAGTAATTTGTAATTTAGTGCTACTTTTTAAATTATTATGTGTGCATGAGTATACTTTTTATTAAACTTTCAAAATATTAATTGTCTATATTTATATTAATATAAATGCCACATCAAAATACTATTTCTTGGGTTTATAATTTCATAAATAATTATTAAAATATCTATAATTACTACCTACCTACGTTAATTAAAAATAATTGAAAAAATTGTTGCATAATTGCTGATGAATAAGTTAATATTAGTTTTTGTTACCTATAGCGGATGTGTAGTTTTTAGTGCTAAGTTAATTAGACAACAAATTTCAAACCTGAACCTATATTATTTATTATTATGATGGTATTAAATGTTATTGTAATCATTAATCAATCAATCAGTTCAAATTTCATTATTTTCTCTAAATAATAATGAACTTTAATGGGAATTGGAGTGAGAGGTTAATGACAGTGAGATGGAGAGAGCCCTTTGTGACGTTTCGCAATCTGATAGGCTACAGCATGAATGCGGTAACCGTTTTGTTTATAAGTCGTGGTGCCAAGGATCCTTATATTTCCAGAGTGATTTTTATGTAATGAGACACAGAGTAACAGTGGATTCTGGACATCAAAATATTACCAATTAGCCAAAATTGCCTAAATCCGAAAGTCGAAAATTTAATTTTAATTTCCTGCTGTAATTTAAGCAATTTTGAAGATCTGAAAATTGGTAAACAGGTGTTATTTAGGGTGGAAAATGATAATCCATCCCTAATTTTAAGTTAGGTCCTAGAATGCGCCACGTACACCGCACTCGATATCTTAATCAAGCCCCAACTTTTTTACCCTTACATTTCTGGCAGTTTTAATTAAATGCTTGTATCGCTTCATCATATTCAGATAAAGAAGTTACACTGTTTGAATGTTGCTGATGTTAACCGTTTGTAAAAATTTTTATGTGCCTATATAAAGCGAATGGAGTATAGTTACCATCGGCAAATGCAATTCAGGTATTAGGGAACATGTTATGAATTAAATCATTGACATAAACAATGGATAAGAGAGGCCCCAAAATAGAACCTCTGGATACTCCATGTGTAACTAAACTGTAATCAGAAAACATATTTTTTATACAAAAGCTTTGTTTTCTATTAATATGATCTAAAAAAAGTTTGAAATAAACCACTAACTCCAAAGCAATATAGCATGTACAATAGAATTTCGTATGAGACACAGTCAAATGTTCTTGACAGATCGCATAATGTGACTGATATATGATTACCACGTTCAAAACCACTGACTATATCACTCACTATTTTGAACACTGCTTGAGTTGTGTTGCATTTACTTCTGAAGTATTAGTAGTCATTTAAGTATTATTTCAAAAACTTTAGAGATGATGGAGATGATAGATATGGGGGCGGTAATTCCCTATTTTCTAAATATCGCCCTTTATATAAATTGGTATCACTTTTATAATTTCAAAAGCATCAGGAAATTGTTCTTCGCGTATGCATGCATTATATAGAAGGGTTAGAGGATAAGTAATAATGCTCAAGGTTTCCTTCATAATTCTACTGTTTTACATATTTAATATCGATTCAACCTTTTAAAAAATTTTCAAAATTTTTCTCTGTTTTTGAATTTCCCGGGGCATCGGTCTGCTGGGTAGTACCTTTTTTAAATGGCAAAGAAGTAGACTTCTTTGCACAAGCCATAAATGTGGAGTATGAAAAAGTTCACATATTTTAATTATACGCTAATTACATCTGTTTTTATCATAATACAAATGGATTTTTAATGAGTAATCGCTAGTTAAAAATATTGTGTTATTTTCACCAATATATTCAAATGTCTTTATAGAATTTAACTATATCCAGCCGTTCACGAGTTATAAGAAAAAATATCCTGTAACGTCATCCTTAAATTTAGCTAATGTAAAAGTATAACTTTTATAACGATGTTGTTCATACAAATGCATACTTCTTGTAGAGAACTATTTAAAAAATTGAACGTATTAACTGTTCCCTCGTTATATTTATATATATATATATATATATATATATATATATATATATATATATATATATATATATATATATATATATATATATATATATATATATATATAACGAGGGAACAGTTAATACGTTCAATTTTTTAAATAGTTCTCTACAAGAATATATATATATATATATATATATATATATATATATATATATATATATATATATATATATATATATATATATATATATATATATATATATATATATATATATATATATATATATATATATATATATATATATATATATATATATATATATATATATATATATATATATATATATATGATTTGAAGGAAACAACTACTCAGCGGGCAAATACCCCGACCTGCATTGAATTACACGTTCAAATCATGATAGATCGATAGCCAATATCATTTGTCAATTCCTAACCAGACATAGATCGATTTCGAACTTATTTGTTCTCTTCAGTATGCCATAGGTTATGGAACAGACAAATGATAGTGGCCAACCTGCTAGTTATATACAAACTATGGTGAAGTGAATAGTGGTGAGGGTATGAAACTTCTCATATGGTCTGAATGCATTAGTTTAGTCCACCTGGGCTAGGGGTGGCCGCTCTCGGTACTTGCTGTGATGCAAGTCGCTATCCGCCACAGAGACATCGAGGATGTCGGTCGGATAGTAGCATTCAGACCATATGAGAAGTTTCATACCTCTCACCACTATACATATATATATACATATATATATATATATATATATATATATATATATATATATATATATATATATATATATATATATATATATATATATATATATATATATATATACATACATATATATATATATATATATATATATATATATATATATATATATATATATATATATATATATATATATATATATATATATATATATATATATATATATATATATATAAATATTCATATTGTATTTTAGAATCTATCAGCGACGCATCGAAAAAAGTTCAGGGGGAGAAAAAGGTGCAAGACCCATGAAAAAAATCTCTGTAGATTCTCACAACCATTTGGCATGCCCAATGATGTAAGCCCTACAGCGTAACCTATATTCCAAATTTGAGCTAAATATCTCAAAAACTGCAGGAGCTATAAAGAAAAAAAATCTTCAAATTTCAACACCCTGTAGATCAGTAAAGAAGCGCTTGCGGATCTATGTTTATATAAATTTCTTTTTGTAATATAGGTCCCGGCTATATTTAATAATTAAAACATGTATTTGTGTCAGTTCCCCAAATTTACCTGTTTATATTAATTTTTAAAAATGATAATTTCGTAATTAGTTCTTGCAGCATAAAATAATAAATTTGTAAAAGATTTTGAAAATAAGTAACCTATCTTACATGTCATATATTTTAAATGGGACCTTTTCATGTAAACTAAATAAAAATACAAATAAAATTTTGTTTTCAATATTTCGAACATTGTATACAGTTTGCGTTTTGAAGGTAGTTTGAAAAGAAAAATGGTAGATTACATTGTATATTATATGCATCATATACGGGTTAATTTCTTGAATTTAAGATAACACTTATACAGGTTTTTGCTAAATTCTTTTATTTTCAAGTTATATATTTACAAAAGAATTAAAAAATTTAAACTTAGGAATGATTTTATGCTGCTTATTCCCTTTTTCAATGTGGTCTTAAAGGTAGTAATAGTAAAACCTTAATTTTACAAAATTTCATGTCCACTTTATTACTATTTAGGACATAATTAAATAAATTTTTACATATACATATAATTACTTAAAAAACCGCTGCCAATTACTTGGGGATCAGAACTTCCTCACCATAGTAAAACTCAACGTGTGGTGTAGTTTATAAAAAAAGTAATTTTTGACATTTCAAAAAAGTCACATTTTGACATTTCAAAAAAATCACATTGGTGGAATGTCACTAATATTTTTTTAGACATTGGGACCGATTTTGCTGATCAACGAACTCAATCTCTTCCTTGACCTCTAGATGTGTACCAAATTTGAAAGCTTTATCTTAAAAACTGTAGCTGCTATCGCGACCCCCACAGACACACAGACAGCAAATTTTTTCTCTCTAAAATTTTGTGTATCATCATAATTCGTCGAGATTCGTCTAGAAATGCAATAAAAATTTTCAAAATTTTTTTCACGAATAGTTAACTTCCTCACTTTGAGAAAAGAGTTTTTTTAACGTAAAAATGTGTTCTACATAATTATCTGAATTATTATTTACATCGTACTTTTTACTATTAAAACTTAAATAAAGAAAATATATTTGAACTTACCTATAATTTTATTAACACATTTATCCACATTCCAAAATGCCCATTATTTTATCCACTGGTTTTTAAACATTTTGTAAATATTTTGTCCATTATCTAACAACACAAACACGGTGTGATGCACACAGAACTCGTCTTGTTACTAGCAAATGGAGGATTCTCTTTCTACGTCATAACATAATAATTTTTAAGGTCATATCATATATGAGCAACTGCGAGAAAAATACATTCCACTCTAATAATCCAATGTTTTAAGGATTTAGTTTAATCTAAGTTAATTGTTTCATGAAATTTATACTAAAAGTAAGGCGAATTATAGACGTTGACGGACGGTGAAACGGTTAGATGTTAGGTAGATACATAGATAAATAATTTTGCTTCCATTTAATACATACAATATAATACATAATATAATATTTAAAATATATAATAGAGGCATTTGGAAAGTGCAGTTATTGAAAGATATCTGTTAATTATATACTAAAGATGCTCTAAGAATAGCAATATCTAAAAAAAACCTTTTGTAAATTATAGTACACATTACTTTTAACGATGATTTTGAGTTGTCCTTTAAGTAATATTAAAATATCACTGTTTTTAATTATTTGTAGATGGTAAATTATACCAGTATCAGTACCATTATTTTCTGGTAATGTTATAATATAAGTAGAGGGTGGCAGATCGGACGGTAATCAGTAGCGTCCCATGTGGATACTTACGTTCCGATAATAATTATCACAGATGATGAAATAAGTAACACTGCTTACCTTTTTCGTGTTAAAGACTCAGGACAATGGCTGAGATTGCGCATCAACGAACATTCGCATGAGTAATAAAGTTTCTTTGTTTTCTGCAGAAAAAGATCTCCTTTGTGGGGTTAATACGTGTGTAAAGCGAAAAAGATCTTTTGACATTTGCCGACGTAATATTTGCAAACTTAAAACTTTCTAAATCACTTGTAAGATATTCCTTATTATGATATCGAATAATATTACACAACGTTTCATATCCCATATTTTTATGTAAAATGTCATTATACCGCTTACTCACTCGTACACTAGGGTTATCTTTTAGAGTTTGTAATTTATTTTGTACATTATGAATTATATGTAAGACTCTTCTAATAATAATAATAATATTTTTCATGATAAAGCAAACAGAAATATCTCATAAAATTCCTTCTATTAATGTGACCGGTTTCGTGAACAAGTAATTACTTCACATCATCAGACACACTGGTTCACGAAACCGGTCACATTAATAAAAGGAATTTTATGAGAATTTTCTGTTTGCTTTATCATGAATAATTACTCATATGGGATTAACCTACCTACGTTAATAATATTTTTATTTAGCATAGCTGTTCATTACAAATTTTTTCAATATTTCATTTACTTATACTAACACTATTTAGTAAACTTAATTTCTAAATTCTAAATGAACTAAAATTCTTTTACCACGGGCTTGTTTAGAATGCTCTTAAAGTTATTTAAATTTTGGCAGTCTCTAATAGTGGCATGTAAGTTATTATATAATTTTAAACCTTTTGACAACACAGACTTTTCAGTATTAGTCTTGTTAAAAGTACATAGAAAAAAATTATTTGTATTTCTGGTTGGGTCATTATGAACATCATTGACGTACCTTACTTCATTATATAAGTATGATGGTAACATTTTGTCTTCTATTTTATAAATGACTATTAATGTTCTGTATACAATTCTTTGTTTTATATTCATTAAATTTAACACCTCTAGAATCATTCTGATTGGTGTGTATCTATTACATTTGAGAATAATTCTCATTGCCATTAATTTTTATTATAATTGTCATCAATATTATCTAATTAGTAAGTACTTCCTATAATCATATATTTACACTTTCTCACATTTATGCCGAAACTATTATAACACATCCATTCATATATTACATTAAGTTCCTGATTTATTATGCGTATTAAATCTACAACATGTTTTCCTATAATGTACAACATTTTGTCGTCTGCAAACATTTTAATATTACATTTGTCTACACATTTTATCATATCGTTAACGTACAGAATGAACAAAATTGGTCCTAAGACTGTACCTCGAGGTACTCCATATTTGGTTGTCATTGCTGGCGATGGACAATTTTTGTATTTAACTTTTTGTAATAATCCTGAAACCACTTTACCGCATTATCACATATCTTCAATTTTTTTAACAATAACTCACGATCAACAGTTTCAAACACCCTACGAAAATCCAAAAATACTGCTATAACTGTGTCACTATTCTCAATAGCTTTAACCCATGTATCACATATATTTAGAATTGCCTTTTTACAAGAGTGATCCTTACGAAAACCAGATTGGTTCGGCACTATTATTGAATTTTTATCACAATAATCTAACAGTTGTTCTTTCACTACTATTTCTAATGCTTTTTCGTAAGCCGGAACTGTGTTTATTGACTTATATTCTTGACACATAGTTGTATTTGTGACTTTGGGTACAGGAATAATAACAGACAACTTCCAATCAGTAGGAGATTTACCACTTTGCAGCGAGTTGTTTATAACATCAAGTAAACGATTTCCAATAAATATAAATCCATCTTTCAATATTTTTCTTGATATATCGTCTTCTACACCTGCTGTATTATTTAATGAGCTCACAATTTTTTTCAGATGAAATAACAAAGAAGAATTTTCTAATAGTTGAATACTGTCCGATACCACTGTATAATTGTTGTGAATCACATGTATTGCTGCTTCTATTTCAGGATTTTTTAAATAGTTTTGAGCTTTGGATATGGATTTTGATTCACTAGGGTTTAACTATAGAATGAAATCATTTACCCGTTGAAAATACTCATGGTAGTATCCAACTGCTACTAGCCATCTTCCCCAGCGTGTTAAAATAGACTGCTGTAGAAGTTGTATGTCAGGACAAGCCAACTTAAACTTATAACCCATTTAGAGGCTCTCACGAATATTTGTTTGCTATTTGTAATTAATGCATCAACTTCGGTATAAGTCGTCGAATTTCTTCGATTACCAAATGAAGCGTATGAACATGGCAAGTTACCTGTATTAAATTTTGAATCACATTAGTGTGGCGTTACATAATTATGCATCCTACATAAAAGAGTCGTAACACACTGGTTGCCTATATTACGGGAGAAACAGGATCATGTACACCCCCCTTTTCTCCTTTAGTTTTGAAGATAATTGGTTGAAATTTGGGATAACTTATATATAGTATAATAAGCGGGTTATTTTGACGTACAAGTGATTTTCTTTTCACTTCCGGTTTCGCCGGAAGTGACACTAACTTTCGATTTTTAAATAGAACACCCTGTATATCATTGCATTTTTGAATTCTGCATAATTTTCTGAATCCAAAGATACCGAATTAGTGCCATTCAGACGTCAATATTTTTTATAATATAATTTTTAGTTTTTCATTTAAGTGTGCCATGACGGTTCCGATTTATTCTAAATGCTACAAAAATCGAAATCTCGTCAAAAATCCTAAATTACGTGATTTATGAGCAAATAAAGTTCATCAAAATAGTTTTTGGGGCAAAACTCATTTTTTTTTTAATGGAACCACCATTTATTACTACTATTAATAAAGAATTTATTCATATGTCGTATGTGCGATAAATATAAACAAAATTACAGCTAAAGAAAATAAGAAAATACAATTTTGTGGGTGTTCCATTTAAAAATCGAAAGTTAGTGTCACTTGCGCTGAAACCGGAAGTAAAAAAAATCACTTGTATGTCAAAAAGTGCCCCTTATTATGTATATAAGATATCCCAATTTCCAATCAATTATCTTCAAAACTAAAGGAGAAAAGGAGGGTGTACCATGATTCAGTTACACCCGGTATATAACACTTTACCCTTATACTCATGAAAATAAAAGCGACAATTTTTATACTACATATTTTGTACATGATGGATGGGCAAGTAAAAGTTCCTAAAAATTTCTTTCAAGGGAGAAAAAAAAAAAATTCTGTGCTATGTTCTAACCGTCAAAAATTTTGCCTTTATGCTCATGACCATAAGTATAAATTCCAGAGGTACCTATAGGCAACCACTGTGCCATGACTCTTTCACGTAGGTTGTATAATTATTGTGAATTATATGACGACAAAACTAATGTGGACTGTTGTCCATTTTTAACTATGTATCGTGCTGCATCAGTGATTATCTTACACCCATTATATCAAGCATTTGTGTAACAATTTCTTGTACATTTTCTGCATGGACGCTTTGTAATATTTTACAAGCAAGGAAATACGGTGACGAGGACCCTCAAGGGTCTAAAATGCCAAAAAAATAGTCACATGATAGGCATATTAAAAACGTATATTGAGTTACTCAGTTTTTAGAGTCACCTCATTATGCTTAGCGCGCACCCCGATCATAAAAAATCGGCACTGCCAATGATACACTTTTCGTGCTTCACATTACAAAAAAAATTAAATGGTAAATCGGATACTAAATAAAGGTTTTATAGGTGGTGGTGCCTAAGTACAGTTTTTTCAATCGAAGTTATATGTGAAGGAAAAAATTATAAATAAAACATTGTTCCCTGGAAAACTTATTTAAAATTCAGTGATATAAGTGTGTCTTTTTAGTATGTACTTTACATCTCATATACCCAAAAAGTATTTATCTAACAGATATAATTATAACTACATATTTAATTCAATACAAGAAAATAATAACTTTAACCCAGAATTTAGAAAATAATTTATTACTTACCGAATATGTATATTAAAACAGAGATTAAAGCGAAATGAAACATGTTGACTGATCATCGCAATTAAGGTTAAAATGTTAACTCATTTTTTATTGATAGTGTTTCTATTACAATTCCGATAAGTGAACTATTTAATAATAACAAATAACGTAATTATTTTTTGTTTAAAAATAAACATATATATGAAATACAGACAACGCGGAAGACAACATAAATTATTAATGCCTCAAATTTAAGATGGTGCTAGTCTGGTATAATACTTGTCATGAAGAATGCAGTATCAGTAATGTTGTAAAGCTACGTACTTATTTGTGGACAAAGCTGGTGGCAAAAGCTTCGGAAAAATACTAAAAGTCGAATTGGAAATTGAAGTCACCGACAAAGTTAATACATCACAGAAAAGTTTCTCCATTTTTTTCATACATGTCACTTTCGGAATACTGGTTATTTTCTCTCGAAAACTTATTCTCGATTGTTATTGCTTTCCTGTAATTTGTATCCATTTTGCATAAATTTAATCCCATTAATTGCAACAATTTTTCAGATCCATAGTTTTGCATGCAATTTTTAAAAATATTCATGATTATTACACTGTTCTGATAACATAGGTCATGCTCACCATAATTCAGATCCTTGAACATGCCAGTATCAAAATACTTGAAAACAATTGTATCATTTCAATGAAAATGTAGATTAGTAGGCTAAGTTACAAGTAAATCTTTTATCTGGATTTTTTATTAGTATTAGTTACGTATTTGCCATCTGCACAAATACCTAAAACCGTCGATTCGTTGATTAAAAGTCCAGGTAACACTTACTCACTACTTTATTAAGTAATTAATAATTAACAACAATAAAGGACTTAACTAGTGTAATCGCAATTAAACACTTAGAAATCGATACTTTAGTCTCCAACTTATTTCTTCGTTACTCGCACAATTCCAAATTATGACTGAGCTTCTCGACTGTGGACCATATACAGCAAGCGCTGAATCAACTCGACCAAGCATTAAAGGAAAGCAAGTTGAAAAAATCGTGGACACATACAACCAAATCGTTCGACTTTGTCAGAATCGAAACCGGGAGTCGATAGGCAGTAAATCAGCTACGTTTGCCACTTAACGCTCTGGCCATTGCGCTACCGAGCATCGAGATTACCGGTTCTCAATTCTGTACTCAAACTCAGTTATCGGTTTCTGACTTCCAGCCTGCGCTGCGCATCGATCCTCGATCCTTTCTTAGTTCTCGGAACGTCTTGGGTGGGTCTTTGCCGTTTTTGGCTTTCAATTTGACTTCATTCCAGGTGTCATATTTCTTTTGTTATTAATTACATGATACGTAATTAAATTATATAAAATTGCCACAAAATATCATCAGCTTCCAAACAGTGCCAAACGTAAAAAATTAGATAGATAAGCACGTACGTGTACAAGAACTCGCCAACCGAGAACGGAATACAGCTGGGGCAATATCCGAACAATACGCAGCGCGCATTCGATTCCATCACATATCGCTGTTTTTCTCGGTTCTCGGATAATCATGTGATTCTTAAAATTCCTAGACAAATACTGGATTTTTTAAAAAGACTCAATTCCGCCCATCACTATCTAAAGCACAAAAAAATATTCTTGTCTTAGTGGATACAAGTTGGTGTTTCTAGACTGTTGACAAACGAGTACAAAAATATAAGCAGAGGTCGACAACCTCGTCCTATAAATGTTGGTTAATTACTTTGTTATTTATTTAATTAAATACGAATCCAATTATATACCTACAAATTAATTAAGTTTCAAATAATTATAAAGTATTATTACGTGTTTGCTATATACGCATACACCTCAAACTATAGATTCGTTGATTGAAAGTCCTGGTGACACTTACTACTTTATTAACTAATTAATTAACAACAATAATTTAAAGAATTACTTAACTACAATCACAATTAAACTTAGAAATTATTATTTTGGTTTCTAAGTTATTTCTTCTTTACTCGCACAATTCCAAATTAATACTGAGCTCCTGGAACCACTGTGTACCTTATATATCCACCTATGTAAAAATCAGCTTTCAATTATTTTGATGCATCGGGTATACTGCCGTTATTTTAATATTCGAATATCGCCATTCGAGTCAACAATTAATCATTTGGTGGCACATTTTCGACAATACAGTGGAGTTGGTGATCTTCCATGAACTGGAAGACCACATTCGGTGTAAATTGTTAAAATATTCAACATGATGGAGCATGTTGAGGATAGTCCAGAAACTTCAACCAGAAGATGTTCAGCCCAATTGGTAGTGTCTTGAAGGACATTTCAGAGAATGTTAAACATTTTTCTTTTTCTTTCTTGGGGATTACTACCACATGAATAATTCTTGGTTATTTAAAAAACACAGCTAGTTGTGTCCAGGATGCTACTGGAAAAATAAGCCTCTGCGTTTGTGACTTTTACATCAAAAGATCAGTCAGAGGCTTATCTTTTTAGATAACCACATTCATGTGGTAGTAAGCCCCAAGGAAGAAAAAGACAAATTTAGAAAATGCCACAAATAACGTTCAGACAAGATTAGAAGATTAAAAGTTCGTTTCCACCAACCGGCCACTGAAGAATATGAATTTGATTACAATCTGATGATGAATGATGAAACTCATGGGTTCGTAAATAAGCAGAACTGCAGAATCTGGACAACTGAGAGGTTCATAGTCTCATACTTCTTCTAAAACAAGGACATGCTACTGTGACCGCAAATAGTATCCAATATCATGGTTGATAATTTTTTGAGGCCAGCTGTTGAGGGCTGTCAGGATATGTGGTTCCAACAGGATGGGAACACAGATCTCACGGAACGAGCCACTATTGAAGTTTTGAGGAACATCTTTGACAAATATCTCATTTCCATAAACTCTGCTTTTAACTTGCCTCAGCGTTCGCCGTATTTGACGGCCTCCGATATTTTCCTTGGGAATATTTGAAGGAGAAGAAGATTGACGTGAACAAACCAACAACCATCTTTCAGCTGAAGAAAATATCTGGAAAATGCGCTCGAAAGAGCTCTATTTTGTGAAGCTGAAAACGGCGGTCTTTTACGTACCCTAATCTTTCACACAGAAAATCTCCATTTAATAAATTTCATTTTGCAAAAAAAGAAGAAAATTAAAAGCATTAGAAAACAAAACGTTATTAATATTTTAAGCCCCTTTGCGACGTTGTAGAAGAACGAAGCGAGATGAGACTCCAAGGTCCCGTGCGTCGGTTAAAATGACAGAGATGATGTGTTAGCTCGCTCTCGACCACATGTCTTACCACGGCCGTCATTCTCCTATGTATATCGTTTGCCGCCAATATACATTCAGTTTTCCCGGGACATAGCTCAAATCGATTGTGAAAATGAAATCCAATGTGATAGTTTACAGAATCTATAAATCAAATTGTTGAATGTTGGGCAAATTTGGTCAAAAATCAATAAGAAATAAATTTTTAACTGGGCAGTGCCATTTTAAGATTTTTTTGCGTTATTTTTCGTATTTTAATTAATGATAGAATGTCACTGCCTTTGAATATGTACAGTGTAAGTCAAATTCGATCCCCACCATTGGGATCTCGAAAACGGTAAGAAATAGTGTTGTTTAAATGGGGGTAAAGTTGCACAATTTTATGTCCAATAATATGACATAAAGAAATCGAGAAGATCCTCATTCGTTTTTGAGATAATTCAGAAAAGTCAAAATTTTGAGTTTTAATTTTTATTTTTTTTTTTGCTTTGTTTCAAAAGATATAAAAAAACTGAAAGAACTTCTTCATTGAGACTTTTTGAGCTCTACAATATGGCATTAAAACATGTAAATACGACGTTTCGTCAGATCGGGGCCACTATTAACTTTGTTTTCTCACATACAAACCTGGTATATATTTTTTATTCTTTAGGATTTTTTCATCCTGATTCCAACGATCTATGATACTCGATAATTTGAACAACATTTTCATCTCCAAAACTGATAATAAATCTTCAAGTGATTGAATTCCCTTAATTACAGCCCTGATTTTTTAGTAAATTTTTCATCTATCTTATAAGTGATATTTCCAAATACCTACCAATTTACACTGCAGTTTCAAATTACTATGTTCATTTATCCAATTTATTTTGGCGAATTCATATTCAACTAATTATCATTGTTTTTAAATATACCATTGCAGAAACAATTGAAAACGTCAATATCAACAAATATGACTGATTAAAACATTGTGTTGTGAAAGTAGCTGTAAATAATTATGTATTCCAATAAAGAAAAACGTGATATGGTTAAAGTGTATTATGCAATGAATAGAAATTCAACACTAGCCCTTGACCAGTATCATGAACTATATCCTGAAAGGAGATAGCCGGATCGCACGATTTTTCGACACTTAGATGAAAAAGTCGCAATAAAGAAGTTTTTTCAGTTTTTTTATATTTTTTTGCAACAAAGAAAAAAATAAAAATTAAGACTCAAAATTTTGGTTTTTCAGAAATATCTCAAAAACGAATGAGGATTTTCTCGATTTCTTTGTGTCATATTATTGGACATGAAATTGCGCAACTTTGCCCTTATTTAACTAACTCTCTATCTCTTAACGTTTCCGAGATCCCAATGGTGGGGATCGAATTTGACTCACCCTGCACATACATACAGTTTACTCAGACTTATTTGCAACATAAAAACGTCGGCTTCTTTGGTCCCTTTACCACATAGCAAAGAAGCCGACGTTTTTTATGTTGCAAATAATATTGAAATAAACTTTACATATATCGTTATAGAGTAGTAAAAGCAATAGAATAATATAATTCAAAATTGGTTTGTTTTCTACCCAAGAGGCACATGAAAAACTTTAAATATAGAGAGACATTTAATGAACGCGTATTATTCAGAAGTTGACTAAATATTCGATAAAATGTTCGTTCTGCTCTTCAGGCAGTTTTAATTACTACCGGTTTCGTTAATTTGAGTTTAAAAATATCGCCATACGTAATATCATACACGTTTATATTATAATGTCAATGTATGAATATATTTATTATAAAATAAACTGTTTCGAAGATACCCATTATTTATAATTTTTAAAAGTTTGCATATTTAGGAACAGTAATGATGTTTTGACCATATTTTTTCATAGGTGGTCGTGGAATAATTGTTTTCTTTTGACAAATCGTAATTTTAATTGTTTGCTAAAAAAATGTATAACCATCAGGAAAAAATTTGTATATCATTTATGGAGGAATATCTCGTAAATTACGTTCTAGCCTTGAAAACAAGAAATTCATGTGAAAACATTGATAATGAAATACTATACGGTGTAATTTAAAATTGTAGAACTTGTGATTCTAAATAAAGATTCTTTTACACTTTGCCTTTATATCGTTCTCGGGAGACACTAGAGGCTAATAACAAGGTGTGGCACACTGTAAGTATATAAATTTCGAGAGGACCAAAGGCCAAAAGGTATAAACATATTCGTATTTTGGTATATATTATTTATTATCATTTGTTTATTTATTTATTTCTCTGCTCTCATCCTCTGGAAATCTCAACAGGTAAAATCAATTGAAAAATGCTTTTGAAGAACTAGTGGGGGTTGGTGTATTTCTCCCAAACGGAGGCTCCCAAGTAACAATTTTAGTTTTAAAATGTCCTACAAGACATCCTCAAAGTTTGTTTCTAAGACGTTTATAAACGCAAATAGTTTGGAATTACCCCATAAAACTAAAATCCTTATAAGAGTACAGGGGTCCACCTAGGGAAGAACCTACATGCCTCTTTTTAAAATTACTATTAAAACTTTCAAGTTTTAATGAATAAATAAATAAATTTCCTATAATTTTTACATAAAACTAAATTATTCCCAAGCATTTATATCATTAAATTACAAATTCATTATTACATAAAAAGGGTTAAATCATTTTATTATAATTTTGGCAGGAAACGTATGAATTCAAACTATAGAGTCTAAATTATTCAGCTAAGTAAAAGAACACACAGTAATCATTTAATATTTTAAAACGTTGACAAAACTGTACAAAATCTCAAAGCATTATCCAGCCGAGAAGAGATAACATAAGCAAACCGATGTAAACACGTAGGGTTGTAAGAGTTTTTACTAAGAATAGGGTCAAAGGGGAATAAACATAGAGTCATTATATCACTTCTCACCTAAAGTATCGAGTTTAATTTCATGGGTAAAGTTTAGCGTTTGGCTATCTCCGTCTAGCTTGTAGGCTGGGACGACGAATTGACTCACGGGAAATCATATAAATACGCGAGGCAGCGTACGATCGTGGTTACATCTCTGACAGCCCCAAGCGATACGCTTTGGTTCTAACGAATCGGGTACGAAGAGATTGTCCAGTTCTACGTGGCAGAGTCGTGCCACATATCTGACAACCCCAAGCGTTACGCTTTGGTTCTGAAGAATCGGGTACGAAGAGTTTGTACGACTCTCTGTAATCTAGTTGTGCTCCAGGTCGACTCTGACAGCCCCAAGCTTACGCTTTTGTTCTACGGGATCGGGAAATAAGAGAGTGGCCATGTCTTGCAGTTATAAGTAGTATTGGGAGCCGCGCTACATTAGCGTGCACTCGCCACCGACGCCGCCGTCGATATGAAGGCGAGTAACTCAGGCGTTACTCAAGAATCCGGGGGAGTGGGCCCCGCGGAACTCTCCGTGTATACCAGAGTTGGTAAGGAGGGCATTTAAATAATTATAATACTGCGTTGCCATTTTCTACGTACTCGTGCTCACTAAACGTCATGAAACCAATTCAATTTCTTTGTTCCGACTGAAATGGCAACGCTAAACAAAGTACGACTCTATATGCTTGGGTTTCGCGGTTTTTAACAATATCTGACCGATGGTACCACATGATTTACGGATAGGGCTTTTTTGTTATAATGCACTGCTCATTACATGTTTACTAATAATTAGTACAGTCGATATTAATACAGATCGGAGCAGAAATACTAGTTGGAACTTTTCCTTCATTTTTCAAGTTAGGTCAAAATAAGTTAATATACAAATTAATTAGTGTCCAGTTGAATCTGTAATATCTGTAACTTTATCAAATTGCACTACCCGTATGGGGATCAGAGTGACCTTGTCTCACGACAGGCGTCCGGGGCCAGATAACCAGTGTATACCGCTTAATGATTTATGGCTATCGCTCCCATAAGCGTGCCGCAGTACAAGCGACGTCTGCCAAATTAACAAATCTACAGAGTAGTTCGTTTCATGTTGGTTTAAACCTTGATTGGTGGCATGCATTCGACACACCCAAAAACAATACGGGCAGTTGCTCGTCATATGTCAGAGTTCCTCATATGCATCGAATCTTCATTGGCAAGCGTCAGTTGTATTGATGGTACTGTTTTATGGTAGCACCAGCCCGCGAATTAAATAACAAGGCATGGTTGTCGGTCTCTGCCCGGCTCCTGTGACAGGAGACGCTCTGGTGCCACATACAAGGGAAGTTTGCACCCATATGTAGAGTTCTACATATGTCATTTAAACTACGAAGCGGAAGTTTCCGCTCATGTAACCAGGTTTGGTTACATTGCAGGTTCAGCTCGCCAAATATCCATGTATCTCTTATAGACAGTTGTCTAAGTATAGAAATAAAAGGTGTGAAAACGTTATTTGTGTTTCCTTGACTTATTTCTACTTTCAGGTACAAAACTGAATTCTAAGCACATTAGTAATAATAAACATAAAGTCAAATCTTATATTAAATACTCTTTTAAAACAGATATCAGTGCAGTGCAGGTTAAGGGTCATAATAATTGCTATAAGTATACAAATCAAATTAAAGCAAATTAAATCTTATAAATGAAACAAAGTAATACCAAACTTTATAAACGTACCTGGGAGGTTACAATAACATAACCAATTCGGGGTTCTACCACTAAAACTAGACGATCACGAAAAAGGCCAATTAATTAATTAAGTATTACCTGTCGCTTCACGACAGGTGAGACTTAGAAAAAGGGGAATAAATTAAATACTAAATTATACGAGGGAGGGTTGGGTTATTACACTGGTGCCGTGACCAGGATAAAATTAACAATAAATGATAAGAGGGGGGGGCCGTCACAGTACTCTATGTGGGCCGCATGCATAATTACAAAATAGACATATATGGCGAATACTGAGAACGATTCAGCTTATAAATGGGCTACTTATAATGAGATGTTAAGATTTCTCATAGAGGACTGAAACATATGTTAGATATTTCTAAAAAATTCGAGCGCGAGACAAATTTTATAAAATATATTATTAATTTTTTTTTTCGTTGACTTAAAAATCAATAAATCAGTTGCTCAAAATATGGTTAAGCGTTAATAAATTTTTAGAAAACTTTTCTATTAGAAATTACAATTTTTTGTTCAATACGCTACAAAAATGTTTTTGCATGTGAAACGATAAATACGAAAGGAATCTGATACTGATGATGAAGTATTATTAGAGATCAGAAGGTAATGATAAATGACGTCAATTCCAGGGTTGCCTCTAGGTGATGCGTCACCGCGTAATTGTGTTATTGCATATATGACATAATTAATTATCTTACCTTGTGGTTGTTTTGGTGAATACGTTAACATCCAAAGTTAATACGAAAAGGGTTGAAAATATTGGTAACACTAACGCACACACGTATTTTCAGCTAGCGATCACAAAAGTAAGAGTATATTACTAATATTTGTTGTAAAAGTTAATCTCTGGTGCTCTTATTAAAAAATCCATTTGTATTGTGAGAAGGACTGCAACATCGACAGATGTAATTAGCTCTAAATTAAAATATGGGAACTTTTTTAGAAACTACACATTTATGTAACGTGTGTAAAATTCTCCTTCTTTGCCATTTAAAAGTTCATTTCAAGTGTGACATCTGCCACCCCGCAGAACGATGACCCGAAAATCAAAAGCAAAAAAATGATTTGAAAAAAATCTTTAAAAGGCAAAACGAAAAAAATCATTAAACTCGTGAGGGGCGTGTAGATATTGGAAAAATAAATGAAAAAATACCCCTACACTTCATGTTGACTCTGGAATCCTACTAACATCTGCTTTAGTGTCCGGACCTTTGGACGAAAAACAAAAAGTTTTGAAAAAAATTCTTTAAAAGATTGAATAGATGTATGTATATATAAACATAAACTGACCAAAGAGTCCTTATATTTCGTGAAGAGATGCAGATATAGAAAATAACAGCCCCACACACTGTGTAGACCTTGGCAGCCTACTACCATGTGCAAAAGTCTCAAGAGAGAGAGATTGCTGTTAAAAACACAGAGCATACGAACACACGCGTTAATGGTCTATCTGTTCGGGAATGTGTCATTAGGTGTTTACAAAATAATAATATATCTACGTCAAAATCGTCACTGGAATTTATCGCTGCCTTCCGATCTCTAATTTATTATTCTTATTGGCACTTATAACTTGGGAAAAAATAACTATATTTTCATTTTAAAAAACGAGTACATAGAGAGATGAAACACCTTTCAACTCAGGTGCAACATGACCTCCTTGCAATTTAAAAATTTGGAGTTGATAATGCCTCTGACGCCATCTCTGAATATTAAACACCAATTGATTATACAAAAAATAGTTCAGTCGATATAATTCAACCACAATTGTTTCAGAAACTTAAGACAGTGATGTATAAATAAAATAATATCTTATGAAGACTTGAGATGGGCAATGTATAAATAAAATAATATCTTATGATAACACCGTCAAATGGCAATTAAGTAATCTCATTCATTTGATAGTGGTTGCATCATGCGTCCTAATAATATATTAAATACTGACTATCATGATAATTAAAATAAGAATATATGTTGACTGATATTTAACACAAAATTTTTGGATTAAAATTTATATTATCTTCGTTCTTTTTCCCTTATATTTCTTAAATTTCAATGATATAAACAATCATGTATGGTATACTAAAAATACCATTACTAACAATAAGTAACTGAATTTTTTTACTACTGAGAATATTAAGGTATTTCTACATAAAGAAATACTAGTATACATAATTTACAAGCAAAAAAATAATTTTAAATTATGTTTCTTTACCTTTTTAATATTAACTGTCTAACAATTCACTATTCTTTTCGATTCAAACATGGCAACTGTTATTATATTCACATTAGTGCATATAATTTGTCGGAAGCAAATAACCTTAGTGTCACAAAGTCAGTATTTAACTATTCTAACTTCTAATGTGGGAGTAAAATATCAAATATCCATTATCACAAAATATATAGTATACAATATTGGAAAAAATTTACTTAGAGTGCCTGCTTTATGTGTGTGTGCATAAAGGATAAAAATAGCAAAGTCATATATGCAACAGAAAAAACTGTTTATCACTGTTGCTTTTTTCTGCATTATTGTGTTTACGAAGTAATTTCTCCTTCTCATCGTATCCCTTCCACATGGGATCCGGTACGCCTCCAGTCCTCAGTCATCACTCATCACATCCCTTCCACATCTGATCCTTTCCCTTTCTACACTAAGTTTACTGTAGAAAGAACAAATAACAATGTTGCCAGATGTCTGGTAATTACCAAAATCTACAATTTGGAATTTTAACTGGTAGTTGTTAATGGAGCCTCTAATAATGGCATAATCTACGATAATTTTTTGGGAGCGTCACTTTTTATATAAAATTATTTACACCTTGAGAAATAACTAAAATCGTTTCATGTAAAGTGCATATGACATGAATACTGTTCCATTTTACTAACTGCGATGAACATTTGGCAAAGTTTAGTTAGTAGCATACGAGATTTTGTTCATGCAGCTACACTCATTTATTTTATAATTATAAAATAAATGCTACACTGCACGAAAAATGAGAGCTCTACCCCTCTTCTGCAATAAGTGCAGACTGCATGCAGTGCTACATGTGGACGCATTTTTTCAAAAAGTTATCGTAATTTAATCAAAACCAAAACGATCAAACCTATAACCAAGAATCAATTAATGACAAACATAATAAATGGTATTTTATTAAGTTTAGAATGCATGAAAGAATCATAAAATTCCATAATATTATACAAAAATATAAACGAAAATGAAGATGATAGTATAATTTCTGAAGTCGAACTTGTTATTATTTGAAAAGTTTCTATTCAATATACTTGTAACTGTTTTACTTTTGTTTATTTATTTTTTATAATAAAGTTTTTGAATGTTGACGTATTAATTGAAGTGTCTGGTAATTTTTTCTTAAAATCTGTTAAATTTATTGTTACTTTCTGATAATCACACCTTCAAAATCTGGCAACACTGCATGAAACAATTTTGTGATCACGTGGTTGTCTCATTTCTTTTATTATTGCGTCAGCCGCTCGCGTGGTAAATTAAACTGGCATTTCTCCTTAACTTAAAAATGTACATTATGTTTATACAACTGAAGAAATAGCGCAAATAATCAAGTGTTATTGCGGCTGTAATACTGCTGAGGGAGTTATCGGGCGATTCATTTTTACGTTTGAAAACTGTCCTGCCCCGACGGTTCAAACTGTATTAAACATCATTCACAAGTTTGAGTCTGTGGAATGTGCGACGAATTCCAGAAAAAGTAGTCATTTAAATGACGAAGTCAGTGTCAAGTCCATAGACCATTTTCACAAGTACCTATATGGACAACATTTTAAAGTTCGGACCGACCATGCTGCATTAAAGTGGTTATTGCAATTGAAGACTCCGGAAGGCTAACTAGCTCGCTGGATAGAAAAACTGCAGCAGTACGATTTTAAAATCGAACATCGTCCTGGAAAATCCCATAGATATGCAAACGCTCTCTCCAGAAGACCCTGTCGGGAAGATTGCAAGCACTGCCACCGGGTGGAAAAACAACAAGGGATAATAATTGTAAACACCGTTAAAATTGATGTTCCTGACGACTGGACAAAAGAGACATTAAGAGAAGAGCAGTTAAAAAGATCAAGAACTGGTCTTATTCTGGAATGGAAAGAAAGAGGAGCCCGACCTAGCTGGAAGGACATTTCAGACAAGGCAGTGAGACTGAAGGCTTTGTGGGCACAATGGGATTCCCTTAGAGTAGAGGATGGACTATTGAAAAAGCTTGGGAAAGTCCAGATGGGAGGGGAAATTTCTTTGAGATTGGTAATTCCCAGGTGTCTCATACCAAAAGTACTCCAGGAAGTGCATAATGGAACATCTGGCGGACATTTTGGCATCAACAAAACTCTCACTAAAGTACGCGAACGATTCTACTGGGTGAACAGCCGCCAAGATGTGGAGGCTTGGTGCCGCAAATGTGAAGTTTGTGCGGCAAGTAAGGGGCCACAGACAAGAAGTAAGGGCCAAATGAAACAATATAACGTAGGGGCTCCTTTTGAGCGAATTGCGATCGACGTAGCTGGTCCAGTCCCCGTGACAGATAATGGGAACAAATACATCTTAGTTGCCATGGACTATTTCAGTAAGTGGCCTGAAGCTTATGCCATATCCAACCAAGAAGCAGCCACTGTCGCTCAAGCTCTAGTAGATAATCTAGTATGTCGATTTTGCGTGCCCCTAGAATTACATTCGGATCAAGGAAAAAACTTTGAATCAGGGGTGTTTCAGAAGATGTGTCGCTTACTGGGAATTCATAAGACAAGAACAACAGCCCTACATCCACAATCAGACGGAAGGGTAGAGAGATATAATAAAACCATGGAGGAGCACCTATCCAAAGTGGTTGAGAAGCATCAGAGAGATTGGGACCGTCACTTACTTCTTTTCCTTATGGCCTACAGGGCCTCCATTCATGAAACAACAAAACAGACGCCGGCTCGCGTGATGTTTGGATGTGAGATTAGACTGCCATGTGACTTGGTGTTTGGCACACCAGATGAGGAGCGGCTTTCCATAAATGACTACGCCGATGAAGTTGGTGAATGGCTAAGGAACATTCATGAGCTGGTACGAGACCGAATTGGCATAGCAAGTGATCGCATGAAGGCACGTTATGATCTTAAAGCGATTTCAGGAGGGTTCCAGGCTGGAGATTTGGTTTGGCTGTATAACCCACAACGAAAGAAAGACAGGTCCCCGAAGCTTCACCCGCCCTGGGAAGGTCCTTCACTGTCGTCACTAGACTAAACGACGTTGTATACAGAATTCAGCAAAGTCCAAAATCCAAGATGAAGGTGGTGCATATAGAGAGACTAGCCAAGTATGCAGGGAACAATGAATTGCCTGATCGGGACGTTCAGGCTTAAGGAGGGGGCAGTGTTACGCCACTGGACTGTGTAGACTGGTTAGATGAGACTGGAATTGTACACGAACGGCCGGGAATATTCTGGAATGCCCTAGACCCTGTGAATGGATGTATAAATAAGACACACAGATTCAATCTTAAGTTGAACGTGAACGAGTAAAGAAGAAATAAGAAAGAGACTTATAAGTGTTCAAGTGTGATTATAGTTAAGACAGTAATTAATCTATTGTTGTTAATTGTTAATTAGTAAATAAAGTAGTGGATAAGTGTTACCTGGACTTTCAATCAACGAATCTACGAGTAGAGGTGTTTGTGTGGATAGCAAACACGTAACAGTATTCATTTTAAATATTTGTTTTTAGCGAATAGTAAGTTGTACTGTTTCTAGCTATTTAGTGGCTATTAACTTTACCTTTTATAGTTGAATTCTTGTATTAAAAATTGTGAAAGTGTTTATTGCAGTAGCTAAGTAACTATTTTTCACTAACATCATCATATGTACAAAAATGTCAAGTCCAATAAAAATGTAATTAATCGGTGATTTTCCATTCGTTTAGTTTGGTTAGTTACAAAATTAGCATATTTATTGATTTGGGTCTTTTGGGTTTTTTTTCAAAACAGTTGTTTTTTTTATATTAGTTGGGGGTTTCTTCTTCTGACAACTCTATCTGGGTGTCCACGTCGAGTGTCGATTCGAATTAATAGCATGAATAGCTAACACTGTCTATTAGTCAGGTTGCCTGTGAAAGAACATTTTCTAAACTAAAATATATCTTAAACAATTAAGATCTTGTGTGACTCAAAGCCATATTGAGTCTCATTCATGTTAATAACTGCGAAAAAAAGACATTTTAGTGTTATTAAAAACTTATGAAATTATTAATTTGGTTGCTAAAACTAGCAAAAACTTTAAGGATCTCCTCTTCTAACGTCGTAATGTCATAGATTTAAGAAAGTAACTATAGTCCAAATTGCATATTTGAATTTACATATATATATATATATATATATATATATATATATATATATATATATATATATATATATATATATATATATTTTATATGTATTTTAATGTTAAGAGTTGGCCGTTGTTGTATTTTAATATTTTTTATATCTATTAGATATCTTATTTTTGTTTTGTATATTTTACAAGAAAATTACACAATTTTCATTTTTTGTATTTCTTGTATGATTGCAATAAAGAAAATGCAAATAAATATAGGTCTCTTATTCACCAACAAAAAAGATTAGTTCCTCTGGTAGCACGCGCCAGTCCGGCACTGGTTATATAGGGAAGTTAATCACCCTAAAAAAAAAGTCACGTCAAGGTCTGTTATCGATATTATGTGTGATATGTTATCAAAATTTTGTGGACGCGATATTTCAAGAAAGTATCAACGTACAATATTGCGTAAAAAAAATCATTATACGATATCACAGTATCATTTGTGCGCTCGAGCACTATGGACACTTGTCTTTCATCCCTGGGCCCCGGATTCTCGGCCAAGGAGTTCAGATTTTTTAGAAAAAATTTAATCCTAGCATACTTGGGTAATGGGTGTGTGCCCATTGTCTACAAATGTGTAGTCACCTGCCGTACAAGGTTACTAAGTCGACTGAGTAGTTTTTACTTAACTATGACTTTGCAATAATCATTATTTCCACAGTATTACGTCGCCACGTTCCAGGGACATCTCCATAACGTTACAACTACCAAAAAATTGTTACCCATTTTGGTCGCAGATACGTGACAGTTTCAATTATATACCAACGACAAAACCCATTAAACTTCCTTCGCTAGTTGATGGTACAATACTCATCAGTAGAGCTGTCCGAGGTCACCTGGCCGACAGAGCCGTCATATGACTCATATGTTTACATCATATCATAATACTTGAATAAGTACAGTAAATGGAAATAAATTTTAACAATAATGTTACATTTTATAAAAATTTGTATAAAACTCACCCTTTTAAGCAGATTTATGAAGTAGTTTGGTTGTCGTCATCACAAAGTGGGGAAGATCTATAGTATAATAGCATCAGGTATGTTTCTACAGCTGTCTCCGTCAGCGATGTTCGCTTTGGTGAAAAAATATGTTTTGCATTTTGAAAATGACCATTCGACATCTACGGATGTAATACAAGCATAAGTAAAACAATCTGTGAACTCACTTAACGCAGTTGTAGATGCACAATCACAAATTTGTCTTAATTTGCTAAAATCAGGATCTTTCTGTAATACACTCTCGAATTTTTCACTAACGCGATTATTTTTTGCGTCATTTATAGCCTGTAGCTGTGTATTTACGTCGTCCACTATTTGCAGCGATTCCACTAACGACAACGAACTATTTTGCAATTTTTCTATTGCGTCGTGTAGTCCTCTATAATTGTTATCAATAGTTTTTAAATCTGTTTCAAGGGAAACGTCTTGAAAGCTTGTCTGGTTTTCCCCTAATAGCTGCAGCCTCGTTAGGGTTGAACTGTAGTATCACAGCTTTTATTTGTTGAAAATATTCAGCATAATAAAAAGCCGCTTTCAACCACGTTCTCCAACGTGTAAGAACCGGTTCTGGTGGTTCAGGGATACCAGGACACTGTCTGTGAAATGCTCGAAGCCGTTTAGGAGATTTGAGAAAAACTTTTTTTGTATTTGCTATTAATGCGTAGATGCATGCTCTGGAAAACATTTTCGAATCGTTTCTGCCACAAGATGTAACGCATGCACTTTACACGTAACATGTAAAAACCTACAATTGTCTCTTTGAAAAGAACAGCCTACCATGCGCATTGTCGCAGCACCATCAGTCACAAACATCAATACTTGACTTGTTGAAAGTTCAAATTTTTCGAATGTCTCCAACACCCCGTAATTATTTCGCCAGTACACGCAATTAGTCTTTTACTAGCTAGTAAAAGTGGAAATGTTAGTTTAAGAGGGCCCAGTATACGTACTGTAATATTTAAAATAGAATTTTTTTTACAGTCTGTCGTCTCGTCAATACATAACCAGAGCCGTGTATTTTTTAATCCACATTTAATCCTATTTACAATGTCTTCACGAACAGCTGGAATATATCTACGTAACGATGTACGACTTGGTAAGTTCACCTGGGGATTGTATTTATTCCAAAACTTCCGAAATGGTTGTTTATCCAGTATGTGTAGCGGAATATTACAGGCTATTAACATTAACAATAAATCAAACATAAACTGAGTTGTCAAAGGCATGCCATTTTTTTTATTTTGATGTTGCACGGTGTTGATGACGACGACAATCTGTTTTGTGCCAGCACATTAAGTCTTGATTACAAACTTTACAAATTATTTTGCATCCGTCATAGAATAAATCCGGAAATTCACCGATAAATTTATTCACTGTGTCCGCATACGGTCGTTTTTTACCCTTTGGCGCGTTTGACATTATGTATAATTTATAGGTACAACCTCACGCATTAACCTTTCAAATAGGACTGCAGCGTAAATCACTTCTAAATCGGCACGTGTGACGCCATCGTAAGACCGTGGCTGTACTCCAGCCACCTCGGACAGCTCTACTCATCAGGTTAAAGTCACCACCACCTACCGAGATGCTCTCTTTCTGGCGCTATTTGTAGTGGTGTATGCTAGAAAGGGAGCATCTCGCAAGGTGGTGACTTTAAGTTGATGAGTATGGTAAATTCCGATGACTTAAAATGCAGTTATAAGCTTCGGCTTGCCGTTCTTACTATCGCAGTGATAATTTTCAACTATATCTGCCTATTTAGGCGTTCAGCAAACCCAGGAATGTAACTCATTCTCCTCCTTACAAATAATAGTATGCCGTTTGCAGTTTACACCTAATTCGTTAATTCTGTCCAAATTAGGATATCCCTAACCATAATCAATCTCATTATTTATTTATATTGACAAACTCTCATCGAGAATTTTTTAGAGCCAGCATTTCGGTTAAATTTTTTATTTTGCATTTTTCTTATGAAGGACTACTTACTTTCGTATATGTATTTTTCCCCTTTATACTTTTCCTGCAATCAGTGTGTTATGTTAAATCTAAATTACAAAACTATTTTATATTTTCTGTGTATTTTATAGATTTGAAGTTGAAAATAATTCTCAACTATAATTAAAATGAGCTCGCAAAACCACACTAGAAAACATTAAACAGTAATTATGTATTATGTATACTAAACAGTTATATTATGCTTTATACGGCCACACTTCATAGCCAGATATGCAAAGGAAAATTTTAATGATAATCGTGATTCCAAGAGAATTATGTTAATTAAACTCAAATAATAGTTTCGTATCTTTGTACAACGATACGTTCTTAAAAAGATAACAAAAGTGTGGTATTTTTAAATTAATTGCTGATGTATGTTATTTTATTTCTAATTCATTAAAAATATGTACTTAATAAATCGAGAAATTGAAAGTCAAATGTAACAATTCTGTTATCAGTACAACTGATATTTTAGGTTTTTCCGATAACATCCGGGTTCTATTAATTTCTAAATAGTGGACAAGATGCATGGTCCGAAAATAAAAAAAAACGGCACAAAATCTGACAGTTGTCAGTGTTACCAATTACTATCTATCTACAAGATTTTTCCAAAAAATCCAAATTGGCGAATAGCTCGAAAACCTGACTTTGTATTAAGATAAGTGTGTTCTAAATGACGTATTATATCAGCTCCTAAAAGGTTTGTATCGACCTGCATAACACCCTGTATAAAAATGAGGATAGTTCTCAAGGTTTCATAATTTTTGTGTACCCTGTATATCGTACATCGATTATCTCTGTGCGAATCTTAATTTTAAATAAGTAAAATTGTTTGTATAGAGTAATTTTTTTCCGAAGAGTAAAAAATAATTATTTTCTTCCATTCGTAGCAGAAATCCACACTGTATTCATAAATATTTATTTTAATTTAAATTAAACAGCCGAATTACTAATTGCCTTATTGTTACAGAATTCCACATATTATGGAGTAACCCCGGTACGAGTTTACGGTAAGTAATGTGATATGTTTCACGGCTAGAATATACATTCATTTATTTCAGAAATTTGACAAATCATGATATTTTTCTTCTTAGATAAATTAGTAAGAAATATTAACATTTGTGTCTTTAATAGTAACGGGCAGGGTTCGTATCTACGACCAGTACTATGTCCAGGGTTATTCATTATATTTAGGCCATCCTTTATTATCGTTATTATTAGAGATAGAAAATAAAGTTTCGAATAAAACTTGTAGGGCTGTAACTGACCCCTTTAATAAGTTAATGGATGCACAGTGGCGTGCAGAAATTGAGGAGTACAAGAAGCAATAATATATTTTTTAATGGAATGCCCTATGTATTATTGAATTTTTGAATTACTCTTTTTTTTAACACTGACGTAGTTTTCCACGAAACACCAAAACACTGTATACTGTACTCGACGCGCATTTTGCCAACCAAGTTAGCATCGTCTGAAGATGATTAAAACGAAATTTATGCTAACAATCTACCCTGTTTATACCTAAACTATTGTCACGGTTCACCGAAACGTTGCGGTTTGGTGAACCGTGACGCACTAACTAATAAAGCGGGCTACTTGGTATAGGCCCTCTGTCACTATTCATACTATTTTTACACTTTATGATTTCCAAGCTTTCAAATGCATCCAGCTGTCTAGTATTTGTTAATTCCTAATTAATCTTAAATTGCTAATATATATTTTATGGTTGTTCTCAAACGCATGTTGGGCTACACTAGACTTATCGGTTCTACCATATTTAAGATGGGCCATATGATCTTTGAATCTAGTATGAATTAATCGCCTAGTCTGTCCAACATATTTTTGATTACAGTCCTTGTAGCTAATTTCGTAAATCGCGGACTTTTCGTTTGTTTCAATTTTGTCTTTTGGATTGCCTAAAAGTTGTTGTTTCCCGATGAATAAACCACTAAATAGGGTAGATTGTTGGCATAAGTTTAATTTTATCATCTTCAAATAATACCAACTTGGTTAGCGAAACGCGCGTCGACTGCAGTATATAGTGTTTTGGTGTTTCGTGGAAAACTACTTCAGTGTTATCTTCAAATCAAAGATTCCAACCCACTCCAGGACTACGATGGCTTGACGGTCAACGGAACTGAATCTGTATCATAAGATTAGTGCTAAAATTAAATTAATGGGGTCAGATATTTGGTTTCTAAAAACTTGCAAATGTAGTTCAGTATTTCCAAATTTAAAATTCCAAATTCTTTACACATTTCAAATAAAGTTATAATGTTTGCAAAGCAGAAATGGCTCGATTTAGAAATTAAGTATCTGTACAGTAAACTAAGTACGCTTGATTTACAAGCATATGGACTTTACAAAAGGCTTACCTATGAGTTAAATAATTTAGAACATGAACAATGGTGTGACTTTCAGAAGAACATGTTTATATCAATTAACACAAAATTTATTAAGAACATGTCACAAAATAAAAATTCAAAAAATTAATCGGTAACACGTCAAAAGAAAGTGTCCCTCAAAAAGTTCTCAGCATTGTAGAAAATCATTCCTCACAGTCGTTTGATAAAGAAGAAATTAATATCCTTAACAAGGGATTAAATTTTGCTTTACCTGCCCCTGAAGGCATTTTAGATCAGATTGTTGCAAGTGCTGAAAGTTCAATTCAATACCTTCCTGATTCCTCTAAAGGATTTGTCAGAGAAGCTTGCAGAAATCAAATCTTGACAAATATTGTCACTACAGTAAATAAAAAAGTCAAAATCTACAAAAGACAGAAAAGTTATCAAACGGTAGCGTGAAAAAGATTGAAAGATTGTTTTTATTTAAAGGCTGGTAAGGTCAATAAGGTTGTTATTTTAGATAAAGAGGACTATTATGAAAGGGTAGACAATCTGATTAGTAATGGGCCTTATAAAAACTTTCTAGAAATCCATTACCAAAAATGGTTACTGAAATAAGAAATGTACTTAAATCCTGCAACAACCTTATTACTCCAGATTTAAATAGTAAGTTACATGTATCTAACCCAAGTGTACCTAGATTGTGCTGCTTGCCTAAGATACATAAACCAGGAAAGTCGGTACGTCCTGTTGTTTCAGCAATCGGATCGCCGACTTACCACCTATCAAAATGATTAACAGAAGAGTTCGAAAATTTACCTATTGCACCACCTAGTTTCTTTGTGATTAATTCCAACGATTTCATTAATAAGGTGAAAAATATTCAGTTGCAAGAAGGTGAAATTTTGATCTCCTTTGACGTTTGGTCATTGTTTCTAAGTGTTCCGATACCACAGATCTTGGACTAAAGGATCTACTCGAATTAAACAATCTCAGTTAAGATACAGTAAAAGAATATCTTAAACTCACTAAACTTTGCAGCAAAATTGTTTTTGATTCAACGATAATTTCTTCGAACAACATGAAGGAACAGCAATGGGTAACTCTTTGTCACCATTCATTGCCAGTCTCGTCATGAACAGATTCGAGACGGAAGCAAAAGAAGAATTCGAGTATTTCCCCAGGGTTTGGCTTAGGTATATGGATGATATTTTTGCAGTGTTCGATACAAAAGTTGCTGATATTGATAACTTTGTATCTAAACTAAACAGTCGTTTCGCGTCAGTTAAATTCACATATGAAACTGAAAACTCTGGATAACTACCATTTTTAGATGTATTAATAATTAGAAATAGTGAAAATAAGTTAGAATTTGACATATACAGAAAAGATACCAGTACTCTAAGATATATCCCTAAGGACTCTCACCATTGTGCTCAACACAAAATGGCGAGTTTTCATTTTCTAGTTCATCGTCTATTAAGCTTCCCCCTCAATAAGGAGATGTTTGAAAAAGAAAAGGTATTGATTAAGGATATACCTGCGATTAATGGATATTCTGTAAGTTTAATTGATAAAATAATTAGGAAACGAAAGTTTAAAGAGTCGCTTCGAAATTCCTCGACCTTTCAAAATGAAAGAGAAAATCTGAAATTTGTTCGATTCCATTCGATCTTCGATTCACCCGTGGTATTGGTAAGATTTTTAAAGGTGTAGGTATGACAGTGGTTTATTCATCGGGTAACAAATTACAACAACTTTTAGGCAATCCAAAAGACAAAATTGAAACAAACGAAAAGTCGGAGATTTACGAAATTAGTTGTAAGGACTGTAATCAAAAATATGTTGGACAGACTAGACGATCAACTCAAACTAAATTCAAAAAGCATATGGCCCATCTCAAATATGGTAGAACAGATAAGTCTAGTGTAGCCCAACATGCGTTTGAGAACAACCATAAAATAGATATTAGCAATTTAAGATTAATTAGGTTAGTTACATTCAAGATGGCGCCAAGTGAACAAGTGGATCCAAAGTGCTCCAGCATTATTAGTTATAAATGCTGTAAAAATAAACCTTTTTTAAATTACGTTTGTATAAAGTGCTCTAGTGTATTTCACAAAAGCTGCATTCTTCGTAATAAAAATAATATATCATTTATAACACAAAATAAAGTAATTTGCTGCAAAGAAGATAGCTTCTTAAGTGAAAAGGATGACACAAGTGTACTAGAAAAAACAATTAGTGAATTATATGAAGACGCTGATATGAAAAACAATTATATAAAGAAATTAAGAAGTGAAAATGAACTAGTTTTACAGGAAGCTTTAGAAATTGAAAATGATTTAAATAACAAATGTAAAGAACAACAAGAACTAATAAGTGAACTAAAAAACCAAATAAAAATTCTAAACAAAAAGTTAGTAGATAAATGTAAAAAAATAAAAACAGGTGATAAAAATTCCCAAACAGACAGTGGTGTAGTAAATAAGGGACAAAAGAATAAGCACTTTAAAAATAAGGAAGTTCAAACTGACTTACCAATCTCAATAAATACGGATAACACCACTATTACATATGATATTACAGATCATCTGGCTTCGGGAAATACTGATGAAAAAAATGAGGTAATCAGCGTTAAAAATAGCGAAAGCACCATAAATCAACAACTGAAAGAACAACTTTCGAATTATACTATAGAGGAACAGATTACTAAGAAAGCAAAAATTTTGATACTGGGTGATAATAACGGACGTAATTGTGGAAATGTTATAAGCAGGATTATAAGTCAATATAATAATACCGAAGAATATGTTGTATGCTCACATTTCAAACCAAATGCCTACATGGAGGATGTGGTGGAAAATGCTGACAAGCTGTGCAGAAACTACGATAAATTTGATTATGTGATAATCCTAGCTAGTATAAAAAATCTGCTAAATGGACGCAAAGTTGATTTTGAAAAGTTAAGAAGCACTCTAAATACTCTACACAACACCAATGTTATCTTTGTAGGTGCAGTGTATTGTGGAAATAGGCATGTTTTAAATAATTTTATATTCAAAATGAATTCCAAATTGTATGATGAGGCAACAAAACTCAACCACGTCAAATACATAGACGCCAACGAAATATTAAAACAACTCAACATTGTGAACTACCAAAATGAACTAAAGGATCGGGCAAAGACCGCTATCTTCAAGTATATATATCACACAATGAATATAAAGTGGAACAAATACATCAACGCATGGAACCTAACATATATTAACACATATACCATCAATACAAAGAGATATGAATCAATAATGAGTACAGATGAAAATTTATCAGAGAATGTAATTACTACAAATGATGGAAATTTTTTATACCCCAGATTGAGTCAACTTCAAGTAGAAATTTAAAACAAAATAGTGACAATAAGTTAAAAAACTTAAATAAAAGTATTAAGAACGAAAAAGTAAAGGTTTACCATCAAAATGTACAGTGTATTTCAAACTGTATAAACAACCTAGAATCATTTCTACAAGATCAAGACAAAATAGACTTTATTGGTTTGACGGAACATTGGCAATGTAGTGAAAGTATAAATTCATTTCAAATTGAAAATTACAATCTTGTAACTGCTTACTGTAGACCTAAAAAAAATGCACATGGAGGTGCTGTTCTCTATGCCTTAAAAAAAATGGGTCCCTATAGTTAGGCATGATATAAATGAAATCTCTGAACCTTATATCTTCGAGTGTGTAGCTGCTGAATTTAAAATTAGTAATATAATCTATGTGATTGCTGTCGTATATAAGCCTCCTAACACAAATATTGGTATATTTATAGAAAAAATGGATCAGCTGCTTGATTTAGGTACAAATTCTGACAAAAAAAAAGTTAATTATAGTAGGTGACTTTAACATCGATGTCTTGTCTACCGCAAAATGTGTAAAAAGTAAAAATATCTTCCTAAACCTCTTAACAGCTTATAATATGAAGCCGATAATACAAACACCAACTAGAGTAGCAAATAATACAAAAACTTGCTTAGATAATGTCATTATAAATAAACTTGAAAGTTATGAAGTAAAAGTTATCAACTCCTTCATATCTGATCATTATGCGCAGATTTTAATTCTAGAAATACACATGACTAATAGACAAATGTATCAGTGGCGGCGATGTACTAGTAAAAATAATTATTGTAAATTTTTTTGACCTTCTTAAAAATGAATCTTGGCAAAGTGTCTATAATGCCCAGACTGTTGACGATAAATATAATAATTTTTACAATATTATTTCGTACCACTTCAACAGCAGTTTTCCCCTCAAAAAAACTAAATTAAGACAGACACAGCAAAAAAAGAGTGATAAACGAAAATATTGCCACAGCGAAAGAAACCCTAAAATTTTTAGCTGAGCTTTGCCCCAGAGAACCCCTAGCTAAGCCTATATATAAACAATATAAAGATTATTACTCTAAGTTAGTATTAGAGGAAAAACTAAAGTATCATGATGAGCTAATTAAGACATCTGAAAACAAATCTAAGACAATGTGGCAGATTATTAATTTAAAAAATAATAGAAATAAACCAAACAGTAACTTAGACGAACTGCATCTTGATAATGGAAAAATTATCACTTCACCAGCAGACATGTGTTTAAGTTTAAATGAGTATTTTGTAACAATAGGTGAGAAACTAGTAAACGGATTAAAATCATCTCACCGGAATGGGTATACCTCCACTTTAAATTTAAATAAAATAATGTATGTTTATCCCACCACAAGAAATGAGGTAAAAGAAATAATTTTTTCATTAAAAAATAAACAATCATCGGGGGAGGATAACATATCAAATAATTTACTAAAACAAATATGTTACTTTATACTTGATCCTCTAACACATATAATTAATGAGTCCTTAAGCAACGGAGTATTTCCAAAAAAACTGAAAATAGCGGTGGTTATACCTGTGTATAAGAAGGGAGATCCATGTTCAATCGAAAATTATCGACCAATTAGCCTATTATCTAGCTTTGCAAAAATCTTTGAAATCATTATGCACAGACGGCTTTCTAATTTTGTTACCAACAATAATATACTAACAAGTACTCAACATGGATTTCGAACTGGAAGGTCAACTACCACAGCTATTTTCAGCTTTGTTAGTCAAATTTTGCAAGAGGTAGATGAGGGCAATATCGCTGTGGGTATTTTCTTAGATCTGTCAAAAGCTTTTGACTGTGTCAATCATGCCCTTTTACTATCAAAATTGGAAAATTATGGAATACGCGGTACAGCATATAACTGGTTCCAATCATATTTGCTAAATAGAGAACAAACAGTTACAATTTCAAAGGAAGGGATTAAATACAAATCTACATCAAAACCCACTACGGTAGGAGTACCGCAAGGCAGTGTATTGGGACCTTTGCTTTTTATTTTGTATATAAATGAACTGCCAAAAGTTGTAGATTGTGAGTCACTCTTATTAACCAATTATGCAGATGATACTAATATCTTAATAACTGGAAAGAACTTTGAAGAGGTTGAAAGGCTCAATGAAATTAACATTACTAGGGTTATTAAGTGGTTTGAGGAAAATTCCCTGGTTATAAATATCTCTAAAACTAACTGTCTTACTTTCAGACACTCTAGAAATAGTAGTAAGTACCCAACCACATTAAAACTAGACAATCAGAATATTGAGTTTGCCACATCTTCAAAATTCTTAGGCGTCACTATTGACGAACATCTCAGCTGGCAGAATCATATTCAGGAACTTGGTATTAAACTAAGTAAATCTTGCTATGCACTTAAAGAATTAAAAAAAGTAGTAAGCAGGAATACCTTACATACAGCATATTACGGAAATTTTTATTCTATAATGAAATATGGTATAATTTTCTGGGGTGGTTCTCAAATTCAGTCTATCTTTATTATCCAAAAAAGGGCAATAAGATTAATAGCAGATCTTAAGTATAGTCAATCTTGTAGAGGCATATTCAAACAGCTTAAACTATTGACATTATCATGTGTCTACATATATGAATGTTTGTGTTTTGTTCAAACTAACAAGAGCTTATTTACAAGTGTTTTAAATGACCATACACATAACACCAGGCAAAGAACAAATTTTTCTCTCCCTGCCCATAATTCTACACTATTTGAAAAGGGATGCTATTATCAGTGCATAAAATTTTTTCGGATGCTACCAGAAGAAATAAGGAATATAAACAATACTGTCAAATTCAAAAAAATTGTGAGAGATTGCTTGATATCAGCCGAACTATATGATACCAAAGAACTAACACCTAGTGTGTTCTTAAATAATTAAATGTTTATTTTATTGACCTTTTATAAATTGTGATTTTGTTAAAAAATATGACATGTATACACATATATTTTTTTTCCTTTTAAGTTTGTCTGTGATATTCCTATATATATGTATATATATATATATATATATATATATATATATATATATATATATATATATATATATATATATATATATATATATATATATATATATATATATATGTGTATATATATGTATTTTTGTTTTTGTTTTTTGTTGTTTTTGACATGTACTATACAATTTTATATTGTCACTGGTCCGTAATAAATCTATCTATCTATCTATCTATGTAACAAATACTAGACAGCTGGATGCATTTGAAAGCTTGGAAATCATAAAGTGTAAAAATAGTATGAATAGTGACAGAGGGCCTATCCCAAATAGCCCTCTTTATTGGTTAGTGGGTCACGGTTCAGCGAGCGGCAAAAATCCAGCCGTTTCCTTTTCTGAACTTCCGTTAAATGCTGAACTGGTAATATTTTGTACGGTCTGTAGTTGTTTTTTTTTATGTGTTCGTTGAATTTTGGAGCAACTTTTATCCAATTGAACGGCGGCACTGTTAATACTGCTTTCTAAATTTTCTGAAAATAATAATATTTCAACAATAGTATATTAATATTTATTAAACATAGGTTCACCATCAAAATATAACAAAATATCAAACTGTTCTTCTTCGTCTGCACTAAGAGAACGCTGTTCTCTACTGAGACGTGCTTATTGATGGCATTGGACGATTTGGATACAACACTCTGTATTCTCTTCTTTCTGCACGTTTATTATTATTATTTTTTATATAACAAGCGAATATTTTCACTTTTTATGCTGTATCTCATTTTGATTAAGTAAATGTCATATAATAATAGAATACTTGTCTTTTTAAATAGACTACTTTAATAATTAATTGTAATTTCTGCTCGTATAATAAATAGCTTAAATACGATTTTCAATATTCAATAACTCAAAAAAAGGTTAAAGATAGGAATATCGTATGTCATATTTTTGAAATCAGAAAAAAAAGAATAATTCAAAAATTCAACAATACACATTAAAAAACATATTATTGCTTCTTGTGCCCCTCAATTTCTGTAAGCCACTGTGCTTCCATTAACTTATTAAAGGGGTTTAGTTACGGCCCTACAACTTTTATCGAAACTATATTTTCTATCTCTAATAATAACGATAATAAAGGGTGGCCTAAATATAATGAATAATCCTGTACATACATTGTACATAAATGGTATAGGTAAATGGATAAATGTCTTCCAATTTGTTATTGTAAACGATTGTTTCTCTATTATTTGTAGGTCTGTTCCAACAGCAGACTCAAACTAGTCTGAAACCTTCAGAAATATACGCCCAGTTAAGTATTAATGTAAATACAGTGTATATGAGGCAGCTGAGTGAATATTTCTGATGGTTTGAAACTGGTCCGAGGCTGCTGTTGGAACAAATCAATTATTTAACTGAATGACATTAAATATTTAAATCTTGTTAGATATTGTAATAAATATTAATCATTTTTAAACTTAATCAACTAGTTATAGAGGCATATTTCATAAAAAAAATGTACTATATCATTGTGACTATATTTGTGAAATAATTCATTCAATTGCTTACAAAAATAAAAATCTAGAACTCTTATGTATATACTGTCACATCTTCGATTAAGTATATATTACATTGATTTTATTACATATCAGTCAAACGGTCTTTATTCATAGAATTTGTTATTTGTTCATATGAATTTGGAAACAATAAATTTTGATCTGTCTTCATTAGGTACCTTAACAGATCATTCATTATGTGAAGTGGTCAGTAATAAAATGTTTCATGATATATTCTTGCAGATAACTTTTACATCAAGTATTCTCGAAAACTATAACTCGTATGATAAAACTAGTAAGGACCTTTTTTATAGATAATTGTCTAATTATTCGATCTTATAATAACGTTCATATTCGTAAAATTAAAAGAAACAGAGATATTCACGAAAAACCACTTTTTTAACCCTTTTATGCTCCGTTAAAAATTATGCGTACAACGGATCACCGGGGACTTAATTAAAGTGTAAAAAAATGCAGCTTTCTTGAACTTTATCGAGTTAACGATATATTTTTTATCTAAATGCACTGGACTAAACATCAATGCAGAACTTATTGTATGGAACTATGTAACTATTATATCTGATTGGCTGACCCGGAGTGACCTTGGATATATTTGAAACTTTCTTCAGTAAACATTACAAATATCTATTTGCTTGATAATAATAATAATAACACCACATGTAATGACAACCCCCCTTATCCCTAAGTGTCTTAAATGACATTGTGCAGGAGAGGGTTACACATTAAGAGACAACGGACATACATCCAATATCCGAGTATACTCACAGAAAAATCCAAGTGCCACGGCCGGGAATCGAACCCGGGACCCCGAGGTTTCGAGGCAAGTACGTTACCTCTAGACCACGGAGCCATATTAATATCACTTAACTTTCCCAAAACCAAATTATATCACAATTACTTAAAAGTATTAGAATCTTTTATAAAGTATAGTAGTCAAATATCAAAGTATATAGGTTGCCATTGACAGATTCCTCAAGAAGATGTACTGAAGATAAGAACATTTATTTTAACTTCTTTTTCCTATACTGTTATCATTATATCTTATCTTCATCAATAACGTAAATGGATCATATTTTGCAAAACATAAGGGAATTGTATGCAATTCTCTTATGTTTTGTTGTATGCTACAATAATAAATGGAGAAGAACTAATTATAAGTGAACAGTTTTGGCTATTCCTATAAAACACCACTTTTGCATTTTCAAATTACAGACAACTTTTTTAATATACTATTTGGACTTGCCATTCTTAGTCCATTTAGATGCGAATACAGTTGTAATAAGAGAATGTTACTACATGAATTTTAATGTATCTACTGCAAATATAGTAGAAAAAATTAAACAGTTTAATTAAATTAAAGAAATGTGAACTTGTACACGAAATAAATAAAAAAATACTTTCAATATTCGGGTGATACACTTAGTAAAATAAATAAGGTGTGACAAGAGTACGAGAATTTTAAAAACTTACGCAAATATATGATGTCAAACACTCAATGCTATAATGTTATGTGAGAAAACAACTGTCATTTTAAAAGGGAAATTGCAAATTTAAAATAATTAGTGAAATCCTAGAAAAACGATTAATTTCTCAGTAATCATTGCTAACATTGTGCTGTAAATAACAAGGTTAACAATAAATAAATTATTATATTTCAGCCATCTATGTAATAGTGTATGTGATGCAAGTAGTTAATAATGTCAATGAAAAGTATCCACTAATATAAATATAAACAGTAGACAATTCTATTTCCACCGAAACTCTTAAGGTGGGTACAAACTCTAAAGGGGGTTACAAAATATTCATCATCCTACTGACTAGGCAAAAACAAGTCAATTGTTCTACTAATGCTCTAAAAACTAACAACTTAAACTTCAAGGGGTACTATAACTATTGGTATAAATACAACAGTAAAATTATACATTTAATAATACTAATATATGTTTCGAAAATATTGTTCTTTACCAGCATAGTGTAGCTTAAACAATGAGATATAAGAATGTAACAGAAGAGGACCAAAAAGTTGGAAAGGTTCCGTACACAGTAACTAATTCGCGCCATCGCGCGGTTACAGTTTCTAAGAACTTTGCCAAAACACCAATTTTGGAAAATTAACGCTCCCGAATAAAAATTACGTAGAAACTTTGAGCGATGATCAGGAATCTCTTCATAGAAGAATCAGCTTTGCGAACAGCTATAAGGTTACAATCTGTAAGTATATGACATATAAAGGGTACGTTTATGAGGCATGCTCATATACTCGAAAAAACATATTTTTGAAACATTTAAAAGCAAAAAGTTTCTTTATTTTTAATAACAAAATTAATCGTTTTTGATTCACTGTGCCCTCCTAAGAATGAACGCTGACTATATTTCTCATACATAATTAAAAAAAAACTATGAAGTAACAAACGATTCAGTAAACAACTGACCTGATGCGTCTATCTACGCCGACAGGTCAAAAACGTACTGTGGATCAGAATCGGGTATTTACTTAGAGGACTTAGATCTATTTTCAACAGTACCTCTAGGTACGTATATCATGATATTTCAAGCGGAACTAGTGACTAGTATGCAGGTGATAATAGAAATTACGAAGGAAATATTAGTGGCAAAACAGTGCGTATATCTGAAGACGGCCGATCTGCCTTTCTTGCCATGAATAATTACAAGATAAGCTAAGGTTTCGTCCTCCAAGTCAAGTAGGCTCTAGATATACTGGCCTAATACAATGCAACTCTGCTCTATAATGGGACACGATGGAAAACAAGGAAACGAGGAAACAGATGCTTTATCATTAGAGACGTTTGTTGCCTTGATGAAATAATACGGTGCAAGCGCCGCCATTTCTTACGGAACAGCACAATGTGCTCATCTATTAAGCTTAAGTGTGGGAGAGCGGGAAAGATCATCCTTACCTAACAATCCAGGAAATCAGAGGAGCTACTAGATATTCTGTTGCAGCATTTAAAGATAAAATTTAAGAGTTAAAGTTGAATTGCAAATTAGACCTAAAATAGGAAGACTTTCGGAGATGTTATCAATAACGTTATGAAACTTGACGGAAAACCTTTGTGCAAAATTATGTAATGAATGATTTTTTTAAATATAGATATTCGTTGTTGCACTATTCCTATAATTTTTAAGTTAAGGTGTGTGGCAAACTGAACTTGTTTTTTATATGGCACCCCTTGTATGTTTTTACGGGATTGGATGGTACAACAAAAAGGTTAGGGTTTGGTGTGGTTTATGTTGACAGCTCTTAAGAGATTTGACCTCTAAATCAAATGATTTTGTATGCAAAACTGAATTTACAAACGATCCTGAAGGAAACAATTAATAAGGGATTTTTGTGTTGATCAAAAAATGTCTAAGTAATATGTTATTTCGGGAAAATTCAGGTTTTGACCTGAAATTTTACTTACTAACATGAAAAGCTAGTCAATATCACGTAAGACGCAAAAAATTAGTACGTGTGGATTTGTGTTGACGAAGTCATGAATTTTAAGAGACATAAAACCTAAACTAAAGAGTATGATCCTATATGCGTATTTACGACGGCTTATTAGCGCCATGGTTAAAAAAAAATTTTTTGAAAATCTAGAAATTTTCAGAAAAATTCTCAAAATTTTAAGAAAAAATCTCGAAATTTTGGAAAAAAAAATCTCGAAATTTTGAGAATAAATATCGAAATTTTGAGAAAAAAATCTCGAAATATTGAGACAGTGAAAAAACAGTGATTTAGATTATCTTCATAAGACTTTTATCGCATGGAAGAACCATCACCTTACGCATATTCCTAATTATTATTATTCATTGCCAATGTTACACTCGTTTCTTCTCGTGTGTTGTCGAGTACGTGTATAGACGTGAACCATTTGTGCCTTACAAAACGTATTATTTATTTTCTACAACGAGATTTTCATTGAAAATGGAAAAAGAACTGGAAAACTATTTGTGTTTGAAATAAATTCATCCAAAACTGTGCTGAATGTTTTCTTAACATAGACCACCAGCATTCTATCCTCTGATTTGCTGTGCTTTTTCCATAGATAAATAATATTTCATTTAAGTTTTTTTGTTCTGCAAAAAAAGGTTTGAATTTGTTCAATGTACCGATTTTCAGTATCCATATCTGTGCGAATTATTTTTGGACATCCTCCTAGGAATTCGACAGTATCCATAAAATAGCCGCTAATAACGGCCGGATCGCTATTGGTAAATGCTGCTTTAAGCCATAAAACATATCGCGAAAATCCATCAATGCAACCATTTATTGCTATTCCATAAGGCTTCAATTTATCGTAGGAATCAATGTGCCATAAGAAATTAGGACCTTTACTAAAATACTCTCTCCTCCGCAATCTATTTCTTCTACGTAAGGTGACTCCTTCAGGATCAAGAATATTTAAAGCTAGGCGAACAGCCTCTTGTTGAACTACAATTCCATTTTACCGACATTTTAAATGCATCCAGTTATATCCATGTAACTGCCCTGAATTCGCAATTTCGTTAGTTATAAAAGAAAGAAGCTCACCTATAGTAGTATAGTACTTTCTTCTAAATAATCCCAGTGATTTTATACGCCTTTGCAATGTTCTTCTACTGATGTATTTATTGTGTGCTAATTGTAAATATAGTAAGATTTCATCATAACTTAAACCGAGCGAGAAATATCTTTCTATAAGCTCGTTGATGATCTCCATTATACTAATCAGAATCAGCAACGTGCAACGATGTAATACTAGGTATTTCTTTTCACAACATTTCGAGACTTTTTTCTCAAATTTTCGAGATATCTTCTCAAAATTTCGAGATTTTTTTTTGAAAATTTCGAGATTTTTTTCTCAAAATTTTGAGAATTTTTCTCAAAATTTCGAGATTTTCAAAAAATTAATTTTTTTTAACCATGGCGCTAATAAGCCGTTGTACGTATTGACATAATTTTTCTGCATGTGTATATTTTTTTTATTTTGTAAATTACGTATTCATAATATGCAAAAAAAGAATATTACATAGAGATAGGTCTAAGTACAATATTATGTAACATTATTTACTAAATACTTTCTGAACATAAAAATTATTACATAACAAATATGCTTTTATATACTACAATGGGGTCACTTACGGGATTATTGAATAATTTATTAAGAGACAGGAACCTTAATTTATTGTCTGTTAGGCTATTCTAAATAAATAGGTGTAAATATTGCTATTGTTGTTTTTATTAATCACAGTATATATCAGTAAACGACGTCATTACATGCATTTCTATAAGTAAAATAATAGATAGAAGAAAAATAATAAAACTGCTATTATACATCTACATATCAAGTATACTTCTCCAGTGTTCAACTAATTTAAGGATGTAAATGTCAATGTGGAGTATATTTCCATTTTCAGTGAATTTAAATATCACTATAGAAATGTAGAAACAATAATTGTAATAATCTACCACCAAGGAAATAATTTAAATCAGAAGTCTTCCATGATAGGCACACTGCGCCATGCGCAGACCAATTTCTGTCTGAAACCTGGTTCAAACTTATACTAATAGAGAGACAAAAAAATAGAGACCCCATTCTAAAAAACTCGAAAATATGAGCGAGAATAATAAAAATAATATCCTGAATAATGTTAATAACTCTTTTATGAATCAATGTCCCAAATTAAATTTTAATAGTCATTATTATATATGCAAATATATGTACAACCTACCAACGTAAATATAATCATAGAGCCTACATATCCAAATGAAGCATATAAAGTAATTTAAAATCTAAAAAATAAGAATTCAGTAGGCTGATGAGTAGAGCTGTCCGATGTGGCTGGAGTACAGCCACGGTCTTGCGATGGTGTCACACGTGCCGATTTAGAAGTCATTTACGCTGCAGTCTTATTTGAAAGGTTAATGCATGAGGTTGTACCTATAAATTATACATAATGTCAAACGCGCCAAAGGGTAAAAAACGACCGTACGCGCACAGTGAATAAATTTATCGGTGAATTTCCGGATTTATTCTATGACGGATGTAAAATAATTTGTAAAGTTTGTAATCAAGACTTAATGTGCTGGCACAAAACAGATTGTCGTCGTCATCAACACCGTGCAACATCAAAATAAAAAAAATGGCATGCCTTTGACAACTCAGTTTATGTTTGATTTATTGTTAATGTTAATAGCCTGTAATATTCCGCTACACATACTGGATAAACAACCATTTCGGAAGTTTTGGAATAAATACAATCCCCAGGTGAACTTACCAAGTCGTACATCGTTACGTAGATATATTCCAGCTGTTCGTGAAGACATTGTAAATAGGATTAAATGTGGATTAAAAAATACACGGCTCTGGTTATGTATTGACGAGACGACAGATTGTAAAAAAAATTCTATTTTAAATATTATAGTACGTGTACTGGGCCCTCTTAAACTAACATTTCCACTTTTACTAGCTAGTAAAAGACTAACTGCGTGTACTGGCGAAATAATTACGGGGTGTTGGAGACATTCGAAAAATTTGAACTTTCAACAAGTCAAGTATTGATGTTTGTGACTGATGGTGCTGCGACAATGCGCATGGTAGGCCGTTCTTTTTAAAGAGACAAATGTTTTTCAGAGGTAGATGCATTAATAGCAAATACAAAAAAAGTTTTTCTCAAATCTCCTAAACGGCTTCGAGCATTTCACAGACAGTGTCCTGGTATCCCTGAACCACCAGAGCCGATTCTTACACGTTGGAGAACGTGGTTGAAAGCGGCTTTTTATTATGCTGAATATTTTCAACAAATAAAAGCTGTGATACTACAGTTCAACCCTAACGAGGCTGCAGCTATTAGGGAAAGCCAGACAAGCTTTCAAGACGTTTCCCTTGAAACAGATTTAAAAACTATTAATAACAATTATAGAGGACTACACGACGCAATAGAAAAATTGCAAAATAGTTCGTTGTCGTTAGTGGAATCGCTGCAAATAGTGGACGACGTAAATACACAGCTACAGGCTATAAATGACGCAAAAAATAATCGCGTTAGTGAAAAATTCGAGAGTGTATTACAGAAAGATCCTGATTTTAGCAAATTAAGACAGATTTGTGATGGTGCATCTACAACTTCGTTAAGTGAGTTCACAGATTGTTTTACTTATGCCTGTATTACATCCGTAGATGTCGAATGGTCATTTTCAAAATGCAAAACATATTTTTTCACCAAAGCGAACATCTCTGACGGAGACAGCTGTAGAAACATATCTGATGCTATTATTCTATAGATCTTCCCCACTTTGTGATGACGACAACCAAACTACTTCATAAATCTGCTTAAAAGGGTGAGTTTTATACAAATTTTTATAAAATGTAACATTATTGTTAAAATTTATTTCCATTTACTGTACTTATTCAAGTAATATGATATGATGTAAACATATGAGTCATATGACGGCTCTGTCGGCCAGGTGACCTCGGACAGCTCTACTGATGAGATATCCGTTAAACTGTTACTATATCTCCTTATTATATTAGGTATAAGAAAGTAATACTATCCTAAATTTATAACGCAAAAAGTCGGATTACACGGGCCATAAAAACTTTGTGTAATAATAATAATAATAAAAGAAATATGTACATACAAAAAATAAATGGTAAAGTATCTGCCGACAGATACAAGCAATAAAGTAATATGCGTGGCGAAAAAACCGGCTCATATTTCATATCTTGAATAATCTAAAAACAAAGGAGAAATTGTTTGAAATCTGGTTCAAACTTATACTAATAGAGAGACAAAAAATAGAGACTCCATTCTAAAAAACATGAAAATATAGGTGAGAATAATAAAAAGAATATCCTGAACAATGTTAATAACTCTTTTATGAATCAATGTCCCAAACTAAATTCTAATAATGTCATTATTATATATGCAAATATATGTACAACCTACCAACGTAAATATAATCATAGAGCCTACATATCCAAATGAAGCATATAAGGTAATTTAAAATCTAAAAAATAAGAATTCAGTAGGGGCTGATGAGATATCCGTTATACTGTTAAAAGTGGCTGATGAAATATCAAACCCGCTTTCACATATAAGTAATTTAACACTAATAATAAGTTCAGGCACATTTTCAGATAGTCTGAAAATTTTCCATTTATAAGAAAGGTGAAAAAACATCATAAGTGACAATAGACTGTGTTGCCTTTCTATCAAATATTAGTAAAATATTCGAAAAGATAATCTACAATAGATTAATCACCTTTCTATAAAGAAACCACTTAATATCTAATCTTCAAAATGGTTTTAAGAAAAATATCAGCAATTAGGAAGAACAATACATCAAACTCACGTATAATACGAGAAAAAAATCACTTTTCCTTATGTGTTGCAGAAATCTACTCCATGCAATAAAATACAGACATGTAGAATTATGTAAATTTTATTTCCAAATACTTAACAAAGTACATTTAAGTTTGATAAATGAATAGTAAGAAAATAACATTTAGCAATGATAACAAGCAATTATTTCAGATTTATTACACATTAACATAATATCGTAAGTTGGTAATAAATTTAAATAAATGACCATACCACTTAAATCTTCCCAATTAAGCCTGACGGGCTGTCACAAAGGTTTGCTAATTTCCTCCCCGTTTTCGTTAACATTCAATTCATCATACTCAGAGTCCAACACCGGTCTCCTAAAAACTTTTCGGAAAGCTGCTCTGAAATGTTTACTCGATTTCCACAACTTACAGACAATGATTATTGAACAGCAATAAGCCAGATATTCAGGTAAGAAAGCTGTGTACCACAGAATGTGTTCAACCTTCTGAATGTTTTTAAATATGTTCATCAAATTATAAAATATAAAAAGTGGTATCCAGCACAGAAGTATAATTACAGAAATGTTTAAAGCGTAAGCTTTATTTGGAGTAGATAATTTAAAATTAGTTTCCATTTTCTTCTCTTTATAGTTGACATACAAAACAGATATTAATATTACGAAATAGTATGTCGTAAGAAAGTAGAAACTGAAATTGTTAGAAAATCCTGTTTTAAGGCATACACTGGCCGCTGTTACATACATAAGAAAATGAGAGAAATAGAAAAATGAAAATAGATACAAATAACGTCTCTCATACTTTCCAAACCAACTGGGTCTTATTTTTTCAAAAAATGCGTCTATTCCAAATCCTCCGACAAATGTAAGGATCAAACCAATCGCAAAATTTTCAACTCGGATCCATACGCAATACCAGTGTACTTCTAACTCACTGTTATAAAACAGATCTAAAACGATATAAAATAGTGGAGTAGATATAATGTAACAGGTATGAAACACAGCAAAATTTAACATGTAGAAATTGGTTCTATTCTTAAGTCTCTTGTATTTTAAAATGACGGTAATTAAAAGTAGGTTGGCTAATATCGCCCCAGCGCATAGTGGAATGCTGAGGTAGTCGGTCGTAAGACCGAGGTAGTCCAATGCGCTCTTGCCGCTTGTAGAATTAGGTTTTTGAACATGTGGATTTTCATCCCACGGAGACTCATCTGGTGACATATTTGAATCTAAAACAAGAATGTTTATTACAAAAAATACAAATTATGAAAATTCTGCAAAAGTGACACTATCAAATATCTCTCATTACATGTAGAAAAACTCGAATATAACTAACAGCAATGTTTTTCTTTTTCTTTTTTTAGGACTTACTACCACATATTATCGGAAAGCGAATCTGTTTTCTTTTTCGAGATTATTTATCTTTTTTCAGAATATGTCAAGCGTGAAACTTGATACATATATTAATTGTTTATATAATATCCGTAGATACTGACTAATCTTTTGACGGAAAGTAGCTCACAGCTCATTAAACCGTGGCAAAAGTTTATATATAAATAGGGTACATTGTTAGCATAAAATTAGTTCTAATCATCTCCAGATGATGCCAACTTAGTTGGCGAAAAGTGCGTCGAATGCGGTATATGGTTTTTTGGTATATCGTGGAAAACTACGTCAGTGTTAATTTTATGAATAATAATAATAAAGTTACACAACTAAATGGAATGCGATGCAAATTTCCTGTCATTCATTTAAAGTTGCATACTAGGTGTCCCCATTATAACAAAGCATCTCTCCTGTGAAATGGAAAACCTGATAACTCAAAAAAAGTAGAGTTGTGAAAAACCTGGTTATATGTTGAGCGAGAAGCCATCAGGATGAGGAAATTATTAGAAAATTAAATCTCTTTTTGAATATTTTGTGTCCATATTTTCAAATTTGGTTAGTTTAAATATTACGTATTTTGAAAAATATAGTGCACTATAATTTTCGTTAAAACTATGAATTACAATATTGGTTTTTCCAATTCACGGAAGATCTTGCATTTGATTATACATATCATGCACATTTTTGTTCCAAGTTTTGAATAGAAGTAATAAATCATATCTGAGGAAATTATTAGAAAATTAAATCTCTTTTTGAATATTTTGTGTCCATATTTTCAAATTTGATTAGTTTAAATATTACGTATTTTGAAAAATATAGTGCACTATAATTTTCGTTAAAACTATGAATTACAATATTGGTTTTTCCAATTCACGGAAGATCTTGCATTTGATTATACATATCATGCACATTTTTGTTCCAAGTTTTGAATAGAAGTAATAAATCATATCTCGAAAAAAAAGTAAATCAAAGTAGACTTTTCTGACGAGTACAAAATTTCAATTTGGCCTTTCATTTAGGAGATAATAGAAGGAGAACGTAAAAATTGTCCAAATTGAATTAGGTTTTGGAAAAATATTTGGTGTACAAAACCTTTTGTGAAAGACAGTTTAAAAAATCGCAATTTGTTTCTTCTTTGCTGATTAAAACTAAGTCACTCAGTTTTAATCATCTCCAGATGATGCCAACTTGGTTGGTGAAACGCGCGTCGATTCCAGTATATGATGTTTTGGTATTTTTTGGAAAACCATGTCTTTTTAAAAACACTCATGTTTATCTACACAAAATAGAGAAAGAACTGGAGATGTATTAATACTAGAATGAATTTTATAATATAATATTTGACAAGATAGTAACAATTCGACCCGAAACAAATGTAGCAGAATTTCTCTAATAAACTTTTATGGGCTAATGCTTAATGTTAAAAGATTGTATTTATATCCTGAAAGAAAATGATTTCGATAAACGTTATTTGATAAAACGGGTCATTGTAATGGCGCTTTACATAAAAATTTAAGATTATCACAGTTGAAGGCACTTCAGATTAAATTTCCATAGATTTTTTTTCAGGTGACCCACAATAAGTTGACACATACCAATAGCTTATTGTTGAAAAAGGCAAAAAGCTACTACATTCAACTAACTCTTGAAACTTAAATTTTTTTAATGAGTTATACAGGGCGACAATTATGTTTGGAGCTACGGTTACAGAAATTTCCTTTAAAAATTTAAAGAGCGAAATTTAAGATTTTTTTATTTGAACTATGAAAATAAGCTTTCAGAAAAGCGATTCAACATGTAAAAATAATACGAAGTAAAGTTATTTTTTAAGTGAAACGACCTTTTTATATATTTAAATGAAACTCTTTTCTGATTTCAAAAATACGTAATTTGCAAAATTATATCACCAGTTTTTCAAATATTAATTTAAGAAGAAATTAATAATAATAATAATAAAACGTCTTTATTTCTGCAAAGATGACAAAGTTTGCACAAGAATATACAATATTCAGTTGGTAAAGCAAGTAGCGAAGTTTAGCTAGATCAGCTGCTCTTACACTTACCACTGCGAAAATAGACTTAACTACTAAACCTAACCTGAAAATAGCTTAACTAAGACTAACAAAATAGAGAAAATAGACAAACTACACATATCGTCGCTACAAACACGAAGTGACGTAACTCAAAAAACACATACTTTGAGATAATACATTTATTATGTACTAATGCTGGTGCGTTTTCATCCCACGGAACCTCATACGGAAATATTGTACACATACTGAGTTTGATTCAATAATAGTGGTGACGTATCTTGAAAATGAATTGTAGAAGCAATCACGAATTGTCGTAACTTGAGTTACGTCTCTTGGTGGTTGTGATATTTCCGTAACCTGTACGGGCGTATCTCATGTTGCTTGCCCAAACTTGTATTGTGCAAAGAAATGGTATACAGGACAGATTATCGGCGTTACGGATGCAGAAAATAATATCAGCAGCAGCTCTATTAATTTAGATGATGCTCGAGTAAAACATATGAAAGGCATTTCACATAATATAAGCAAAGATGTTTCTACTGTTCCTGAAGCAAATATAACAGGAGATTCAGCAAGTGATAAAATACGTAATGCTATCGAATTTGACAGCTCGAACGACGAACCATTAATAATATATTTGAAAAGAAATCAGTCACAGTCACCTTCAATAATTGTTCTCCCATCCCATTTTACGATTCAGATGATGATCCACCCTACGTTGCACACTGTGAAGTATATAGGTTAGGTTAGGTTAGGTTATTATGAGTGGGTCCTTGTGGACCCTCCACTGCGGCTATTAGCAGGCCTATTGTGGCTCACTCCTAATGATATTTCACCCAATAAGCTCAGTCTTTTAATGAAACTGATAACTTTATTGGGTGAGAATGTGCCCAGATCCTCTGGCAGCAGTTGCCCTTTGCCAAATATTGAGAATCTGATCCTCTCCACAGCAGGACAGGTGCATAGAATGTGGTCTGCCTTCTCATCATCCTCCAAGCACAGACGGCACTCAGCGTTTTCCGCTAGGCCGAGTTTATGAAGATGATAGTTTAGTCGGCAGTGCCCAGTATATAGGACTGTTAGAGTTTTCAGGTTTATCCTGTTTAACTCTAAAAGTTTCTTAGTTCTTGATTTCAAGGGGTATTTTATAAACTCCTTAGAATAAACTAATCCTGGTAATTCTTGCCAATACTGGAGAGTTTTCCTCATATAAGTGTAACAATGAAGTGTTCAGTTCGTGCCATCACTGCCTAGTGCCTTTATGTTTTCAATATTTTGAAAATATCACCTCTTGCGAAAATTATGGTAGAAAACGACAGCAACTAAACGTAAAACTACAATCAGACCAGTTCACACAAATCAGCATCACAAGATAGTACCTCCTGTAGCTAACATTGAACATCCAGAGCAATTTCTAGTTGAAGGAGGGCAAGAAGAAGATAACCATTGTAAGCAAAAGAAATATAATAAATAAAAATTGGCAAAAAAGTTAAGAAACTTAGGACAAGAGTACGTAAGCGTTTCAAAAAATATTCCTGTTCCTGCAAGAGTGTTAAAACCGAGTTGTAACACCGAACAATGTAAAAAGTTTGGTAAACGGCAGTGTTATATTTACGGACAATGATCGAAGGGAAATATTTAAGATGTTTAATTCTCTTGGAGACTTGCACTCCCAAAGAGAGTTTATAGTTAACCATACTCAGGAAGAGACGACAAATGCCGAGTCTCGTAGACGAAAAACTATTCAATATTTTTTATCGAAAGATAGTACTAAATATCAAGTATGTAAAACACTATTTTTACATACATTAGGAATCTCTGAACGTATTGTACGAACGGCAAAGACAAAAATTACTAAATATGGTACTGTTGAAAGAGATAAGCGAGGTGGAAGAAAATCTCAAAAAATCATAGATCGGGACAGAAATATTGGGGTTTTTAATTTTCTTGAATATTACGTGCTTTGATAAATATTAAAATACCCATAGTTGATATTAACATAACGGTGACGTATCTCCTGCTTCCCCATTGGGTTAGTCATATTTACAATCACGAATGGACGTATCTCATTTAGCATAAATATTTTTGCAATATTTCTAATACATACAAAAGGTATGACAGCTTATCAGTACACCTGACACATCAATACTTACGAGAGAAACATAATAACGCCTAAACAGTTTTTTGTTTTTTTGCAATAAGTTTCATAACAACTACACAAATTTAAATCGGCTATTCTGTAAAATTGCGAAATATGAGATACGTCGTTTCGTGATTGCAGCGACGATATATTACGACATAAAAACATAGTTATCATTGATGATTGGGAGAAAAGAAGAGTTGACTATAGTAGAAATATTCAAGCTATAGAATATTATTTTTATTTAATATTTCTATTTTACTGTTTTGCGAAATCTATGAACGGATAAAGATTTGTAATTATCATTTAAAGAGTTGTACAGTTTAACTGAATTGAAAGTAAATGATCTTGAAAAGAAAACTGTTGAATGTTGAGGCATGGTAAGGGTATTTTGTTGTCTAATATTTACATTGTGAATGTCATTTCGAAATATAAGTTTTTCTTTTAAGTAGTTAGGGGTGGAGGTAAAAGCAGGAGAACTAAAAGGTGATAATCTGCTGTATTTGACACGTTTAACTACTGAAGCCGTTTAAAATGGGACGAGATATAGTCAAATTTTCTTAAGTTGGAAATAAATCGGCAATAGTTCTTTTGAATTTTTTGTATTCTCTTTTTATTCACTGCACCGAAACACGGATAGTACACAACATTACAGTAACTAAAAATTGGCAATACAAGACTTTCACAGAACTTCTTTTTTAAACATTGGTAGGATTTTTATATTAGCTTACTGACATGATCTAAAAAAACCGAGATTTTCGTCAAATATAAGACTCAAGTTTTTCGATGTATTCGAAAAGGCAAGTGGTACATTATTTACCCGGAAACTTAATTGATCTTTGATTTCTTGACGTTTGTTTTTTTGGACAATACAATATAGCTACACTTTTTTCCGGATTTAATTTTAAATTAGTTTGATTTAAATCAAAATAGTGAGATATCTGAGAATCATCAGCATATGTCTGATGACAGGAGAATTCAATGTGATTAAAAATGTCGGAGGCTTTATTGGTCAAGTTTAAGTATAAATAGAGTACATTGTTAGCATAAGGTTAGTTTTAATCATCTCCAGATGATGCCAACTTGGTTGGCGAAACGCGCGTCGAGTGAAGTATACCGGGTGGCCACGAGACGGGTTATGCTTATATCTCCTTCAATTATGAACCGATTTAGACGAAATTTGGTACAAAGATATTAGACCTAATTTCGGATGGACATGCAAATATAGTCAAAATGGCTGACTTCCGGTTTCACCGTTTACCTTTGATTTTCTAAATGCATCACTCAGTATATTTTATGTTTTTCGGAATCTACAACTCAAATTGCATAGGATAGCGTTGCCAAATTTACATTTTACTCAAGGAATTTTTGTTTTTTCAAATTTTTTTTTACCGTAGAAGGCCGTGATTGGGAAAAAATCTGTTCAAGTTGATTCTAGGTAGTAACTCATATTAATAGTGATTTCATCAATTATATCAATAACAAATGCCTCATGAGAGAATAAAATATGCTAAACGTGTTTTTTAAAGAAAAAATCATGTTTTAAATGGCACCTACTAAGGGCCATAATGCTATTAAATAGCAAATTTAATTACCAATCTAATGATATCCATCATGCACTACTTCATCTTTGTCTAAAACTGAAAAATATTTAATATTTGTAAAGTGCTTACTTTCATGTAATAAGTAACGTGCATTTATTGGAAAACAGAGTAAGGCAAGAAAATAAATTTTCTAATGTCATATCTCGTAAACTATTTTAATTTGCAAGTTACATAAACTAATTTAAAAAGTACCTATGTATTTAAAATTTTATTTAGAAACAATATTTTTAGTAGAACATTATTTAAAAAAATAAATGAAATGTTACAGCAATTAATTATTTTAATTATTAATGTCCAATGATATGTTCAAATTGTCGCCCATTTCTCTAACGCATAATCTAGCCCTATCTATTGTGCACCTCTTAGTTCGTTTTCAGGAATTTCTTGATATGCACGTTGAACTCTGGCCCTTAAGTCGTCTAAAGTAGTAGGTGGTCTGGAGTAAACTTTATTCTTAATGTGACCCCATACATAAAAATCTACAGGAGTCAGATCAGGTGATCTCGCTGGCCACCTAATTGGACCATTTGTTCCAATTCATCTTTGTGTCATCCACGTATTGCCGAACAATGGCAACATTATGAGGTCCTGTCCCATCCTGCTGAAAGAACATGTTTTCTCTGATGTTCGGAGGTAAATTATTTATATCATTTTCAATTTCATTTTCCAAAAATCCAAGATATCTTGAGCCTGTTAACGATCCGTCGAAGAAAATTGGTCAAATAATTCTTGTCCCTATAATTCCTACCCAGACGTTGAATCCAAATCTTTCTTGGAAATTACCTTCTCTCAATAATCTAGGATTTTCTTGCGCCCACTGCCTTGTATTATTTCTATTGATAATACCATTATTCGTAAACTTAGACTCATCTGAAAACAGTATCTTTGAAACAAAATCATCATTTAAATCTTGATTATGCAAAAACCAATAACAATATTCTAGTCTTCTCTCCGAGTCGTTTTCATATAAATGCTGATGTAAATTATATTTATAGGAACGATATTTATTTTTTTTTCTGGCACTTTCCTCACGTTGCAATCGTTTTCTAATTCTCGCAGTGAGGCTGAAGGAGAAAATTGAACATAGGCCAATACGTTAATTTCTGTCTCTTCATTGACGATAATCTCGTTGTGGTTTTAATTAGCTGGTTCTTTTCTTAGTATTATCTCCAATTTTCTAAAATAAGTTCTTGGTGAATGCCGCCTTACAGGAAAACGAGCAGCGTACAGCACACTTGCATTAATAGTGTTTTTGTGACATTCCCCGTATATTAATATCATATCAATTTGTTTGTTTTGAGAATGACGATTCTGTTTAATATGTTCCATTTGGGAAGAAACTATTAAATGCACTCTCAAAGTTAGATGAAGTTAAAACTGAATTTATTTTAATGTTGTCAAATGTTTAAATGTGTCTAACCTTTTGTTTTCCATGGCTAACTATTATTTTGTCAAACTAAAGGGAGTATTACATATTTTACAATTTAGTAAATAAATATTTTTTAGTTTTAGACCAAAATGAAGTGGTGTATGATGGATATCGTTAGATAAGTAAATAAATTTGCTGTTTAATGGCATTATGGCCCTTAGTAGGTGCCATTTAAAAACAAGATTTTTTCTTAAAAAACAGGTTTGGCAAATTTTATTCTTTCATGAGGCATCTGTTATTAATTTAATTGATGAAATCACCATTAATATGAGCTACTAGAATCAACTGGAACAGATTTTCTTCCAATCACGGCCTTCTACGGTAAAAAATAAATTTGAAGAGAAGAAAAATTCCTTGAGTAAAATGTAAATTTGGCAGCGTTATCCTATGCAATTTGAGTTGTAGATTCCGAAAAACAAAATATATTGGGTGATGCATTTAAAAAATAAAAGGTAAATGCACTTCCGGTGAAACCGGAAGTCGGCCATTTTGACTATATCTGCATGTCTATCCGAAATTAGGTCTAATATCTTTGTACGAAATTTCGTCTAAATCGGTTCATAATTGAAAGAGATATACGCATGGCCCTAGTCTCGTGGTCACCCGGTATACCGGGTATAACAGGATCATGGTACATCCCCTTTTTTCCTTTATTTTTGAAGATAATTGATTAAAATTTGGGATATTGCATTTTTGAATTCTGCATAATATTCTGAATCCAACGATACCAAATAAGTGACATTTCAAACATCAATATTTTTTATAATATAATTTTTAGTTTTCCATTGAAGTGTGCCATGACGGTTCCGATTTGTTCTAAATGACCCGTGTAATGCTATAGAAATCGAAATCCCGTTAAAAATACTAAATTACGTGATTTATGAGCAAATAAAGTTCATCAAAATGGTTTTTGGGGAAAAACTCAATTTTTTCAAATGAGGAAAGAAAGAAGAAAGAAAATTACCTTGTTATATATAAGGTGGCTTTGCAATACAAAACTGAACACAAAACATTACAACAGTTGTTCAAAATGCTGTCCATTAACGTCAATGCATTTCTGAACACGCATAGCTGTTTCTTGAAGAACGTTTGCCAATTGCTGGGCTGTTATGTTATTTATTGCGCGTCTTACTCGTAGCTCCAGGTCTTCACGGGTTGTAACGGCGGTTGCATAGACAATATTTTTTAAATTATCCCAAAGAAATCAAGGGGTGCTAAATCAGGTGACCTTGGAGGCCACCTCACAGGACATTCGTCGAAATTACATTTTCTCCGAATCTCGGTTGAAGGCAATCAGTTACTATCCTTGAATTATGGAGACGAGCGCCATCTTGTTGGAAATACATTTCCTATCGTAAATGGAAAGGTAATTCAGCTAAACTGTCCTAAATTTCATTTTGCAGAAATCCCAAGTATCTGGCACCAGTCAGGGGTCTTTCAAATATTATTGGACTAATGATTCTATTACCGATTATTCCAAGCCAAACATTGAAACCGAACTGCACTTGAAAGTTACCCCCCTAATAAATTTTGATTTTCTTGTGACCAATATTTTGTATTTTGTCGGTTAAATAATCCCAAATTTGTAAACCTAGACTCGTCCGAAAATAAAATTATTCCCAAAAAAATCACTGTTTGGCTGCATGTTATTCTGCAACATTCAATTGCAATATTCCATCCTACGTTCGTAATCATTTTCGTACAGGTGCTGGTGCAATTAGTATCTAAAAGATTTATAGTGGTATTTGTGCAAAATTCGACTTACTGTTTGGTGATTGATTTCCAATTCACACCCAATTTACCTTAAAGGAACAGTCTTATCAACTTCTACTCGAACCAAAACATTAATTTCCGTTCCTTCGTCAAGAATGAACTTTTCTTCGGGATCATTGTTGGGCTCACTTTGGAATTAATTTTCAAGATGAATAAAATAATTTCTCGCTGGACATTGTCTATCAGGATATCGTTGGGCATAAAGGTGTTTAGCCTCAATGGCATTTTTTCTACATTCCCCATAAATAATTAACATGTCCACTTTTTCATCTGTTGCATAAATTTGCAGCATTTTGAACACAATTAACAAGAATTTTAAACAATTTTTAAAGACACAATAAAAACACCGGTAAACCAACAAATGTTTGACTAGCTAAATATTTCATTGTTTTCAAAGCCGCCTTAGTTAGTTACTTCTTAACATTTAATTAGAACAAAATTGTATTTTCTTATTTTCTTTTAGCTGTAATTTTGTTTGTATTTATCGCACATTTTAATTCGACATATGAATAAATTCCTTATAAATAGTACTAATAAATGGTATCACGCTACCAATATGGTTCCATTTGAAAAAATTGAGTTTTTTCCCAAAAACCATTTTGATGAACTTTATTTGCTCATAAATCACGTAATTTAGTATTTTTGACGGGATTTCGATTTTTCTCGAATTACACGGGTCATTTAGAATAAATCGGAACCGTCATGGCACACTTAAATGGAAAACTAAAAATTATATTATAAAAAATACTGACGTTTGAAATGTCACTTATTTAGTGTCGTCGCATTCAGAAAATTATGCAGAACTCAAAAATGCAATAACATGCAGGGCGTTCAATTTAAAAATCGAAAGTTAGGCGAAACCGGAAGTGAAAAAAAAATCAGTTGTATGTCAAAAAGTGCCGCTTATTATGTATATAAGATATTCAAAATTTTAATCAATTATCTTTAAAACTAAAGAAGAAATGGGAGGTGTACCATGATCCTGTTACACCCGGTAATGTTTTGGTGCTTCGTGGAAAACTACGTCAGTGTTATCTTCAGATCAAAGGTTCTAACCCACTCAGGATTTCCAAGTATGTGTTTTTTTTATTTGTGCCATTCTGTATATAGAATATCATCACCTCAGCCACTTCGACCTATTTGGTTTTCGATGTTTTTATTGCGAATATTTTCACGGTTCCTGTTAAATGCAAGTTTGAATGATTAACCAGCGTAACGTTCATTTTTTATCATGGACGATGACGATTTTTTTCAAACGTGTGTTGGTTTTTAAATTAATAGTTAAATAACGTTTTATGGAAGAACATGCAAACTACATACTTTTCAAATAAAAAAAATATCTATCCAGATAAATAGTGTGCTATTAAAAAAAATTGCCTCATACCTTTTTTTAGATGATGTATAACAAATAAAACTTATTTAAATTTAAAACTATACCCGGATTATGTAATGTAATGTATTCTGAAATTGATGAGCAGAGAGTAAATAAATAACACATAATTATTTCAACCATTACATACCAAATTTTAGACAAACCACAACAGATATCTTTTATAAACTGTCAGCTCTATTAAATTTGTCACGGTCTTTTTAACAATTTAATGAATGCTACGAATCCTACACAGTTGCAATTGATGGACACAAAAGGCTATTTACAAGATTACAACATTATGTACTGTTTACGCAGGATTACTCATCTGGAATTGTGAGCCCCAGTTACTCAGTCACTTAATTAACTTCTTTTTTGTGACTGGACCTGAACTCCACTTTACACATCAGTACTGTGATTTAATTATTATGGAAACATGTTTTACAAATAAGTATTTGTTTAAAGGTGTAGAAAATGGTTGTAAACAAATTTTTAAAACTTTATAATTTTCAATCAAACAGCTGGAAATAATTACACTGGCAGACAATTTTTTTTTGTAACATGTAACTGAATAGCACATCCCACTGGAATAAAGCCTACTGATTCCGGAAATGGCAAGCAATAAAACATTATGGGCAGGAATAACATTATTTTTTAATTTTACTAATCTATTTATTGCTATATATCACTGATGTATATAACATATAGTAGGCTTAGATAGATGTATCTACAGGGTGTCCCAAAATTAATTCCCCAGCCGCCGGGGTTAGACTCTATGACCAAAAATAAGTCGAAAATCACTTATGTCAAAATTTCTAAAAGTTACTCCTTTTATGGCCATCTTAAAGATCGCAATGGTATTTTTTGCAAATCAATTTTTGAAATAGGTATCCAGGTAAAGATAGTTTATAATCAAGTCACCCTTGACGAAGACAGAATACGACATTTTATGTGTCAATGTCAATAAAATATTTCAAATTTAAACTGACGTACAACGGTAAACAATTGAGTTTTCATACTTATTATTATGCCCAGAAGGTACAGCAATCAAAATATTTAGGTATGATTAAACTACTTGGAGTTTGTAATAATAATGCTCGTGCCGCAGAGCATCTGTACCGCCACCGTTTTCCTACTAGGCGACACCCAGATCATAAAACAGTAAGTGCTGTTGAAGTTTGTCTACTTGAAACTGGATGTTTGGCTCCTAACGTGATTCATGTTAGTCGTCCTGGACAGCTAACATGACAACAGGAAGAGCAATTACTCCACGACATTGAAGAAGATCCGTCTGTAAGTACCAGGATCTTGGAAGCCAATCGTCACCATCGTCGTAGTACTATTCACAGATTCATGCAAAGAGTAAATCTGTGTCCTTATCACTTACAGCCGGTTCAAAAATTGCATCCTGGGGAGAGTGAGTTGCGCTTACAATTCTCCAGATGGTTTTTAAATTGCATAGATACAAATGAAGATCTTTTTAAGCAAGTATTGTGGAGTGATGTCTCCCATTTTAATCAGCAAGGGGTGTTTAACCAACATAACTTGCATATCTGGAATTACGAAAATCCACATCAAATTAGGGAATCACATAAGCAAATGCGCTGGAGTGTAAATGTGTGGATTGGTCTGTTGGGCAATGACATAATAGGACCACATTTTCTGTCTAGGATATTAAATGCAGAGAATTATGCAAATTTTTGCGAAAACATATTACCTAAATGGATCGGTCGCGGAGGACCTACTTCTTGGCTACCTAGGTCCCCGGATCTCAACCCAATAGACTTTTAGCTTTGGGGTTACTTGAAAAATGCGGTATACAAAGTCCTACCGATTAATGAAGATGACGTTATTGTTCGGATTTATGGAACATTAACTCAAATTACAAACGAAACAATAGGTCGTGTTGAAAACAATTTTCTTCGCCGATTGCATGCATGCATAGAACAAAATGGCGAACATTTCGAACATTTGCCTTTGTAAATTTAAGTATTTTAATTTTATTATGTGTAGATGTCACTTGATTTAAATTAATAAACTATCTTTACCTGGATACCGATTTCAAAAATTAATTTGCAAAAATACCTTCATTGCGATCTTTGAGAAGGCCATAATTTCGTAAGGAGGAACTTTTCGAAATTTTGACATGTGATTTTCGACTTACCCCGGCGGCTGGGGAATTAATTTTGGGACACCCTGTATAAAGATAGAGAATAATTTTTTGAAAAACGTATGCTCAGTTCATTTTTTTCTTTTATCGGAGGTCAAATCATCTCACTTTAAAAACTAACAGTAATAACACATGATGGCTGGATCCCATCGTTCTTGATAACGAATTTCCATTGTCCTGATATTTTGATAAAATCTTTCTTCTTGCAGATCGCTTACCGCACCCAAATTTTCAGGAAAAAATTTAAATGAGAATGCAGAAAATGTTTTATGGTGAGGTGTTTAAGAGAGATTTTGTGTATTTAATTATATTTATCGTATCATTGAAAATTAAGGTTCCTTTAAGTTAAATCTTTATTGATAATTATTAATATCATAACATTACAACAACTTCACACTAACTTAGTAGGACATAATACGTTAGTTACAATATATAATACGTTAATTACCATATCATGATACCCTAGATACGAATTTTATTTTATAGCTATTATTTATGAACATTGACGTGAATATTTTGACAGTTTTCAAATTTGATAGATACAACTGATGCACCATTATTGTCCAAAATGATGGGTATGTCTACTGAATCTTGCCTAGTAACATTCTTTTTTAGTTCGATGGTATCTTTAGTCCATGATACAGTGTTTACAGAAACGTCTCCAACTTGAATTTTTTCGCGCAATGGATACCTTCTTACTCAAGTTATCTTTTAAATACCCTCTTGCACCATTGCTCGATTCCCAACCACAAAGTTCTTGTAAATCTAATATGTCGCCACCAGCATTAACAAGAAAACTTGCTGAAGATGTTCTAATACAATGACCAGTATACATAGTTGGATTTTCAAGTTTGAGATACATAGCAATTTTCTCAGGTATTTTAAAAAAAGAAATGGATACCACAAGGCTGAACGGTGCATTTTTCGTTTCTGTATGATAGGAACAATCTTCTATGCGGAGTATGAGATGGACGTAATGCTATATATTTTTTAAATAAAGCCACAGGATTAACATCTCCGTTAGATATCACCGCAAAAAACCTTTTCTTGTGGATTTTTGAGTCAGGAATTGTGATTACTAGCTTGCTCTCTAGAATTTCAACATTTTCGATGGACATTTTCGTTCATTCATTAGTTCTACAAGCTCCGCCAATTCCAATTAAGAAAGCTACTTTCATCATTAAAAATGTCTCGTCTGGGGCAGTACAAACAAATTCACTAACCTGCTCTTTCGTGAATACTTTCGATTTTTTAGCTCTATATCCCACATTTTTTTCTTAATGAATCGTATCAAAGCGCCATACTTGTCGATTTCCACTCTTTCCTTCAACTCCAAACAAGCTCGTAACATAGAATATTTAGGCCACAAAGATGACGGGAGTATTGATTTGAGAGTTTAAAAAATAAGCAAGTATTACCGTTTCTCCAGCACCTGGAACCTGTTCTCTATCTCGTCACTCACAAAACTGAAGATATTTTTTTTGGTAATGGATTTTTGATTTATCCGGGCGCAAATATAATCTTACAGTGTTAGTTAGCAGCAGCAAGTATATTTTCAGGAATATCAATATCTTCCTTGATTTCGCCAAAGTTTGTCGTAATTAAGACTACCTTAATTTTTATGGCACGCTAAAATGACAACCAAAGTTGTTGATTTTTTTACGTCATCGTTGTCAATGATATGAAAAAGCTTTGAATGTAACTCGATTCTTATATGATTTAAACCATCTCGGACGTTGCCAGGTGACTCGGCTATCGCCTCGTCGCCTGGCAACGTCCTCGATTATTATAAATCACATAATAATGTCGTTACATTAATAGCTATTATTAATAACTCGTACAACTCATACCAAGACAAAAGCATACATCATTCTCTCAATAATTGACATAACAAGACAGTAACCTACTACTAGTAACTTAAGTGTTACTAAAATTTTTATAGTAGTGTGTTCCACATAACACATCTTCCTCCTTTGAACTTAAATGTTACAAACTTAGCATTAACATTTTATTTAAAAATTAAATTGTAATGCTACATCTCGTAATCACGAAAGTGTAACGGTAACCGGATGATTTCTGTTACTCACTACCGTTGAAGTTGTAGACCGTTTAGGATTGGATATTGCACTTGTGCCAGGAACTGGATTAATGCTACTTGAGCTAGGAACCGTGGCACTCTGACTTAACACACCATTGTCACTGTCTATTTCTAAAGAATAAAAACTAGGTACATTCAGAGAACTATTTAGATGAGTGCTATTACGCCTGAATACCTTATTGTTTTCATACTGAACAATGTATGATCGTGGCATGATTAACTTTTCCTCAGTTCTTGCTGGTGCCCATCGGTCATCTTTATCCAGCATTACCACATTATCTTCTGCTTTGAAATTACCCCTCTTAACACTTATCTAACAGCCTTTTACTTTCAATTCTTTCCTTAACTAAATTATCATCATATTCACAAAATAGAAGTTTATTTATAAAAATAGGTAGTTTACGTTTCAAAACTCTATTAAGTAATAGCTGAGCTGGTGACAAGCCAACAGCAATAACAGGAGTATTACGGTATTCCAGTAAACTTAAATTTAAATCACTTGACTTTCTTAGAATATTTTTGGCAATTCCGACTGCATTTTCTTCTAAACCATTAGACTTTGGATAATGAGGACTGCTAGTTGTAACTTTAAAACCCCAATTTTTTTGCAAATTTCCTACACTCATAGGAATTGTATGGCATATTATCAGCTACCAATTCGTCACAAACGCCTTGAGTCGCAAATATACTTTTAAAAACATTTATAATAGAATCTGAAGTTTTTTATACTAAAGGAATAATTTTCAGCCATCTTGAAAAATAGTCCATGTCTACTATGTACTCTTTACCTCCAAAATATCACTTTCGATTTTATTAAAAGCTTTATTTGGCACCTCATGAGCAATCATAGGTTCTTTACAATTTTGTTTTTGATATTTTTCACAAATTTGATATGACTTTATGTATTGTTCAATGTCGTTGTACATGTTTGGCCAGAATATTATAGTTTTTGCCCTACTTTGAGTTTTTGTTATGCCGAAATAACTCTCGTGTAACAAGTAAAACATACGTCTAATTAAATTTCTAGGAACAATTATTCTATCATCCAAAAATATTAAATTATTGGACATTGATATATTATTTTTATATGCCCAATATGACCTTAGAGAAACCTAAAATTGCTTGAAACTCTTTGGCCATCCATACTGAATGTAATAGGCCATTTTTACTAAAACTGGATCATTTTGTGTTTCCCTCTGAAATTCATCTCTTTTGTAAACGGTTATGTTAAGATACTTTTATACTGTATGTACTAAATCATTCATTATAGGATCATCATTAACTGGGTCTTTTATAAATGATCTCGGTATAAGATGTACAAATATTTTCTTGAAGGAAATTCAAAATCAATATCATATTTCAATAATTTAATCCTCAACCGTTGTAAGCGAGGTATCTAAAATTAAGTTTTCATTTGATATAAACTGTTTTTTTAACACGCTTTTGTTAGCTTCACCTGTATGTTTGTGAGTTTGTTTGTTTGTAACCGACTCTTTGGACTCGATTTTGACCCACTTTAAACGGACAGATTTAATTGAAACTTTGTACACTTACGAAGAACCGGTAACAATACAATAATTTAATAAGTTTATATCATTATCCTGATCAGGATCGCCAGAATTAAATAATTTCCTCACGTATCCTCTGCGTGAGAGCAAGTGGCTTATTACTGTTAGTACATTCCGTGATTCTCAGTTCGTTCGTAGGCCGAGCGGACTAAGGCGCAAATCTTAGTCGACGCGAAACGACGGACTCCTCGGGCGTGAGTTCAAATCCCGTCTATGGCTGAAAAAAATACATTTTTTTTCAGAAGTATCTGTTGGATCGTAATATGTTATAATATCAGCATCAATAAGCAATATAAATATAGTTTAAAAAAAACTAAAAAACACGCTTTCATAGCACATCAAACTAAACAGTGAAAAATAAATATGGTTTAAAAAAACTAAAAAAACACGCTTTTAAAGCATATCAAACTAAAAAGTGAAAAATAATTATTAATATAAACTGAAAACAATAATGAACGAAAAATACTAGTATTATTGTGAAAAAAAGCGTGGGGCGCTTTGTGCAATATTTTTCGTATATCGAGCAACCCACGCTTTTTCACAATAATACCAGTATTTTTCGTTCATTATTGTTTTCAGTTTATATTAATAATTATTTTTCACTTTTTTAGTTTGATGTGCTTTAAAAGCGTGTTTTTTAGTTTTTTTAAACTATATTTATTATTTATTCTGGTTAATATAATCTTAATCTTAGACTAAATGTTACGGTTGAATTCATCATTGTGAGAAATATTCATGTATTCTAAGTATAAGAATCAACCAGTAATATTTTTTTTCATTAACTTTATTTATAGATTACATTTTAAATATCACATTCTCAAACTTTACTTCACGGAAATTATTATCTGTAATATTTTATCCACATGCATTAAAAGGTCACGTCTCAAGGTTATTCCGAAGACGTCATGGTTTCTGTTTAGCATTATATCTCTGATCTCTGATCTTCTATAAAGATATAGGATGACATTTAAGCTAGAGAACAAGCGAGCATTAGTTTCTTATTAATAAATTAATAAGTTATATCCCACCTATGACTTTCCTAATGTTGCATGGTCATCGTTGTTTACCTGTTTTATTGATCTGGTTGTCTTGTGAGATAACAGACTGCCTGAAATAAACTCAAACAATGCAACCTTGTAATATTTAGTTGAAATAGTATTATTAACATATGTGGATTATCTTCTGCTCGTTATGTGTTCTTTCGAGGAATATTTAATTTCTAATTGGGGGTAAATTTACTTAAATTGTGCCATCAGTTCTAAATGTCATTTATTCGGTTTATTGGCAGTGTTCAATTGTTATCGGGATTCCACACCGAGTTGATCTGTGGTCACGTGACCTCGTCTGTTTTGTATAGATCTGTTCAGTTATAAACATCGTTACCTTGTGTATGACATGAGAACTATAGAATAACAAAAGTTTGAGTAACAGTTGGGTTGTTTTCAAAATAATTCCAGACTGCTACTACTTAGACCGTTTAAGCTAAGTATGTTAGTACATTAATTACATTAATGGAACGCATTTCAGCTACTAGCACTAGGATCGACAAACTTTATGGATTCTGCAAATAACCGAATCTCAGACATTAGTATTTTATGATTCACCTTGCATAAATATTATTTTATATAATTTTCTTATCTTTCTAACTCTTCTAATTAACGTTTTACATTTTATATTTTTACATTTTATTTTTGATACGTGTTTACATAATTTCACATTCATTCGACAGGTGACTGACCTTGATATTTTCTGGCTAGACTTTCTGCGATTCTGTGTTTTCTATCACGTGATAACTCCATCGGTTCATTTCCTCCCTTTTCATAGTCAGTCATCTTAGTGAGCGGACGTACCTACATTTTGTGTCTTGTAGCTGGTGAAGGATTGAAATTTTGATCCAAATTATTTTAGTGGATGTTAATCATCATTGTTTTGGGGTTATTTCGTTCACCAATTTAAAGGATTCTGCTTAGTATCTTATCAGCTAAATGCTGGAATATTTAGGGTGCTACTTAGTATTTTGTCAGCTAAATGCTGGATTGTTTCTACAAAAAAAAACATGTGTATGAACGTAGTACTTTGCCCTATAGATGGGTAAGTTAATTAACTTAGGACGATAATTAACAAGTACTTACTTGTGTTTGTTATTAAAATTTTAGGCAACTGTCAAGGGGTTTTCACTGGGCTTTTATTAGATTACCACGAGACTTACACTGGATTCCGGTGAATGATTCTTAGCAAAGGTGGCTATCACTTGGCTTTTATTAACTATCAGGGGACTATCACGGAGTTATTGTAGGAGTTTTACTGGGTTTCGACTTGGTGAATTTTTGTTGAAAATAAGAACGTTATATGGCTCCGCTAGGTTATGACCTAGGTAATTTGTTTAGGTTGTAAATGTGGTTTTTATGTACTTTTGATGCCATGGAATATGGAATTTTAACAAGTCTTGCTAATGTACAGAGTAGAGCTGGATTAGAGGGTCGATTTGTGTTTTCGACAAGTGTTGGAAGTCAGGGGCCAATTATTTCATCGTCGAGTTTTGTAATGCTGCAGTTCGGTTAATGGAACAATATTGGTCTGGTATTGAAGAACAAAAATTGAACACACTTTCCAGGTTTAGTTAAGTTTTAATAATCTTTTTTTTATGTTCTTATTAAATATTTCGACCTTAATGTAAATAATTAATCATTTATTTTATGCACGTTTTTTTCAATTTTACTTATTCAAATTTAAATTAGTACTGGTACTCATATTGTAAATATAGTCCAGTCAAAATTAGATCTGTAATAGATCGTTGAATTTTGATTACGAAAAATGTAATAATAGTGATATCTAGATATAAATATTTTTCTTATGTGGTTTTTTGTGAACTACATGCAATTGCATTTGGTATAAATCAACCTACTGGTATTACATACTTTTGTTTCGAGGATAGTTTATGAATTTAAAAAATTCACATACCTATTTGTAAATATTTCTTTTATATTTAAAACCTGGCTGATTAACTGGACTGGATATAATTAAACATTTTATTAAAATTATGTTGTTTAATTTCCCAGAATAGGTTTCATTAAAAATATAAAGTGTGGTGAGGTATGCCAAATTTTCTGGTCAAATATTATTTGTTTATTTCTTGAATTTAAAGTACCTACTGAGAAGCTGAAGGCACCAGTTTCGTCTTTATGACACTGGTAACCCAATCTGGGATATATCGAACTAGCCGAGGATTGGTAAGGTGTTCAATTTTATTTTGGTACAACGTTTTTACTTGGCATCCCAACGTGGATTAACGTAGCATTGTGACGCATAGTGTTACATTTTGGCGCCCAACGTGTATACCATAGCCATTTTGACGCCCAACGTGGCATAGAGTAGGATAACTTAAAAAAAAGATAAATAACAAGCACAGTTTTGTAGGTCAACTGCGGGAAACGGATATGGCCGCAAGTGGTTTTTGCAGTCGTTCTGACGACCCGTGCAACGAAATCGAACTACGCGACGCACAATGGGCCAGAATTAATATTTAGCAGGACAAAGCCTAAATTTGTAAGAATTAATTTTAGAATAAATTCCTTTATTAGTATCTACAGAAATAGTTAGTGCATAACAACATTAATATGAAAATTCCTAAAAATAAATCATTTAGGAATAGTGAACAAGTAAAGAACACTAATAATGCGCAGCCATTCTCACTTTAACAGTTGCTTTTGTATTGTGTAGAAGTGGTGTTGTGTTCTCGATTATTTTTGAGGGTGTAAAATCATTCCTGTAGGAATCTTTTTGTTAAAGTGCAACACCGCCCGTCCAATTGCTGGCATAACACAATTAGCTGGGGGTTGTACTTATTGACCGGTAGCTCAGTTAGCAGGTCGTGAATAAGGGCTTAGATTGATTTGAGTTCTCACCAAAATCTAGGCTGGGCGAGAGGACTTTTGCAAGTACCAAATAATTAAAAGTTTACTTTAAAATGTAAAGATAACGTTAATACTTGAATTCTGTTGGGAAGGAAGTCAAATAAAAATACATTATTTAATAAAAAGTTTAATAAACTTGTAAGAATATGTACAGAAATTTACATAGGCTAAGATGGCCTCTTTTAGTTAAAAAAACCTAGTTTGGGTTGAGGACCAAGAAATAAACAAAAAAAAAGTGGGGATGAAGATCTTACCTAACTTCAAATGGGTTAGTCCAGCGAAGAATCCACCAACAGCTAAGCTCTTAATGGGTTCGGTCGCAGTTTGAATCACCACTGTCAGTACTGCAGTTACCCTTGAGAAGAAATGCCAGTTGTATAAAACATCGTTTAACGGGTCCACCCAGTATATAATGATTATTTCGATCCACCAGTTATCCTCTTCTCTTGGTCCAGGTATTTACATAAAAAGAGGAGAGTTTTATGATATCAGTATTATAGGCAAAACAAAATAAAAAGCTGTGACGTTTGAATTGTCCAGCTACGTAGACAAAATATGAGAGTTAACACAAATTTGCAGAGCAAATTGCAAACTAAACAAACTAGGATCGGTATCCCACAATATTTTAGGAAGTTGAAGACTTTAACTAACTTAAGTATCAATAAAAATTAAGTTAAGTAGAAAAAATACTAGTCCAACAAATAAACTAGGTGTAGCTATGATAATAAACAAAGTGAAATAGATATTCACTATATGTTAAGATACTTTTTACTAAAAGAAGGTAATCTTCAAGAAAATGGAATTTAGAATGTCTATATAGATAGACAATTAGAAAGATAACGTAAATAATTATTTGCTAAATATAAAACAATATGATAATTTTCAAATTAAAGGTAACGTTAAATTAAATTATTTATTAGTTCCTCGTAGAGAGGTAATAATGAATTCTAGATAAAGTTGAATAAAGATATATAGCTTGACTATATGTTTACTGCAGATAATCAAAAGTTAATCAATTGCCAGATAACTAGGCATGTATCTTTGCCAGAGAACTAGGCAAGGCTCCACTAGAGCAGCGTTTCTGACTAAATACTAAGTAAACGTTCAAGTAAGCACTCGATATTTTAAATTTAGAAAACCTTACGTTACTGAGGTCTGATTGGTAAATATATGCACTGGTATAAAATGACCCACCACAAAACAAATGCACCAAATTAGGTAATTCTCACAAAGGTTATAAACAAATAGGTTAATTAATGATGGCTGTTCCAAAGAACAATCAAGCTGAACTGATCATCGAAAAGCAAATTCGCCCAAGGCGTAAATAAGATAAGTACGGTACAATATTATTATGAAAATTACCTCGAAGGTACTCAATATAGCAACTTTTTAAATAATGATGATCATAAAATTACACGATAATACCAGAAAACATAAATTTTACCAGACCGCTGAACTACAGGTATTGTCTCCAGGACGTTATACTAGCAAGAAGGAAGTCTTGTTCTGCTACCTAAACTCGATTATAGTTTGGAAAGAGACAACCATTTGAGAGTACAGTATGAGCAATAAAGACAAATAGATATTTAGGCATTTTTTATAAGTGCAGAAATCTACCAAACCAATTGTTCCAGTACAAATTAGTGGCGCCATCTCGATAGACTGACAGAAACAATTATTTGCGGAACATAACAAACTGGAATGAAATGGCTTGCAATTTCGTTACAAAAGGTATGCTACTTTTTCCCTTTCTCTTTAATATTTTTTAAAACAGTTATTTTTGATATTACCTTATTAAAAATATTAACAAAAAAAAGTGTTATTTTTAAATTATATATTTACTTAGATTCATGAAAAATTGCACGTATTTGCACAGTGTAATTTGACGTTTCTAAGGAAGCTTATATAATAACTGTTGGTGCCCGGTAGTGCCCATTAGGGACAAATAGGGATAACTTGCTTTTATTTGAGCTTTCTTGTGCCTTGAGTATTAGCATATTGTTCTATTTACAGAGACAATGTCTGTTACCAGAAGAGAGTATTTGAATTACTAAAAAACATGGGCAATCTCATGACCCGGATTGTACAGTTAAATTTAGAATTAACTAACTATATTTATAAGCAAATTGACATTTAAAAATTCAAATAACTCTCTTCTGGTTATTACCAGAAGACATTGTCTCTGTAAATAGAACAATAAGGCAAAAGAAAGCTCAAATAAACACAAGTTATCCCTATATGTCCTTAATGGGCACTAAATTTTATTAACAGTTATTGTATGAGCATTATTAAAATCTATAAAGGCACTTTTTTGTTAATATTTTGTATAAGATATTATCAAAAATAACTATTAAAAAATATTAAATAAAAAAGTAGCATACCTTTAACAAAAAGAGTCCCACAGGAAAGATTTTACATCCCTAAGAACAATCGAAAACACAACACCACTTCTATACAATACAAAAGCAAATGATAAACTAAGAATGGTCGCGAATTATTACTGTTCTTTATTTGCTCACTATTCCTAAATTATTTGTTTTAGAATTTCTCATATTAATGTCGTTACACTGATTACTTCTGTAGATACTAATAACGGAGTTTTTCCCAAAATTAATTCCTACAAATTTAGGTTAATATTCTATTTCTGTAAAGATGTCTATTTTTTCACTATGTAAAATGTAACATAGCACGATATAATATTTACGGACCTAAAATGTACAATTTACTCTTAGTCTTTAATTATTATGAGCAAGTCTTATTATTTCCATAAAAATATTTTGCTATCATCAGTTTTCGCAAAACAACATAATCAAAAACCGTTAGTTATGTTTTGATCTCAATTGACTAGTATTTTTATTTGTATATAATGAAGTCAGAGAAACACGTCTTATGATTTTCTACCACACAGAAATTTTACAAATTCATATATAGTTGATTTGTTATGTTTATCAAAATACACATAATTTTTTGAAAAAATATATACTTAACAGTATGTATCAAATCGGTAAATACTAATTTACATTTTTATATATCTAGATAAATTGTTTGTATTCTCTAAAGTTTTAGTCATAGTCTGACAATGAAATATTATCTGCTTCTCACCTTTACCATGAAATTCAATCTAAATCTTGTTTAGTAGCAACAGGAACAGAATACGTAATACATTTCTTTTGTTACTGCGACATTTTGTGACGTATAATCGAATCTTTTTTATTGGATACTGCAGCCAACCTGCAAATATATTCAGATTTCAATTCTTTGATAATAAAATTAAACTAGTCAAAAATTAAGGTGAACCACCCTTAAAATTAGAGCAATTTGGACATTGATAACGATAACTCAAATCTGGAACGATTTTAGTGTACTTTGTATCTGTAAGTGGCAAATTTCATTAGCTTGCCAGTCGATATTTTATTATGTGAATTTCTCACAAAGGTTTACTCACTGATCATCACTTTTGATAAAATTTTGTAAATTTAGGATAGATTATTTCTTCTGACCACATTAATTAAGTTCTCAATGGATGTTTCCTTTTCACTGAGCCCTTTGTGTTCTACAGAGTGTTCAAATTTAATCACATATTGAAAAACGACAAATGCATGATTTTCAATAAAATTCATTAGAATTTGTCAATATTGTCAAGTAATCACCAGAATTTAAAAAATTGTGATTTAGATCACACAGGGTGAGAAAAAACTAGGTATTATTATTAACTCCAAATAATAACTAAAAAAAAACGGATCAAAAAAAATTAAATAAACATTCAGTACTTCTATGACCTCCTCTTATCCGTCTAACTCGATCTATCAATTAAACCATTTATAAAATGTTTTGAAATCTGATCCCATTTCACACAAATGACATCACCAAATTTTAAAATTTGAGGTTTTGGTCGTCCCCAAACGTATTCTATACGTCTGGGGACGACATCATATCTAATGACCTAGCTGACCGCTGCATTCGGTTAATGTTATTTGCCTCTAACCAACAATTTACTAAAGCGTCTCTTTGAGCCGAGCATTATCATCAATTAAACCAAAGTATTCTGAGTTGGTTCTGTCATGGAAGAAGACTTCTCCTAGGTACAAATTACGCTCGTCTCTCATACCCGTCAATCTTCTATCAATTCAATTCAATTCAAAACAAGTTTATTCAAATTAAAATCAAAAAACACAATGTATATTGCCCTCGCCGGACACCCGGTCCGTTGCCGACCTAGCATCCCCGCGTATGGTGGCGACAGGGCAATTGTTAGGTCGGACGATGCGGAGCCGGTCCGGGCTTAGAACTAGGAAACGTTAAATAACAATTTTATTTAACTTATGACAATTGTTTCGCCACACAGTGGCTTCATCAGATGGTGAGTACAAGACTCGGTGAGTTTTGTGTTTATTTGTAAAATGGATTTTCATCAAGTAAAGGTCGAATCAATCAACTATTCTATCTATGTAATTCCAATGATTTTTTTTGTTTAGTTCTAAATTGTCAACATGTGTCTACTTTGACAACCTGTAGAAGCAAAAGAGTTTTGAGTAAATGAAAATCATTTATTTGAATGCTTTACTCATGAACCCGACTACTAGGTACATTCCTAATTGGAGAAGCTGAACTGGGGCGTTTCTAGATCCTATTTCTTATAGGTTAGGTTATGGGGGTAGTGAGAGCTGGGGGGTGGGGATCTGAGACTTTAGTAAAGACCTTAAATTAGAGAGGGGGCGGTGAGGAGTAAAGGGTAAAGAAAATATGGCTGCTGATTGGTGTAGCCTAATAGATAACAAATTTAAAATATCTGATGTGGCCAGCACATAACTTTCATATACCAATATATATCATCCTGATGTAAAAAAATCATTCTATTTAATTCTTCACTTACCCAATTAAATTTTAATAGCGTACCTTGAAATATCTCATTAAAATTTTTAAATAATTAATTATCAGCGTCATTCGATACTGTCAATAATAATTCATGTCGTATAGTTTAATAATTTCTTCTTATTGACATTGACATTTTTGTAACTAAATTAGACATTTCAAATGTTAAACTGTTAAATTTATCCTAATGAAGTTAAATGTATAAAAAACTAAAGTTTACGTCAGTTATATTTAAGTAATTGGAAAATATATTTTATTGGCTTGATATAGTAGACATGATTTATAATCTTTCATCAAGAATATATTTTTTTGTAAAGGCAAATACAAAAAAATTTGGCCAATTTTGCTCATCATCGAATGTATCATTGTCTTTGGCCTTTAGAACATGTGTACCAAATTTTAAAGCTTTATCTCAAAAACTGTGGCTGCTATCGCGATACTACAGACATGCAGACAGATTTTTTTCCATAAAGATATGTTTTTTCATTATAATTCGTCGAGATTCGTTCAGAAATGCAATAAGAACTTTTAAATTGTTTATTTTATTTTATATACATTTCTAATTAAGGCTACTTTTTATTTTATGTATTTCATATATAAATATATAAAAACGAACAAACAATATGACAGTTTACAGAGAACATGTGAATGATTGTATGTACACAGGAAAAATTCCAAAAAATCTACTCAAAATAATGATTTTTTTATTTTGAAAATAAAAATTGACTTTACGTCCGCGGTGGGGTTTAGAGTGGGGATTGTAAGGCATGAATTCCCGGATTTGTTTTTCAATGGTTTGTAAGGTGTGAGAGACAGACCTGATGTGCTAATTTATTTTTTTTTTATCTCTGCTTTTTGGCCTTACAAACAAAGTGTTTTAGCCACTGATGTGCTAAGATAAACGAGATTGTAAACGTCATGTAAATTATGTGCAACATAAAAGGTTAAAAAATTGCGTGCCCTCGACAACACAGTTTTTATTCGATTTATTTTTAATGCTGATTGCCTGTGATGTTCCGCTGCACATACTCGATAAACAACCATTTCAGGAGTTCTGGAATAAATACAATCCCAAGGTGACTTTATTAAGTGGCACAACGTTGCGTAACTATGTACCAACTGTAAGCGAAGACATTAGGAGCGTTCTTTCTAACTGAGAAGTCAGTTAAACTAAGTAGTTTTACGCTTACGGAGGCTATGTCAAATAAAATTATACTTTTATTTATGCAGTGTAACCGTAAAACTACTTAGATTAGCTAAGATCTTAGATAGAAAGAATGCACCTATTGCAAAAAGTCAAGTGTTGATGTTTGTGACCGATGGTGCCGCAACAATGCGTTTGGTAGGCCGTTCTCTTCAAGAACGCGATTGTAGGTTGGTACATGTTACATGTAAAGTACATGCTTTACACCTTATGGCAGAAACTATTCGACAAGGTTTTCCAGAGGTAGATGCATGAATAGCAAGTACAAAAAAAGTGTTTCTTAAATCTCCTAAAGTTCTTCGTGCATTTTATAGCATACATGATGCTGCAAAGTTTTTAGAGATCTTTTCCCGTTTGTGATAACCAAGCTAGTTAAGACAGTAAGTTGGGCATACATTGTTATAAATTTTAACAGTTTATTGCTTTTATTACTACTTAATTTATTTTATTACATTTATTATGATGCGTACGCCTATGTTCTGCGGCGCATTTTTGTCAACTCTTTTTTATTATTTAATTTATTACCTTCAAGTGTTAGAGGCCCTTAACGTTTCTAGCATTTGGAGGTAACATGCCACTTTACACGATGCTTTCATGCACGCCAATAAAACTGTATGTATCTGCCCAAGAACTGGGTGAACCTTGAAATTCATTAAATCATTTGTCTCTGATTCATGAAATCTTCAAAGCCAAGTTGAAAAAGACAAACAACTTAGATTTAAATTGATCCATGTACTGCCATAATTTTTTTTGCCTTCAACATTTGATAATTATTAATGTCTGCAATGTATAAAGTACCTAGTGAATGTTTAGAGTATAATATTTCAAGATATATCAAGCCAAGGAAGTAACTGTGCCAGATTTAATTAATTATTCTCCACGATCAGTAAGTGAACATCATCTTAGTGGAAAGTGAATTTCATTTATCATCCTTCTAAATCCCATATTTAATGGACACTGATGATAATCTGCTACTAAAATATTTTCTATGTGACGTATTAGCACTAAAAAGAATTTTTTAAATTTACCTACTAGTAAAAATCGATTAATTTGTCTTAAAAAAATTATGTAGTCATTTGAATATCCTCCATTTTTTTTTCGATTTAAATTAATACTAATAAGATTTATTATATGCGAATTACTTACTCAAGCAATTTTGACAGGAGTAATAAGCCTCGAATATTTTCGTTCTGTCAATTTGTTCATGGCCTACTCAGATTTACAAGTTTTATTTCAAATTGATATAGACTAGTATTATGAGAAAATAAGTAAAAACTTGATTTTTAATGTGTGTGTGCGTGTGTGTGCGTGTGTGTAGGTATCCGCGATAACTCAAAAAATACTAATGGGAGACTTCCCAAATTTGGCAGTTAAGATTGTCAACATCTTAGATGACACATTAAATTTGGTGAATGAGGTAATTAAAAATTGTTATTGCATTTCTGAACGAATCTCGACGAATTATAATGAAAAAACATCTTTATGGAAAAAAAATCTGCCTGCATGTCTGTAGTATCGCAATAGCAGCCACAGTTTTCGAGATAAAGGTTTCAAATTTGGTACACTTGTTCTAAAGACCAAGGACAATGAAAAATTCGGTGATGAGCAAAATTGGCCAGCTGAAAGGGGGTCCACTGGACCCAAACATTTTTGTATTTGACTATACAAAAAATTATATTCGTGATGAAAGATTATAAATCATGTCTACTATATCAAGCGAATAAAATATATTTTCCAAGTACTTAAATAAAGCTTCTGTAAACTGAAATTTTGTACACATTTGACCTCATAAAATGGGATCGTGATAAATCTGGCAGTTTGACATTTGAAATTTATAATTTATTAAATATGATTTGAACGAAACAACTACTCAGCGGGCAAATACCCCGACCTGCATTGGATTACACCTTCAAATCATGATAGATCGATAGCCAATATCATTTGTCAATTCCTAACCAGACATAGACCGGTTTCAAACTTATTTGTTCTCCTCAGTATGACATAGCTTATGGAACAGACAAATGATAGTGGCCAACTTGCTAGTCATATACTAACTAAGGTGAATTGAGTAGTGGTGAGAGGTATGAAATTTCTCGTATGGTCCAAATGCTACTATCCGACCGACATCATAGATGTCTCTGTGGGGATAGCGACTTGCGAAGCAAGTACCGAGAGCGGCAACCTCTAGCCCAGGTGGACTAAACTACTGTTATTAAATATGATTTGAACGAAACTACTACTCAGCGGGCAAATACCCCGACCTGCATTGGATTACACCTTCAAATCATGATAGATCGATAGACGCTCTCGGTACTTGCAAAAATGTAGTGGATTGGCCCAAATAAAACGGAAACTAACTATTAACTTTTATTGAACATAAAAATGACACTGTTTCTATTTGACAATTCGTACAACAACCAACAGAATGCCAACTTAACTTCTAGAATAAAAACTAACTTAATCGCGGTACATTCAAATACACTACATATATCCTCCTGCTATGCAAAATAAATTTCTACAAATCTAACCTAGCCGGTTTCTTAATTGTTCTCTTAGGTCTTACATTTACATTAGTTTCTGCTTCTGGCAAAATATTCTCCTTAGGCACTATAGACTCTCCATTTTGCCCCCCTTGGACCTGTTCCTTATTTGCAAACATGCTTAACCTTTAAGAATTTTCTTCTTGACTTTTTCAGAAAAAAAAATTTCACTCACAGCAATTCCTAACGTTAAATCTTTTTGTTTTTAATCCTCGTCGCCAAAAATCCGTCACAGAGACATCTATGATGTCGGTCGGATAGTACCATTTGGACCATACGAGAAACATACCTCTCACCACTACTCACATATAATTTAGTTACAAAAATTTCAATGTCAATAAGATTATTAAAATATATGACATGAATTATTATTATCGAAAGACGCTGATAATTAATTATTAAAAAAATTTTTATGAAACATTTCAAGGTAGGTACGTTTTTAAAATTTAAATGAGGTAAGTGCAGCATTAAAGAGAATGATTTTTTTTTAGATCAAGATGAAAATATAATTTTATTTTGATGATAATATTTTGAAAATCAGATCTCTAATCATGAGAACAGGGTCTAGGGAGAGGAACCTGGACCAAAGTCCAGGATCGGTAGCTACTACTGCCTTATGGTTAACACAGAGATATACATAGACAAATAAAATCAAAAGTATAAAATGAATAATGAAATACATACCACTTGATACAATGCATTATTGAGAATCACGTTAGCATATATGGGTACAACTAATATTTGATCTCCATTCGTAGCTGTTAAATTTGAGCTATTTGGTCTGGTCATATATTTGTACACGGTGGGCAAATTTTGATGTTTGTTAGGGTAACTAGGTAACTGTAAGAGATACAAAAAAATGGAACACACTTTTGTTTCGAGTTATAAACAATAGTTCGATTTTTTAACTTTTAGGCACATGTCAATATCTTTGTTCTTTGTAAAGTTATGAAAAAACAACTTTCATATTCTTGAGACACTTTTTTCTGTATAATACGGTGACGTTAAGAAAATTTAAAAAAAGGTGCAATTTCGAGTTATGGCATAAAGTTGTATTTTTTTAAATAGGAATCATAGTTGACTATGGTTTAGTTAAAACGAAATTTTTTCTCTTTCAAACTATATATCATATGTGGGGTCGCTTTTGATGTGTAAGTATTTAATAGCGAAAATAATTTTTTAGTAGATTATTTTTTGCGTTTTTTTATATTTATCCCAAGTAGGCGTATGTCATCTATGATAGTGTTAATCCGTTTGTCAGTAAATTGCATATTAATAATTTTGTATCCGCTATAATTACACCCCATTTAATCGTAAAAGTGAAGATGTCTTACGAAAATTACGAGAAATATGATATTCTAGAATGCTTTAATCAAAGTAATAACAATAGTGATATTGCATCCAAAATATATTTCAATCGCTATCCAGAGGGAAGACAACCTAATAAAGCCATTTTCAAGAGAATAAAATCTCACTAATTGTGGGTCCTTCAAGAAGCCAATCAGATATTTATATCTAATTTTATAATACATTACAATTACAAAATAAAAATTCAAATTAAAGTAAATGTTCAAACTGAGGTCCGTTATGTTCGATACATAAATTACACCTCTTCATAACACTCTCAACAGTATTATACATACGAAGATTTGAAATGGAATTCACAGTCTATAAAATTTTATCTGAGTTCATTTATATCGGTATTGATTTTCTTGTATAATTTGTCTTTAATTTGGCCCCAAAAGAAAAATTCCAGTGTCGTTAAGTCAGGTGATCGTGGTGGTCACCCCACTGGTCCATTACTTCTCATCCAGTTATTTCCAAAATTGGTATTTAATAATTCTGAAACGGTCCTGATATTATGAGGTGATGCACCATATTGTTGGAAGAACTGATTTCTTACCTCAATTAAGGGTAGATTGTCCATAAATTCCTCAATAAGTCTCTATTTTAAGATTTGGCCATTAAGATTTTCTTGATTTATGTGATATGTTAAAACTCGATTGCCACGTAGAGCACACCAAACACTAAAACCAAAGCGTCACATCAGACCAATAGTGCTCGTTATGCCTGTTGAAAATTCCTGCACTGCTAATGTAGGCTTCATCAGTCCAAGCTACATTTCTAGAGAAGAATGGATCATGCTGACTTTTTTGACGATACCATATGCAAAACTCCAATCGTTGCTGAGGATCAGTTGGTTGCAGGTGATGTAGTTTCCTTATTGTATAAGGCCTGAATTTGTATGTCTTCAAAATACCCAGAGTTCGACGTCTTGAAATTCTAGAATCAGCTTTAATTTGACGACTTCCTTTCCGTTTTAACTAAACCATAGCCAACTATGATTACCATTTAAATAATTACAACTTTATGCCATAACTCGAAATTGCAACTTTTCTTTTAAATTTTCTCGAGGCCACTGTATTGTCAGAAAAAAGTACCTGAAGAATGTAAAAGTTGTTTTTTTTATAACTTTACGAACAACCAAGATATTGACATGTAGGTATCGAAAAATCAAACTTTTGTTTATAACTCGAAAATAAAGGACGATACAAATTTTTTTTCCCCAGTGAACTTGTCTCAAAAAAAAGAGATAGAATGCATCTTCCATTTTTTGTATCTCTTACAGTTACCGAGTTACCCTATCAAACATTGATATTTTCCCACTCTGTACAAGAAAAATGAACGGTCCACATTTATGGAGGTTAATGGTGTAAATTCTAAATAGTTCGCATGGGCAAGCAGTAGTGACAGGAATAATCGAGATACGATAATCGAATTAGTAGATTATTATTTAAATATCTGAGTGGCTCAAAATAAACTTTTGCATTAATGCAGACAAAACTACTTGTATTCTTTTTAGGACGTCACAATCAATATTATCTAACATAGATTCTTTAAGATTAAATGAAATATGTCATTGTATAATCAAATATAATGATGAAATCAAAATGTTGGTTATTGTAATGGATAGAAAGCTTAGATCGCTGAAGCACATTGACGCAAGTGTATTCTAAATTATCCAAAACTTGTTATGCCCTCTCTGTAACATCAAGACAACGTAATAATTATATTTTAAGGGAACTAAATTTTGGATGCTGCACACTGAAATACGGAATTATGCACTGGGGTATGTGTAGTGAAGCTAACAAAGTATTCGTATTACAAAAGCGTGCAATGCGAATTATTTGAGTTATGTAGAGAAGCTTTTAACAAATTAAATATTTTGACACTGCCATGTAAAGTTCATTTCAAACTTATCTGCAACAAGAAAAACGTCGGCATTCTTGATTCCTTTACCGCCGTCAAAGAAGCCGACGTTTTTTATGTATGTTACAAATAAATTTGAAATAAACTTTATACACATCTACGAAACTGTTTGTTTTGTCAACAAAAATAAGTATATCTTTGAAAAAAATCATGTTCACCTACAATATAATACCCGCAAAAAAGATTATCTTTTACCGAGTAAATATGAAATTGTTTCAAAAAGAAAATTGTATTTTACTGGACATGAAATCCCCACCAAATATAAATAGATTTAAATGGAAACTAAAACTACTGCTGATATCTAATGCATATCACAGCACTTCTGAATTTTTAACTGATATGATGTGACTTTATCACAATTTTATTTTTTGTAACGAATGTTTAGTTTTTACATTTTTTGTATCTGTGTTATATATTACGTCTACTCTATATTTAGTTATGTTTCTTTTTTAATTAGTTATTATGTTTGTATATATTATACACGTACATATTTTTTTTAAATAAATTGGTAAGATTGTGTCTACATATTGACTAGATTTCTATAATTGTGCTTTTATACTTTTTTTTGAAATCAATAAAAAGTATAGCAGGGTAAGCAAGGGCCGGATGCCCCACGGAAATGTTGGGCTGATATTTTTACCTTGACGTCACACTACTAAAAGAAAATATTTTGTAAGTTATCACTAAGCCTGGCCAAGCGATAGTAGATTCAGGGTCGGGCGCAATACCAATGCCATCGCGCGCTTGTTTACGATGACGATGACACGATACACTTCAGTTGTTATCTGTCGGTCGATGCATAGAGTACTAATAAATAATAAATAATGTTGAGCGTAAACAGTAGAAAACGACCGTCCGCTGATAAAGTGAATAAATTTATCGGTGAATTTCCGGATTTATTCTATGATGGATGTAAAATAATTTGTAAAGTTTGTGATCAAGACTTAATGTGCTGGAATAAATAGGGCTGCAAAATTCATGTCAATAGTAATCGGCATAAAAATCTCAGTTTATGTTTGATTTACTGTTAATGCTGATTGCCTGTGATGTTCCCCTGCGCATATTGGATAAACCAGCATTTCGGGAATTCTGGAATAAATACAATCCCCAGGTGAATTTACCAAGTCGTTCATCGTTAGGTAGATATGTACCAATTGTTCGTGAAGACATTGTAAATAGGATTAAATGTGCATTAAAAAATACACGGCTGTGGTTATGTGTTGACGAGACGACAGATTGTAAAAAAAATTCTATATTAAATGTTATAGTACGTGTACTCGACCCTGTTAAACCAACATTTCCACTTTTACTAGCTAGCAAAAGACTAACTGCGTGTACTGGCGAAACAATTACGCGGGTGGTGTTGGAGACTTTCGAAAAATTTGAACTGTCAACAAGCCAAGTGTTGATATTTGTGACCGATGGTGCTGCGGCAATACGTTTGGTGGGCCGTCTTCTTCAAAGAGACGATTGTAGGTTTTTACATGTTACGTGTAAAGTGCATGCGTTCCATCTTGTAGCAGAAACGATTCGAAAATGTTTTCCAGAGATATAATATGCATTAATAGCAAATACAAAAAAGTATTTCTCAAATCTCCTAAACGGCTTCGAGCATTTCACACACTGTGTCCTGGTATTCCGAAACCACCAGAGCCGATTCTTACATGGGGAACGTAGTTGAAGGCAGCTTTTTATTATGCTGAATATTTTCAACAAATAAAAGCTGTGATACTACCGTTCAACTCTAACGAGACTGCAGCTATTAAGGAAAGCCAGACAAGCTTTCAAGATGTTTCCCTTGAAGCAGATTTAAAAACTATTTATAACAATTATAGAGGACTACACGACGCAATAGAAAAATTGCAAAATACGTTGTCGTTAGTGGAATCGCTGCAAATAGTGGACGACGTAAATACACAGCTACAGACTATAAATGACACAGAGAATAAGCCCGTTATTGAAAAATTCGAGTGTATTACGGAAAGATCCTGATTTTACCAAATTAAGACAAATTTGTGATGGTGCATCTACAGCTGCGTTAAGTGAGTTCACAGAGTGTTTTACTTATGCCTGTATTACTTCCGTAGATGTCGAACGGTCTTTTTCAAAATACAAACATATTTTTTCACCATAGCGAACATCGCTTACTGAGACATCTGTAGAAACATATCTGATGCTACACAGTTATTATAGAAGTGCTCCAGTTTGTGATAACGACAACCAAGCTACTTCATAAATCTGCTTAAGAAGGTGAGTTTTGTACATATTTTTATAAAGTGTACCAGTATTAATAAAATTTATTTCCATTCATTTTATTTATTTATTTATTTATTTATTATTAGTTATCACTTAGATATACAATGTACATGTGTGAACGTCATTTAACAGTTTAATAATAATGTGCAGCATTAAGCTTACAAAATATAAGGAAATACATAAACAAGAATTTAAAGCGAACGAAATAGTACAAAAACATACATCACAATATATAAAATATTTTGTTTTTAATATTGTACTTATACAAGTATTATGATATGATGCATACCCAGTACGTCTCTGTAGGATTAATGACCTTGGCCAGGCTTCACACCTCTGCGCACGTTGGCTTTTGAAATAAATTAATTATTAGAATTTTTTTCGAAAATTTTTTTTCTTTAATAATGTAAAAAATCTTTCTTTTGCTGTTTGTATGTGCTAGATACTGCAAAGAAGTATTAAATGAAACATTATTGAATATTTGTAGTGAGTAATATACTAAAATATTCCAAATTAAAAAGTTTCAAAAATATAAAGTGATATGTATTGAGAGACACTATCACGGATTTTTTTTTAAAGCCCCTTACTATGCTCTATAAGTCTATATATAACATATATTTTGTTAAAAATTTTCGGAAGGGTAGAACAATGTTAAACAAATTATAATTACTACCAATATATAAATATTATGGAGGCTACGCATGTAATTATACTCCAGTTTTTTATGATATAATTTTAATAATAATAATAATTCTGATATAATAAAAGAATTATATGTAAATGTAAATCGATCACAATCACCAGGGTAAGCATGGGCCGGATGACCCTCGGGAATTACACATAATAGGTATATTACGTATAAAGCCGGCGTTCGTTATCCGTGCCTTCAATGCCCTTATGCATATACCACTTTTTAATATCAGTCTACTGTTTTCACTAATAATTAGAAATTAATATTTATTTTTTGTTAATTTCATCACAACGAATGATATGATTGTAAATTTGTGATAAATCGCTCAAAAAGGAACAAAATTATGTTTTCGAAAATGTGAAAATTCAATACAGCGCCCTCAAGAAAAAAATGTTGAGGATGGTTCTTAAAAACATCGGAGAGTGATCTAACTACGCAAAGTTGTTCTATTTAAAAATTTACTTCAGAAATGTATATACAGGTTTGAAAATGTATCAAAAATGAAAGAGTTAAGTAGATAAATCGAAAATCGTAACACTAAATTTTTTTAATTGGTTCAAAATCTGCAGTAGTAGACACACTTTTGTAAGTGGTTCAGATTTTGTCATTAAATTCCTGACAACTTACTATTTAACCAAACTTATATTTCTTATAAATACAAAGATACCAATAGTGAGCCTGGAATGGGGGACAGACTATTGTATGTTCACAATCTTTTGATTATTATAAATGTAGAAGAAATTATTTATAATTTACTATATTACGTACCAAGCCCAGAAAAGTGAATGTTTACTTGACGAATTTGTCATACGAGTTTAGTAAAATTATTTTTCTGACGCGGTGCATATACCATTTTTTCATTCATATGTCATATTAAAATTTCTTAATAAACATTTATTTACATTTTGTGCGGTATAATATTCTAAATTAAACATTACTATACTTCCTTACATTAGGTATAAGAAAGTAAAAATTAAAAAAAAGCATAATTCTCAGTATCATGACAACCTGAACACAGAACATCCAAACAAACGCATTTTTTTTGGGACCTACTACCACATGAATAATTCTTCGTTGTCTAGAAAATATAATTAGTTACTCAGTATATAGGTTGAAGATTACTCTTCTGTTTTCTTGAGTTTTATGGTTGTTATAGGTTATTAGAGAAACAAATATTATTTTACCTTTCGGAGAAGATCTTCTCCATCCTCAGAATATTTATTAAAATACAAAATACATAATATCCAAAAAGTTTTTATATAATTATAATAGTTCCAGCTTTGCATTGTCATTTTAAAATAAAGCTGGAACTATTATAATTATATAAAAACTTTTTGGATATTATGTATTTTGTATTTTAATAAATATTCTGAGGTTGGAGAAGATCTTCTCCGAAACGTAAAATAATATTTCTTTCTCTAATAACCTATAATCATAGAACTCAAGAAAACAGAAGAGTAATCTTCAACCTATATTCAATTTCATGGTTAAGAAACATATAATTGTTACTCAGTATGTTACTGGGAAAATAAACCTCATACAACTTTACGTCAAAAGATTAGTCAGAGGGTGTTTTTGACAACTAATATGAAACACAAAAATAATAATATATCTAATAATATATCTCCCTAACGTTTAGGAGAGCGAATCTGTTTCCTTTTTCAAAGTTATTCGTTTTCCGAAACGTTAGAGAAATATTATTTTTTGTATCTCATATTAGTTTTCAAAAAAACACCCGCTGACTAATCTTTGGACGTAAAATCAAAAGCGCAGACGTTTAATTTTTCACTAACATACTGGGTAAATTAACTATAATATTTAGACAACGAAGAATTATTCATACAGTAGTAATTCCCAAAAAAAAGAAAAAGAAACATTTAGAGAATACCACAAATAAAGTTCAAATAATATAGTACATTACTGTAAAAAAATACGAGAAAGCAATTCAAATTTATAATATTTTGGTTTTTTGCTGCTTATATTCCCAGTTTATTTTTAAAGAATAAATTTAACCCTTTTGAGAATTTGCTAATGTAAAAAATTATATTTTTTTTCAAAAAAATTATGTGTGACATATAATTAGTTGTGATGCTGCCGATTTTTTGTTACTAACTTTGTATCGATTTCTTAAATTTATACATTAGTCTACGACTATATAATAAGTTAATTATTGGTACTTACTTTATTTTTTGTTACATGTCTTTTCAATAACACATTTTTTTAAACACATTTCATCCCTGGAATTAATAACTTCTATGCGTATTTCTAAATATTATAAAGCCTAGGAACCACAACAAAAATATTCAATTGTAAATATGTCTGCCATTGTCATTACCAACCAACAGTAATTAAAATTTATCTTGTGTATTAATAAACCTTATCAATGTATGTTGACGTTTACAACTCTGTGAGATTTTACTGACCATATGCCTCGTTCAACTGCACAAAATGTATTGTATTTAGATAGATGCGTCCATATCAGTTTGTTTTCATAACGTTTCACCAAGTCTATGGTCGCTATTTTTTATTTTACCATTATAAATAACAGGCCTTGTACAACTTGCAGTCGAAGACATATTGCATGTTAGGATCATTATTCAATAAAATAAAGAATTATTTTCCAACATTTTAGAGGGAGAGAACGGTGGGGTCTTTTTATGGCTAGCACTACGTTTATATTAATTTTATCAAATAATGCATGAAATATTTTCTTTTCTCGAAATATTCATTAGATGAGTTGATATTATTGCGAGAATATTGAAAATATTTGTTTCCTATGGAACCGGAGATTTCTCAAAATAAAACTCGAGACAAATGACATGGCACTAGTGCACTAGCATAATCTGCTTATCATTTGTTTATTTTTTATTATTTCAATTCTGTTCTATCCTCTAATCTAAAATGATAAATATGGAAGAACATGGTGAGCAGTTTAGTCTGCTGGATCACCGATACTGACACTCTTAGATTTGTTTGGTAAGAATTTTAATCATACAATTTAACATTATATAGGATGATCTAGATTATTCCAAAATAAATTGGTGAGTTGTTCCCACTCAGAGATATTAATACATTCAAAATGAAACTCAATGAAATAAAAATTATGTACGGGGACCCCCATGGTTGTGCCTTCCATGAGAAATGGTTACTATCCTAAAAATGCAATGCATTACACGCCAAAATACTGGACAAAATTTTCCAAATAGATGGGTTGATAGGAGAGGACCTATAGAGTGACCGACAAGATCACCATTCCTAACCCTACTCGCTTTTTCTGGTGGGTTTACTTAAATAATATTATCTATAAACATAGGCCATATTAGGCCGTATGGATGTCATCCCAGAGATGGATTTTTAATACTAATACTATATTCTGAAAAACGCGTAACGTGGTAATAATAAATTAAATTGTAATTTTTGACAGTGTACTTACATATCGATTAATAAATTTTTTGCATGTAAAATCAGCACCGATGAGCGGTCATCAAGCGCCGAGAATTATATTAACACCCATGAGTGGCCGAGAATTACATTATATATGTATGTGTCAAAGGGCGATAATTGTTTGCATCTCTAGGCGACTACCTGCTTATGACTTCTTATTTTGTTTACATTCTTGCCCTATGGTGCAGTTTGTAATTTTTTTCAGTTCTAAAACAATCTAGTTAGCGATCTGTTGGGTGTACGGCGAGTATAAGGACATTTTCTATTTATTCTGTGCTTTCTGTTTAGTGTAGTGCGTCAGAGGACGTAAAAAATGATGAGCCAGTTCGCGAAAGTGATGTGTTGTTATGTAAAGTGTGGGACTATCATACGTAAATCCAGTGAAGTGTTGTAACTGAGCCGCCGGCCCGACGACCGGAGTTATGCCTCTGCGCATATGAAGGTCGATGCTCATAAGATTTTGAAACACCTCTACATACATACTTCTATTTTTATTACTAATCTTTAGACACCGGACAATTTCCGTGAGTCTAAGCTCCCATAGGAGCGAGATTTAGACTGTGCTTATTCACTATTCAGTTTACCTGCAACCGTTGCAGTGTGATAATAAAAATGAATAGTATCAATTATGTCGCATATTCGTTCGTGTTTGACGACAGTTCTACTGTGAATTGGAGAACCTAGTAAGTCACAGATTTAAAGAAAATTATATCAGGTGCATATATTCTACTAGCTTTTTTCGTGTTACTCATGTTTATTTCGAAGTGGTATTTAAAAAGGTTAATGTATTATACTCCATGGAACGTCCTTGCAAGTCGATTTATTTCCTATTATACCAAGGAAATACATAGTAAATTTAAAATAAAATAGAAAAATGTTCTGGAGTGGGTTAGAACCTTTGATATAAAGATAACACTGACGTAGTTTTCCACGAAACACCAAAACACTATATACTGCACTCGACGCGCGTTTCGCCAACCAAGTTGGCGTCATCCGGAGATGATTAAAACTCAAAAGTTGTAATCATCTCCGGATGATGCCAACTTGGATGGCGAAACGCGCGTCGAGTGTAGTATATAGTGTTTTGGTGTTTCGTGGAAAACTACGTCAGTGTTAGAAAAATGTTATTATGTAATTTGGTATTTTATTATTAATTAATTAACATTTTTTTAAATGGAATGCCATGTATATCAAAACATTTTTTAAAACCTCTTTGCGGAATCCTTCCACTTCTGTATTATTAATGACTCTCTCCCAACCACTTGGATGTAATGAATATTTTTTGTTGAAATTATGCAATTTACACGTGAACATTAAAAAAATCACTATAGCACAATTTTCGATTTTAAGAAAAAATATGCTAGTACCAGTTATGAGACATATGTCAGCTAATTTCATTTCCTAAAGGTATACAGGGTGGCCAAAAATAATTTTTAAATATACAATTAGTTGAACTGAATTTTCTCAATTTTTTTTTAAATGGAACACCCTATATATTTTTGGACGATGTGATGTACGGCTATTTGTAACCATTTTCAATTTATTGAACAACTGCAAAACTCAGCAATAAAAATATAAAATATATTTTTTTGTAATTCAAGAGAAGATATTACATGTTGTCCTTTTTGATTGACATACATTTCTATGCCTCTTTGGAATGAGGTTTCTATTGTTCATACAACTGCTGGAGTGATACTTCTAAATGCATTTATTGTCCTTTTCTATTGTTTCAGCAATCGGATCGCCGACTTACCACCTATCAAAATGGTTAACAGAAGAGTTCGAAAATTTACCTATTGCATCACCTAGTTTCTCTGTGATTAATTCCAACGATTTCATTAAAAAGGTGAAAAATATTCAGTTGCAAGAAGGTGAAATTTTGATCTCCTTTGACGATTGTTCATTATTTCCAAGTGTTCCGAGACCACAGACCTTGGACTACCTTAAGGATCTACTCGAATTAAACAATCTCAGTCAAGATGCAGTAAAAGAATATCTTAAACTCACTAAACTTTGCATGAAACAAAATTGTTTTCGAATCAACGATAATTTCTTCGAACAACATGAAGGAACAGCAATGGGTAACTTTTTGTCACCATTCATTGCCAGTCTCTTCATGAACAGATTCGAGACGGAAGCAAAAGAAAAATTCGAGCACTTCCCTAGGGTTTGGCTTAGGTATGTGGATGATATTTTTGCAGTGTTCGATTCAAAAGTCGATGATATTGATAACTTTGTATCTAAATTAAACAGTCGTTTCGCGTCAGTTAAATTCACATATTATACTGAAAACTCTGAATAACTACCATTTTTAGATATATTAATAATTAGAAATAGTGACAATAAGTTAGAATTTGACATACATACAGAAAAGATACCAGTACTCTAAGATATATTCCTAAGGACTCTCACCATTGTGCTCAACACAAAATGGCGAGTTTTAATTTTCTAGTCCATCATTTATTAAGCTTCCTCCTCAATAAGGAGAGGTTTGAAAAAGAAAAGGCATTGATTAAGGATATAGCTGCGAGTAATGGATATTTTGTAAGTTTAATTGATAAAATAATTAGGAAACGAAAGTTTAAAGAGTCGCTTCGAAATTCCTCGAGCTTTCAAAATAAAAGAGAAAATCCGAAATTTGTATCGATTCCATTCGATCTTCGATTCACCCGTGGTATTGGTAAGATTTTTAAAGATGTAGGTATGACAGTGATTCATTCATCGGGAAACAAACTACAACAACTCTTAGGCAATCCAAAAGACAAAATTGAAACAAACGAAAAGTTGGGGATTTACGAAATTAGCTGTAAGGAATATAATCAAAAGTATGTTGGACAGACTAGACGATCAATTCAAACTAGATTGAAAGAGCATATGGCCCATCTCAAATATGGTAGAACAGATAAGTCTAGTGTAGCCCAACATGCGTTTGAGAACAACCATAAAATAGATATTAGCAATTTATGATTAATTAGGAATGTAACAAATACTAGACAGCTGGATACATATGAAAGCTTGGAAATCATAATATGTAGAAATAGCATGAATAGTGACAGAGGGCCTATCCCAAAGAGCCCGCTTTATTGGTTAGTGGATCACGGTTCGGTGAACCGTGATAATAATTTAGATATAAATAGGGTAGATTGTTAGCATAAGTTTAGTTTTAATCATCTCCAGATGATGCCAACTTGGTTGGCGAAACGCGCGTCGAGTACAGTGTATAGTGTTTTGGTGTTTCGTGGAAAACTACGTGTATTTATATTGAGGGCAAAAACAATATAAGTAAAAAACGTTAAGATAAAATATACTTTTAACAAAATATGTTCCAAATTGTTACGTAACTTCCAAAAGAAATCAGTTCTTGTGGATTGTGTTGATGAAGCCACGGATTTTAAGGGACTTACAATCATTAATGTTACGCAAATTTTAAGTGCTATTTAGAATATACCTCTGCTGTTAATATGTAGTAAACAGGTGTTGTAAACCAATGCGCGAACAGTTGAAGAAATAGTGGTTAATGATTTGTGTAATATTAATGTTAAAAGTGAATTCGGTCCACGCAGAACCAATTTTAATAATATTAAACTATACAAATATCTTGAACACAGTTCAGGAGGTATGTGCCGGCCCTGCACTCAAATTGTCCGGTGTCAACGAATCTTATTAACGGTTTAAAGGTTTATTTAAAAAAAAACAAAATAAAAACTTATTATAACTGTGTAATTTATGTAAATTATATAAAATAATACTGTTTTACAAGTCATGAATAATAGTATATTATTCAACGAGCCTATAATGATGGCTATTATTCACGAGGGTAATATTTACGACACGAACCGCAGGCGAGTTTCGTAAATCGCCAGAGTGAATAATAGAAAGCCATTATATGCGAGTAGAATACTATCTTTGTCCACGACTATAATGTCAATTTTTAGCTCTATTTTACACAATAAAATTTTTGGCGTTATAGCTTTATTTAACAACATTTATTTAATATAAACATAACAATTTATTTTTTTAAAAGATACTACCACGAACTACTTACTTAGTTATATTAATAATTACGTTAGCGTTAGAGCAATGCGCCAATTGGTAAAGAATTAACATCTAAACATGATGCACAAATTTGGACGTTTCAAATCAATATCAAAATTACGTTTTGACACATTGTCATAGCTTACTAATAAAATAATACAGTTTGTAGGCACGTAGGCAAATAGTTTCAAAAACAATGTTGGAGATTGCCGCGTGTTGCTAATAGATGAGATTCTTTGAAAAAACTTACTAATGTAGTTTCTGAGTATTCATTAAAGCACCTCTTCGGCATGTACCATTTGAGTGCTTCCTAGAAAACTTAGAGAGACGACACTTGTCTTTTGGTTGCCACAATTTTGACATTTTAAATTTTTAGTAGTCACAAACGCGGTTTTTATAAACAACTGACTGCCCTCATTATTCACTAGTGAATAATAAAATAATTATTCATTGCAGTCAACAATGAAATCATTATTTACTGCAGGGAACAATGGATAGCATTATCCTTGAGGAAACACATAATGAGTACATTATTTAATGGTCGTGGACAAAGTCATTATTGTATAATTAATTATATAAGTAATGTAACTGTGGTCTTGTTTTACATAAAAGACATTGGTGTAAATTTAATTCAGCCATTGTAAAAATGTTCTTGTAGTTAAAATTTTGTACCATATTTTTGAAATTAGATCACTTTATAATCTGGTACTTTCAATGTCTTCCTCCAATATCTCAGTCCGTTCATCATCATTATTATTACAATTAAAAAATCTTCTAAAAATTATTATAAAACCAGCTCTAAAATCTCTATTTAGCTTCCATAGTGTATAAAACACAACTATAGGACTACTGATTGCTATTATTTCTGGAATAAATCTAGTGCGTAAAAGTATAACTCTCGCTACATGATCAGGAATATAATATAATATGTAATGATAAATAAACATAGGTAAAAATGAAAAAATTATAACGTTAGCCACAACTGTAGTGTACACGGTTCTAGCAGTCTCTTCGTTTGGTTTGAAATATTTATATCTCACGCAATTCAAGACCACAGTAGTAAGTGTAATAAAGTCAAAAGAAAATTCTATTATAAAAAACATGTGCCAGTAACAAAATACAACTGCTAACACATAATTCATAATTCCAAATAAATATAAAATATAACACAATAACATTTTATAAAGCGCTTCATATTTTCTTACTATCCCTGATTTAATATTTGAAAAAAATCCAGTTTATATAAAGACCATATGCAAATATAAAGCTTTGTAATAAAAACACAGCTATGCACTCCATTATAAAACAAGGTGGCGATGTGATATTCATGATTTTGTAAAATAAGATATGAATACTTGGTCCACTTACAAAAGTTAGTATGTTGGATATGGCCCAGTGGAAAATTATTCTGTTTTCCAATGTTTTTAATCTTTTAAATTTGAAAATGGTATAAATTATTAATATGTCTGCTAGTACACTGAGAGAACATAAAGTAAGTCTCATAAGTAAAAAAAAAGGAAAATCAGAAAGGGCACGCATTTGGTCCACTTCCTCCAAAGGGTCATTTTCGAGATAAGTCGCATTCAGCATATTCTTCGTTCTGTTCATTTGTGAGGATTTACAAAACCTAAAAAATCAAACAACTGTGAATAATTAATTATTAAAGGCATTATTAAATTAATAACAATATTTCCGCATACATGGGCGCCGTCAGGGAAGGGCATCAGGGACAATCACTCCCTGGAAAATGTCGAAAGGTATACAAGTATCAAGATAAATTATATATATATATAATTTTTGCCCTCCCCCTGGCAAATTTTCAAGCGGCGCCCATGTCTGCATAGGAACACAAAAATACATGGTTTTTCTGAAAACCTCTTTTGTACATTAAAATGATTTTAATTGCCTTAAAATGCAATATTTTTATATTACACATATGAACCCGTGTTCATATTCTAGTAATAATATATTTTCATAAAAAAAAACAAATAAAGAAACATCTCCAGCTGGTTTTGTTAGCAGCTGATAGGAAACATCCTGTTGTATATGATGCAGAGTTAAGGACGAGGGTTGGCCTTAACACCAGGGCTAACCTAACGCCTCAAGACCTGACTAGAATGGACGCGTCATTGATAACCAATTTCCAGAAGATGAAGACATCTGGCAGATCAGTTGTACCGTGTATAACGTCTCGAAGCAACTCGTCCCGCGAGAGAGGTCAACTAATACTTTAAAGTGGCGTGTCCAAAAGAATCGAGAGCAAAATACAGACGGCTAGACAACACGCTTCTCCAATCCAGGGTGTGGTGCAACTCGTAACAACTGGTAAAGTATATCCAAAGTCAGTTGAAACGCTGACAAGGGATTTACTCATTTAATGGATAAAATCCTTTGTCGGCGTTTTTATAGTGTTTCAACTGACTTTGGAAATACTATAGATTCTTTACTTCCACAATCCGGCGCATAGCAGTCGGACTAACAAGTCAACATCACACTCTAAATTTAATAATGATGCTTATCATTAAACAACAACATCTAGATAGGATCCGAATGCTCATAGCTATACAGAATACATTGAAAACGTTAATAGATTGCATGTAGTACTGAGTCACCTGTAAAACAACTCTTAAATAGTCAGAGGCAGTTGCCACCCCCCTCCTGAAAAATGACGAAAAATATCGTATATCAAGATAAATTACTGGAAAAACACTAATTGTAAGTGATTTGTTTTCAGTTCAGCCGACATGTATTTTAATTCTTTTCTTCAATTTTGTATGGCAAAAAAGGTAAATCTAACAACATTTGGCAACCATGTTCTTCATACTCTCGCTATAGACTTAGATAGATAGACAACACAACTTATTAAGCCTATTGAGTTAGGATATTTTTTTGCAGTAAAAAATACAGTGGATACTTATATACGCTATAGAATAAGATTTTATAATACAAACGTTAAGATTTTTTTTACTTTAATACCTACTAAAGTTTTCATGTAGATAACTAGGAGACCCTTTTGAGTTTTTTAGAAATTGTTTTAATTTTATTAACACAGATATTGTTCACATTTATTTTTTTAGAATGTACTTTTTATTTTTTGTTTTTCAATAATTTTTCTTATAAAAACACGCATATTATTTATGCCCCTTCCTGAAAAATTTTTTAGCCACGCCAGTGGCTGACCGCCACGATTTCCTTGTTTTCTCACTTAAACAAATTTCATAAATGGAAAAATTATTAACAAAACAGAAAAATTGCAATATTTTATTTGACACGTTTAATTATAAGCAAAATAATTGAAAGAGTATAGCACGGTAAGCATGGGCCGGATGCCCCTCGGATGTTGGGCTGATATTTTTATCTTGACATCACACTACTAAGAGAAAATATTTTGTAAGTTATCACACCTGTGCGCACGCTGGTTTTTGAAATAAATGAATTTTTCGAGTATTGAAAAAAAATTCTTTTTTCTTTAATAATGTAAAAAATCTTTGTTTTACCGCCTGTACACATAACAGGTATATTACGTATAAAGCGGGCGCTCGTTATACTTGCCTTCAATGCCCTTGCCGCATATAAACAATACGGATATAAAAGAAATGTAGTTAAATTAACTGTTTAGTGTCCCTACATTTGTTTACGATAAGTTTTTATCATTATGCTTATACTATTATTATAATATTATATGGTTACATATAGGAAAATTGATGATTAAATAAAGGTAATAATTTCGTTACAATATTATAATTATACATATATTATAATTATTATTGTTATAGGATTAATATATTTAGAATACTAAAATTATAATTATTATTAAAGTTATATCATAAAATATCTGATGTGGCCAGCACATAACTTTCTTATACCAGTATATATCATCCGGATCTAAAAAATCATTCTATTTAATTCTTCACTTCCCTCAATTAAATTTTAATAGCGTACCTTAAAATGTTTCAATAAATGTTTAAATAGTTAATTATCAGCGTCATCCATACTGTTAATAATAATTCATGTCATACATTTTAATAATTTCTTCTTATTGACATTGATATTTTTGTAACTAAATTAGACCTTTCAAATGTCAAACTGTTAAATTTATCCTAACCCCATTTTATGAGGCCAAATGTGTAAAATATTTTAGTTTACATCAGCTTTATTTAAGTATTTGGAAAATATACTTTATTGGCTTGATATTGTAGACATGATTTATAATCTTCCATCAAGAATTTATATTTTTGGCAAATACAAAAACGTTTGGGTCCCCTGGACCAACTTTCAGCTAGCCAATTTTGCTCATCACCGAATTTATCATTGCCTTTGTAGAACATGTGTAGCAAATTTGAAAGCTTTATATCAAAAACTGTGGCTGCTATCACGATACAGATTTTTTTCCATAAAGTTATGTTTTTTCATTATAATTAGTCGAGATTCGTCCAGAAATGCAATAAAAATTTTTAATTTTTTCCTCAAAATTGTACCTATTTTCTTTCATTCATTATGTCTCTTCTGGTGGTACCACATTCACCAATTTTAATGTGTCATCTAAAATGTTATTGAAAATCTGTCAAATATGGGAAATCTCCCATTAGTATTTTTGAGTTATCGCGCATACACACATACACACAAACATCCGCACACACGCACCGACAGACATTATTCGGAAAATAGACAATGATTTCAGGAGGGTTCAAAACGTATATATCAATCAAAATCTCGAGGTCGAAAAAAAATCACGATTACTTTACTTCCTTATATTAGGTATATGAAAGTAAAACTTAGAGTACAATTACATGCATAGCCTCCCTAATATTTATATAGGTAGTAATTATAATTTTTTTTAACACTGTTCTACTCTTCCGAAAATTTTGAACAAAATCTATGTTATAGAGCATAGTAAGGGGCATTTATAAAAAAAAATTCCGTGATAGTGTCTCTCAATATATATGTCATTTTGTATTTTTGAAATTTTTTAATTTAGAATATTTTAGTATATTACTTACTGCAAATATTTAATAATGTTTCATTAAATACTTCTCTGCAGTATCTAGCACATACAGAAAGCAAAACAAAGATTTTTTACGTTATTAAAGAAAATTTTTTTTCCAAAATTCGAATAATTAATTTATTTCAAAAACCAGCGTTCGCAGAGGTGTGATAAATATTTTCTCTTAATAGTGTGATGTCAAGGTAAAAATATCAGCGCTACATTCCCGAGGGCATGCGGCCCATGCTTATCCTGCTATACTCTTTCTATAAAAAGAATTATTTGTAACAAAAGTATGCGCATGAGTCTGTACAGTTTTTTAAAATAATTAAGGAGCACCCTGATTACAATAGCAACCTAAAAACTATTAGCTTTTAATTTTTCAGTTTGAAATTATTTAATTTTGAAAATGAATGAACAACCCCTTCAATTTAATAGACAATGTTTTATTTTATTTTTTAAATTATTGATGGTTCAACAAATTTTATTTAAAAAAAAATGAACCATAGAGAAAACTATTTGAAATATTTTAATAACAGTAAAGTGTGCGAATCACGCAGAAAAAAATGTAAGTAGCTTTTGCTCGTTCCAGTTTTGGTTTACCTCAAAAAATTTGAATGTACTCACCATCTGATGACATGAGACGGACTCGGATTCGTGCTAAAGCTTACGAAGTACACACTAAATAAACATTATTTAAAATTAAAAAAAGAGTTTCCTTAACAGATTAATGAGGCGATTTACGTTCATATTGCACGCCCACAAAGAAACAAAATGCTTTTGTGGAGAAGGCACAATTCATAACAAATTGTGACCATTAGGATGTCGCCCTTGGCCATGATATCGTTTCAAACCAGAGAAGAAAATTGGAGTAACAAATCAATGTTTTTATTAAAGTTCGATTATTACTACTACTGATTCGCAAATTAATCTCGGTGATCGATTTGCGATTAAAACATAAAATTTGCAAATATTGTCTACATAAATGGGGACAGGGGAAAAAGACAAAATGAAATAAGCTTTAATAACATAATGAGTTTATTATTAATACAATATGACTGTTTGATTACCTAACTCTATAGATATTTATGCATATCATGTCTGATCCTATGATCCAGCATTTGCTGACCACGTCAGATTCAATCAAAATAAGTGTAGTGTTTGAATCTTATTATTATGTGGCAAAAATATGTGTGTAAATAGTTTTGTTATCATATTTCCAAGATGTTTTCACACATTTTTTTCCTTTTTTGGATACATTTAAATTATTTTTTTTTTAATATCTACTTGCTATCATTTTTTATATATGCAGTTCTTATTGCTAAATTAATTTTAAACTTTAAAGCACCAATATTTGCTGTTGAGCACGACTCTCATTCTCGTTTAAAGAATCCACATTATTTGATTCATTTTCCAAAGTTTCGTCATCAGACTCATCGCTAAGATTGTCGGTGCCATAACTTCTGACAGATCTTTTAAAACATCTGTCGTAAGCCATTTTGAATTGTTTGTTTTGTCTTCCCAGCAAATAAGCAACTATTATTGGATTTGCACTTGCTATAATTTCTGGAAAATAATCACTCCATATAAAAAAATATTCCAGAAATATATGTAAAGTGAAAGTCTTAATTAGTAATTTATAAATTAACATGGGTAGGAAAGAAAAAATGATTATATTCGCTGTAGTTAGTGCGTAAGAATTTTTAATAGAGTCCCTCTGCAAATTCATTGTTCTCTTTAAAACGTTTAAAATTATAAGACCGATTAGAATACTTATATAAACGCCAGTTCTGTATATCTCATGTGTGTTCCTAAGGGAGTAATAAGTATTGTGTTTATAATAAACCCAATTGTGAAAGCACAATCCTACTCTTATAAGCCATTCTATAGCAAACGCTAAGTATATTCCTAGAATAAAATATTTATGATATTTGTTATATTTCTTTATGAAACCTGGCTTATAGCCTGACAAAAACCAGTCTAAAGCTAATACAAATGCGAAGATATAGTACGGAATGATTATTGAGGTTTGTGTTTCTGTGTCTATACAAATTTCTATCATTCCAGTAATATTTAAAATCAAATCAAATATAATATAATTCAATGGCAACATTAAGTACTGATAAATATCGAGTATACAACAATTTAAGATATACATATTAAGTCTTGTTCTTAGTTTTTTGAACCTACATATAACATATATTAGAAATATATCTAAGGATACTACACATAGGTTTAAAACTAGCTTTATGCAAATTAATACTATTATGAAGACATACATAGACGAGTATGTGTAGTAGGAGTTATCATTCGATTCTTTCCGAGTTTCTCCTAAAGGATCCTCCACTATGTCGGATATGTTTAAGAATTCCATAGCTGCCATCTTATTTAATACTAGTTCTAAAAGCAAAGAAGAAATTAGGTACTCATTGACTAATTTCTTGATTAGTCTTTTATTTATCGTTCAAGAACATAATAGATACTGGTTTAGATTGGAACAAAAAGTAACTTGATTTGATCTGAAATTACGTGTGCGTGTGTCTTCCATTAACTGTGGGAATTTTCGCCTACAAAATCCACAGCTTTGAGGATTTGTCGAACTGTGGGGACCTACACACATCCCCAGAGATTCTTTATGAATTTTCTGTGTAAATTGTAAATGTTGCATTGAACTAAAACTTAGACATATGTGTTCAAACCGCCATACTTGTTGCTAAGAAATGTTCCAACTCGCAGTATATTAAAATCCCCATAACATTGGCAAATTTCACGTAATAAATTTTGCTACAGCTATGGGAACATTCCCGAGTGTGATATACCTATTCCTCAATTAATTGTTGATCCGTTTATATAACAGATATAACATCAAGTTTTAGGACCTAACACACTGCTAGTTAAATGCATTAATTATGACGATGCATGTCATCTTAAATTAACTATGCGGACTTGATATGCACCAAGAATTTATTAACGTTTAGGACACATAAGCTTCCATTATTGTAAATATACTATGGACACTTAAGATACCCACCAAGTAAGTTATACTGACTTTGAGGACGCATATACACATTGGTAAATCACCTTTAATTGTGAGGATGAGACAAGGAAAATAAGTGCGTACGGTTATGAGCAAATGCATCGAAATTCTAAGTAAGTCAATATTCCCACAATTCAGTATGTTTGACACATTCCCACATATTGACATGTATAGATGAGTGGGTTTTTAAATCCAAAAAAAAAAATAAAAAGCACACTCTTTAGAACTTGTAATGTTTTTTACTTTCTTATACATAATATAAGGAAGTATAGTAATCGTGATTTTTTTTTGACCTCGACATTTTGATTGATATATACGTTTTGAATCCTCCTGAATCCATTCTATTTTCCGAATGATGTATGTCGGTGCGTGTGTGTGTGCGTGCATGTATGTGTGCGTGTGTTTATCCACGATAAATTCGGTGATGAGCAAAATTGGCCAGCTGAAAGAATGTCCATTGGCCCAAACTTTTTTATATTTGCCTTTACAAAGAAATATGTATATGCTTGATGGAAGTTTATAAATCATGTCTACATCAAGCCAATAAAATATATTTTCCAAGTACTTAAATAAAGTTGATGTAAACTGAAATATTTCACACATTTGACCTCATAAAATGGGGTTAGGATAAATTTAACAGTTTGGCATTTGAAATGGCTAATTTAGTTACAAATATGTCAATGTCAATAAGAAGAAATTATTATATGATTTGAATTATTATTGACAGTATCGATTGATGCTGATAATTAATTATTTAATCATTTTAATGACATTTCAAAGTAAACTATTAAAATTTAATTGAGGTAAGTGTAGAATAAAATAGAATGATTTTTTTAGATCAGGATGATATATACTGGTATAAGAAAGTTATGTGGTGGCCACATCAGATATTTATACTTATTAAATAATAAATTCATGACAGATATCACGTATTCCTGAGATATTACAATAAAAGTGAGTTTTATATATAGTGCGATGTAAGGTATAAAAAAAGTAGAGTCCGTATCTCGTATGACATTGTCGTAAAAGTCAGGAATGGCATGGGATGGCAGAACTAAATTATAAATATTTTTATCTCTTTTTGTGGTTTGACTCAACTGGAGGAGATTATACGCATTAGTGGGTGCGTCACTGTCGATATGGCTACGACCCCTAAGGGGGTGAAAAGGGGTAAATTGTATTTTCACGGATTCCTCAATATCTCTTAGGCCCAATGAGATATCGATTTGATTTCTGCTCACAAAGGTTACTCATTCAAATGTCAAAAAATATAAGGCAGCCCAAAAAAGTGAACGAAATCAGAAGATTGTTAAATCGACGAGGGGCATCGAAAAAATTGAGCGAAATTCGAGATTCTTAAATCATAAATGCTATAAAAAAAATATTAACTTTAGAAACGGAATAAATAGAAACAAATAACATCAATATAACGTAATGTCTGTCTATAGAACTGTATTAGCTAAAACTGTCATGCTTTACACTGATATAAAAATTAAATATGTACTACCAAAGCAATTTTCTTGTAGTTTTGATAACAAAATTGGATTGTATTTGAAACATCAACATATTGTAATCTAAAACTGACGGGATTTTCCATAAAGCACCAAAACACCATATACTGTATATACTAGACACGCGTATCGCCAACCAGGTGACATTATCTGGAGACGATTTAAATTAACCTTATGCTAAACAATGTATTGTATTTATACCTAAATATTGTTGCGGTTCGATGAACCGTGACTCACTAACTAATAGAGCGGACTATATGGGATTGGCCCTATGTCACTATTCATACTGTTTTTTTACTTTGTCATTTTCAATCTTTCAAGTGCATCCAGCTGTCTAGTATTTGTCATATTCCTAATTAATCTTAAATTGCTACTATCTATTTTACGGTTTTTGTCAAATTTATGTTGGGCAACACTGAATTTATCTGTTCTACGATATTTGAGATGAGCCATATGTTCCTTAAATCTAGTTTGAATTGACTGTTTAGTTTGTCCAACATACTTTTGATTAAAGTCCTTACAGCTAATTTCGTAAACCTCCGACTTTTCTTCTATTTCAATTTTGTCTTATAGATTGCCTAAAAGTTATTGTAATTTATTTTCCCCCTCAACAACGATAGGTTTGAAAAAGAAAAGACGTTGATTAAGAATATAGTTGCGAGTAATACAATCATATTATGTATGTTTAATAATTAGGGAACGGAAATTTAAACACTTCGAAATTCCTCGATATATAAAAATGAAAGAGAAAATCCGAAATTTTTATCGAACTCATATGATCCTCGATTCACCCGTGGTATTGCTAAAATTTTTAAAGATATGACAGTAGTTCATTCATCGGGAAATAAACTACAACAACTTGTAGGCAATCCAAAAGACAAAATTGAAAGAAACGAAAAATCGGGGATTTACGAAATTACTGTAATCAAATGTATGTTGGACAAACTAGACGGTTAATTTAAACTAGATTCAAGGAACGTATGGCACAACTCAATTACGATAGGACATAAAATAGACAGTAATTTGAAATTAATTAGGAATGTAACCCATACTGGGCAGCTGGGGGCATTTGAAAATTTTTAAATTACAAAGTGTAAAAGTAGTATGAATAGTGACAGAGGACCAATCCCATATAGTCCGCACTATTAGCTAGTGAATCACGGTTTACCGAATCGTAACAATAGTTTAAATAGAATACAATATTAGCATAAGGTTAGTTTTAATTAACTCCCGATGATGTCAACTTGGTCGGTGAAACGCGCGTCGAATGCAGTATGTGGTATTTTGATGTTTTGCAGAAAACCACGTCAATGTTAGCTTCTCATTAAAGGTTTCAATCCACTCCAGTATTTATTATGTTTTTTGGAAAAATAAAAATACTACCTAAAAGGAAAGTAATAAATACAGATGTCTAACGTATTTGGTTAAAATAAAGAAAAATAATGGTAATTATTTAGACACTAAAACTTTTGGCGAAGAGGTTTATTTAATAAATGGTTTGATTGACTTGTAGGAGGGAGGTGAGGATTGTGCTAGAAAATATTATATTATACCACAAATAAATATTATAGACATATCTAGAAAGTGTTTTCTTAAAAAGTAATTTTGAATGAACCTTTTAAACATATTGTTGTGTACTTATTTGGGCCTATTATATATAAATTCACTAAAATACATTTACCGTAGTTTTCTTTTTGAAAAAGTTAAATGGTTCGCTTACCTCTACAATAAGAAATTTCTAGAAAAATGTATCTGAATATCACTGAACATCGTATTTATAATAATTTCAGATTATAAATGGCATTTAGAAACTGCTAAATGATTTGTACGCCCCCCAACAGTCGTATCATATTAACTTTTTTCACACTTTATTAGTATACGTATTGTCAGGATTTAATAATCATAAATTCAATTAAACGTTAAAGATTAGAAGAAAATAGTATTAATAAAATATTAATATGTCACACAAAATTACAAGAAATAACTAATGAAACTATACGCAATTGTATTTCTCGACTAATGATATCTGTGATTAATGCAATCACTCAGGGAGATAATAAAAAATATAGTATAATTTATAAAAGAGAATCCAGGAAGTGAAGTAATAATAATAATAATAAACTTTCATTTTCTTTCCAAGACAATACAGTACAGAGATGAAAATGTTTCGTAAAATGTAAAATTAATTAATTAATTTATAATATATATATATATATATATATATATATATATATATATATATATATATATATATATATATATATATATATATATATATATATATATATATATATATATATATATATATATATATATATATATATATATATATATATATATATATATATATATATATATATATATATATATATATATATATATATATATATATATATATATATATATATATATATATATATATATATATATATATATATATATATATATATATATATATATATATATATATATATATATATATATATATATATATATATATATATATATACATATGCACTTCCGTGCATCAGTCTACTATTTTCTAAATTTAATAATATCAAATTAGCCTTTAAAAACAAAGTAACAGTTAATAACCTTTTTCAAAATTAAAAGATAAGGACGATATTTTGGCAATGTCCAATGTGGTGTATTGCATACCATGTGATGACTGTAACAAAAAATATGTTGGCCAAACTAGAAGAAAAGTTAAAGACCGTATAACTTCCCACAAAAAAGACATCAGACTTAATAAACAGTTGTGCACTGTAGCCAATCACGCATTATTACATAATCATAATGTTAATTATAACAACGTTCAAATATTAGATTTTGAAATCAACTATCACAAACGTAGTTTTTTGGTAATGTGTCACATTTTCAAAGAACTAAATACTATTAATGCCAGAATGGATACTGACAACTTAAGCATAATTTACATTTACTACATTTCAACCATAATGTCCACAATGATGAAAACACCCTGTATAGTATGGAATAATAATTAATGTCCTAAATATAAGGCATCTAGTTGTTGGCATCTACTGTCATTATTCTTTTGTTTCACTTTTTCAGTTTTTATATCCAAATTCTTTTTGTTTGTTTTTTTACTTCATAAAAATACATATGGTGTCTATTACAATTCTAAGAATTTAAATGAATATGGATCCGTAGTCATCCTTCATAATGTTGTTAATTTTACACAGTAGTGGTAGTACATTACCAACAATCAATTATTAGTGTTTTTTTCTACAATTCATCAAGAGTTTGTAATTTTCAATGAATGTAACTTTAACTTTAACCTCACTTTCGTAAGTACTTTTTACTTTTTTCATAACGTAGTTTAATTAATTATAATTTATTGTAGAGTTCCTGATGAAGAAACAATACAGGTTTCGAAAGCTTGAACAGAAAAAAGAGTTTTTCTTTTTATTTTCTGTCACATGACTGCAATCCCCGTTTAAAAATAAAAAATATTTGTTTTTAACATAGACAGTCGTCTAATTTCCCTCTCTGTACTTGCCCGTGTGTGCGATGCTTGGTCTATGCCCTAATATAGAGCCATCCAAGTGGAAGCCACAAAGTTGCGACTGGCTTCTTGTCAGTGGTTTTCTTTTAGTGTCTTCTATTTTAAGTTATGTCCTTCATTTAACTTAGCTACACCGTGCTAAGGACGACCAATTAGTCAGAAACACGTGTCCACGGCTTGCATTATTCTGCCTTTTGCAATTTTTTGCATTCTTCCACCTTGCATTCTTTATGCGGATAAAGTAGGCACTTTAAAAAAAATATATTTTTCTCTAACTTGGAAAATGTAAAAATATAGAAAACACAGAGTGATAAAAAAAATAAAATTAGAGAATACATGTAAATATAAAACTTACGGTTAAATAAAAATTTTGTGTCATTTTATTAAAATATTTACTGGATCTATTAGGTACGTAACTCTTTTTTCATAAAATGTCTATTAAACAGAAACACCATAAATATAATTACTACGTTTGGCGATTGAAGTAGCACTAATGTACGATACTACTTCCGTGATCCTATTATCGTATCTTTTTTAATTTATATATACATATATATATATATATATATATATATATATATATATATATATATATATATATATATATATATATATATATATATATATATATATATAGAGTAGTTTTTTATTGTATAAAAAAGTACTTTTTTAGGTGGTCAATAATGTTAAAGTAAGCGTTGTTAAGATTTTCTATATCTCTTCTTTTGTTTATACTGTTAGGGTTCGTTTTTATACAGATCATTTCGTTAAACATTCTCTTTCTGTAGTTGTTATTTTTGGCTATTATTTTGGCATCATTAAATGCAAATGTGTGGCCCTTTTGGATAAAATAACTGAGTTGGATTTTTTTGGCATGGAAATTTTTACAGTTAGCCATATGCTCAGATAATCGTTTTTTAAAATATCTTCCTGTAGTGCCTGTGTATACACCATTACACTCTGAGCACTGAATCTCATATACAACATTAGACTCTAGATCTTTTGGTGTTTTATCTTTTAATTTAGTAAAAAACATTTTTCCAATAATGTTCTCACTTTTGTATGCAATGATTGTACCATTTCATAATAGAGCTCTATTAAGTTTCTCTGAAAGGTTTCTTATATAAGGAATTTTGTGATACTGTTTGTTATTTTCTTGGTTTTGATTATTAGTATTCTGTTTGTTATTGTTAAAAAACACTGTTCTACCCTTCCGAAAATTTTGAACAAAATCTATGTTATAGAGCATAGTACGCGGCATTTACAAAAAAATTCCGTGATAGTGTCTCTCAATATACGTGTCATTTTGTATTTTTGAAACGTTTTAATTTGGAATATTTTAGTATATTACGTACTGCAAATATTTAATAATGTTTCATTAAATACTTCTCTGCAGTATCTAGCACATACAGATATATATATATATATATATATATATATATATATATATATATATATATATATATATATATATATATATATATATATATATATATATATATATATATATATATATATATATATATATATATATATATATATATATATATATATATATATATTCTGTATTTTAAAACAATTAAAGATTACAACAGCAACCTCAAAACTATTAACTTTTAAAATCATTATTTAATTTTTCAGTTTGAAATTATTTAATTTTGAAAATGAATGAACAACCCCTTCAATTTAATATAAAATGTTTTATTTTATTTATTAAATTATTGATGTTTCAACAAATTTTATTTTAAAAAAAATGAACTATAGAAAAAACTGTTTGAAATATTTTAATAACAGTAAAGTGTGCCGAAACACGTAGAACAAATTTAAGTAGCTTTTGCTCGTTCCAGTTTTGGTTTACCTCAAAAAATTTGAATGTACTCACCATCTGATGACATGAGACGAACTGGGATTCGTGCTAAAGCTTACGAAGTACACACTAAATAAACATTATTTAAAATTAAAAAAGAGTTTCCTTAACAGATTAATGAGGCGATTTACGTTCATAATGCACGCCCACAAAGGAACAAAATGCTTTTGTGGAGAAGGCACAATTCATAACAAATTGTGACCATTAGGATGTCGCCCTTGGCCATGATATTATTTCAAACCAGAGAAGAAAATTGGAGTAACAAATCAATGTTTTTATTAAAGTTCGAATATTACTACTACTAATTCGCAAATTGGTCTCGATTTGCGATTAAAACTTAAAATTTGCGAATATTGTCTACGTAAATGGGGACAGGGGAAAAAGACAAAATGAAATAAGCTTTAATAACATAATGAGTTTATTATTAATACAATATGACTGTGTGATTACCGAACTCTATAGATATTTATGCATATCATGTCTGATCCTATGATCCAGCATTTGCTGACCACGTCAGATTCAATCAAAATAAGTTTAGTGTTTTATTCTTATTATTATGTGGCAAAAATATGTGTGAAATATTTTTATCATATTTCCAAGATGTTTTCACACTTTTTTCCTTTTTGAATACATTTAAATTATTTTTTTTTAATTCTCTACTTGCTATCATTTTTTATATATGCAGTTCTTATTGCTAAATTAATTTTAAACTTTAAAGCACCAATATTTGTTGTTGAGCACGACTTTCATTCTCGTTTAAAGATTCCACATTATTTGATTCATTTTCCAAAGTTTCGTCATCAGACTCATCGCTGAGATTGTCGGTGCCATAACTTCTGACAGACCTTTTAAAACATCTGTCGTAAGCCATTTTGAATTGTTTGTTTTGTCTTCCCAGCAAATAAACAACTATTATTGGATTTGCACTTGCTATAATTTCTGGAAAAGGTTCACTCCACATAAAAAAATATTCCAGAAATATATGTAAAGTGAAAATCTTAATCAGTAATTTATAAATTAACATGGGTAGGAAAGAAAAAATCATTATATTCGCTGTAGTTAGTGCGTAAGAATTTTTAATAGAGTCCCTCTGCAAATTCAGTGTTCTCTTTAAAACGTTTAAAATTACAAGACCGATTAGAATATTTATATAAACGCCAATCTTGTATATCTCATGTGTGTCCCTAAGGGAGTAATACTCGTAATAGTTTGTATAATAAACCGAATAGTGAAAGCACAAACCCACTCTTATAATCCATTCTATAGCAAACGCTAAGTATATTCCTAGAATAAAATATTTATGATATTTGTTATATTTCTTCATGAAACTTGGCTTATAGCCTGACAAAAACCAGTCTAAAGCTAATACAAATGCGAAGACATAGTACGGAATGATTATTGAGGTTTGTGTTACAGTGTCTATACAAATTTCTATCATTCTATTGATATTTAAAATCAAATCAAATATAATATAATGCAATGGCACCATTAAGTACTGATAAATATCGAGTATACAACAATTTAAGATATACATATTAAGTCTTGTCCTTAGTTTTTTGAACCTACATATAACATATATTAGAAATATATCGAAGGATACTACACATAGGTTTAAAACTAGCTTTATGCAAATTAATACTATTATGTAGACATAGTATGTGTAGTAGGGGTTATCGTTTGATTCTTTCAGAGTTTCTCCTAAAGGATCCTCCACTATGTCGGATATGTTTAAGAATTCCATAGCTGCCATCTTATTTAATACTAGTTCTAAAAGCAAAGAAGAAATTAGGTACTCATTGACTAATTTCTTGATTAGTCTTTTATTTATCGTTCAAGAACATAATAGATACTGGTTTAGATTGGAACAAAAAGTAACTTGATTTGATCTGAAATTACGTGTGCGTGTGTCTTCCATTAACTGTGGGAATTTTCGCCTACAAAATCCACACTTTGAGGATTTGTCGAACTGTGGGGACCTACACACATCCCCAGAGATTCTTTATGAATTTTCTGTGTAAATTGTAAATGTTGCATTGAACTAAAACTTAGACATATGTGTTCAAACCGCCATACTTGTTGCTAAGAAATGTTCCAACTCGCAGTATATTAAAATCCCCATAACATTGGCAAATTTCACATAACCAATTTTGCTACAGCTATGGGAACATTCTCGAGTGTCATATACCTATTCCTCAATTGTTGATCCGTTTATACAACAGATATAATATCAACTTTTAGGACTTAACACACTGCTGGTTAAATGCATTAATTATGACGATGCATTTCATCTTAAATTAACTATGCGGACTTGATATGCACCAAGAATTTATTAACGTTTAGGACACATAAGCTTCCATTATTGTAAATATACTATGGACACTTAAGATACCCACCAAGTAACTTTGAGGACGCATATACACATTCGCAAACCACCTTTAATTGTGAGGATGAGACAAGGGAAAATATGGAGTGCGTACGGTTATGACATTCCCACATATTGACATGTATAGATGAGTGGGTTTTTAAATCCCAGAAACAAAATAAAAAGCAGACTCTTCAGAACTTGTAATGTTTTTTACTTTCTTATACGTAATATAAGGAAGTATAGTAATCGTGATTTTTTTTCGACCTCGAGATTTTGATTGATATATACGTTTTGAATCCTCCTGAATCCATTCTATTTTCCGAATGATGTCTGTCGGCACGTGTGTGTGCGCGTGCATGTGTGTGTGTGCGTGTGTTTATCCACGATAAATTCGGTGATGAGCAAAATTAGCCAGCTGAAAGAATGTCCATGGGCCCAAACTTTTTTGTATTTGCCTTTACAAAGAAATATGTATATGCTTGATGGAAGTTTATAAATCATGTCTACATCAAGCCAATAAAATATATTTTCCAAGTACTTAAATAAAGTTGATGTAAACTGAAATATTTCACACATTTGGCCTCATAAAATGGGGTTAGGATAAATTTAACAGTTTGGCATTTGAAATGGCTAATTTAGTTACAAATATGTAAATGTCAATAAGAAGAAATTATTATATGATTTGAATTATTATTGACAGTATCGATTGATGCTGATAATTAATTATTTAAGCATTTTAATGACATTTCAAAGTAAGCTATTAAAATTTAATTGAGGTAAGTGTAGAATAAAATATAATGATTTTTTTAGATCAGGATGATATATACTGGTATAAGAAATTTATGTGCTGGCCACATCAGATATTTATACTTATTAAATAATAAATTCATGACAGATATCACGTAATTCCTGAGATATTACAATAAAAGTGAGTTTTATATATAGTGCGATGTAAGGTATAAAAAAAGTAGTCCGTATCTCGTATGACATTGTCCTAAAAGTCAGGAATGGCATGGGATGGCAGTACTAAATTATAAATATTTTTTATCTCTTTTTGTGGTTTGACTCAACTGGAGGAGATTATACGCATTAGTGAGTGCGTCACTGTCGATATGGCTACGACCCCTAAGGGGGTGAAAGGGGTAAATTGTGTTTTCACGGATTCCTCAATATCTCTTAGGCCCAATGAGATATCGATTTGATTTCTGCTCACAAAGGTTACCCACTCAAATGTCAAAAAATATAAGACAGCACAAAAAAGTGAACGAAATCAGAAGATTGTTAAATCGACGAGGGGCATCGAAAAAATTGAGCGAAATTGGACGATTCTTAAATCATTAATGCTATAAAAAAATTTTAACTTTAGAAACGGAATAAATAGAAACAAATAACATCAATATAACGTAATGTCTGTCTATAGAACTGTATTAGCTAAAACTGTCATGCTTTACACTGATATAAAAATTAAATATGTACTACCAAAGCAATTTTCTTGTAGTTTTAATAACAAAATTGGATTGTATTTGAAACATCAACATATTGTAATCTAAAACTGACGCGATTTTCCATAAAGCACCAAAACACCATATACTGTATATACTAGACACGCGTATCGCCAACCAGATGACATTATCTGGAGACGATTTAAATTAACCTTATGCTAAACAATGTATTGTATTTATACCTAAATATTGTTGCGGTTCGATGAACCGTGACTCACTAACTAATAGAGCGGACTATATAGGATTGGCCCTATGTCACTATTCATACTGTTTTTTTACTTTGTCATTTTCAATCTTTCAAGTGCATCCAGCTGTCTAGTATTTGTCATATTCCTAATTAATCTTAAATTGCTACTATCTATTTTACGGTTTTTGTCAAATTTATGTTGGGCAACACTGAATTTATCTGTTCTACGATATTTGAGATGAGCCATATGTTCCTTAAATCTAGTTTGAATTGACTGTCTAGTTTGTCCAACATACTTTTGATTAAAGTCCTTACAGCTAATTTCGTAAACCTCCGACTTTTCTTTTATTTCAATTTTGTCTTTTAGATTGCCTAAAAGTTATTGTAAAATATTTTCCCCCTCATCATCGATAGGTTTGAAAAAGAAAAGACGTTGATTAAGAATATAGTTGCGAGTAATAACAATCATATTATGTATGTTTAATAATTAGGGAACGGAAATTTAAAGACACTTCGAAATTCCTCGATATATAAAAATGAAAGAGAAAATCCGAAATTTTTATCGAACTCATATGATCCTCGATTCACCCGTAGTATTGCTAAAATTTTTAAAGATATGACAGTAGATCATTCATCGGGAAATAAACTACAACAACTTGTAGGCAATCCAAAAGACAAAATTGAAAGAAACGAAAATCGGGGATTTACGAAATTACTGTAATCAAATGTATGTTGGATAAACTAGACGGTTAATTTAAACTAGATTCAAGGAACGTCTGGCTCAACTCAATTACGATAGGACATAAAATAGACAGTAATTTGAAATTAATTAGGAATGTAACCCATACTGGGCAGCTCGGGGCATTTGAAAATTTGTAAATTACAAAGTGTAAAAATAGTATGAATAGTGACAGAGGACCAATCCCATATAGTCCGCACTATTAGCTAGTGAATCACGGTTTACCGAATCGTAACAATAGTTTAAATAGAATACAATATTAGCATAAGGTTAGTTTTAATTAACTCCCGATGATGTCAACTTGGTCGGTGAAACGCGCGTCGAATGCAGTATGTGGTATTTTGATGTTTTGTAGAAAACTACGTCAATGTTAGCTTCTCATTAAAGGTTTCAATCCACTCCAGTATTTATTATGTTTTTTGGAAAAATAAAAATACTACCTAAAAGGAAAGTAATAAATACAGATGTCTAACGTATTTGGTTAAAATAAAGAAAAAATAATGGTAATTATTTAGACACTAAAACTTTTGGCGTAGAGGTTTATTTAATAAATGATTTGATTGACTTGTAGGAGGGAGGTGAGGATTGTGCTAGAAAATATTATATTATACCACAAATAAATATTATAGACATATCTAGAAAGTGTTTTCTTAAAAAAGTAATTTTGAATGAACCTTTTAAACATATTGTTGTGTACTTATTTGGGCCTATTATCTATAAATTCACTAAAATACATTTACCGTAGTTTTTTTTTGAAAAAGTTAAATGGTTCGCTTACCTCTACAATAAGAAATTTCTAGAAAAATGTATCTGAATATCACTGAACATCGTATTTATAATAATTTCAGATTGTAAATGGCATTTAGAAACTGCTAAATGATTTGTACGCCTCCCAACAGTCGTATCATATTAACGTTTTTCACACTTTATTAGTATACGTATTGTCAGGATTTAATAATCATAAATTCAATTAAACGTTAAAGATTGGAAGAAAATAGTATTAATAAAATATTAATATGTCACACAAAATTACATGAAATAACTAATGAAACTATACGCAATTGTATTTCTCGACTAATGATATCTGTGATTAATGCAATCACTCAGGCAGATAATGAAAAATATAGTATAATTTATAAAAGATAATCCAGGAAGTGAAGTAATAATAATAATAATAAACTTTCATTTTCTTTCCAAGACAATACAGTACAGAGATGAAAATGTTTCGTAAAATGTAAAATTAATTAATTAATTTATACATATATATATATATATATATATATATATATATATATATATATATATATATATATATATATATATATATATATAGCACTTCCATGCATCAGTCTACTATTTTCTAAATTTAATAATATCAAATTAGCCTTTAAAAACAAAGTAACAGTTAATAACCTTTTTCAAAATTAAAAGATAAGGACGATATTTTGGCAATGTCCAATGTGGTGTATTGCATACCATGTGATGACTGTAACAAAAAATATGTTGGTCAAACTAGAAGAAAAGTTAAAGACCGTATAACTTCCCACAAAAAAGACATCAGAATTAATAAACAGTCGTGCCAATCACGCATTATTACAAAATCATAATGTTAATTATAACAACGTTCAAATATTAGATTTTGAAATCAACTATCACAAACGTAGTTTTTTGGTAATGTGTCACATTTTCAAAGAACTAAATAATATTAATGCCAGAAAGGATATTGATAACTTAAGCATAATTTATACTTACTACATTTCAACCATAATGTCCACAATGATGAAAACACCCTGTATAGTATGGAATAATAATTAATGTCCTAAATATAAGGCATCTAGTTGTTGGCATCTACTGTCATTATTCTTTTGTTTCACTTTTTTCAGTTTTTATATCCAAATTCTTTTTGTTTGTTTTTTTACTTCATAAAAATACACATAGTGTCTATTACAATTCTAAGAATTTAAATGAATATGGATCCATAGTCATCCATTCATAATGTTGTTAATTTTACACAGTAGTGGTAGTACATTACCAACAATCAATTATTAGTGTTTTTTTCTACAATTCATCAAGAGTTTATAATTTTCAATGAATGTAACTTTAACTTTAACCTCACTTTCGTAAGTAGTTTTTACTTTTTTTCATAACGTAGTTTAATTAATTATAATTTATTGTAGAGTTCCTGATGAAGAAACAATACAGGTTTCGAAAGCTTGAACAGAAAAGAGTTTTTCTTTTTATTTTGTGTCACATGACTGCAATCCCCGTTTAAAAATAAAAAATATGTGTTTCTAACATAGACAGTCGTCTAATTTCCCTCTCTGTACTTGCCCGTGTGTGCGATGCTTGGTCTATGCCCTAATATAGAGCCATCCAAGTGGAAGCCACAAAGTTGCGACTGGCTTCTTGTCAGTGGTTTTCTTTTAGTGTCTTCTTTTTTAAGTTATGTCCTTCATTTAACTTAGCTACACCGTGCTAAGGACGACCAATTAGTCAGAAACACGTGTCCACGGCTTGCATTATTCTGCCTTTTGCAATTTTTTTGCATTCTTCCACCTTGCATTCTTTATGCGGATAAAGTAGGCACTTTAAAAAAATATATATTTTTCTCTAACTTGGAAAATGTAAAAATATAGAAAACACAGAGTGATAAAAAAAAATAAAATTAGAGAATACATGTAAATATAAAACTTACGGTTAAATAAAAATTTTGTGTCATTTTATTAAAATATTTACTGGATCTATTAGGTACGTAACTCTTTTTTTTCATAAAATGTCTATTAAACAGAAACACCATAAATATAATTACTACGTTTGGCGATTGAAATAGCACTAATGTATGATACTACTTCCGTGATCCTATTATCGTATCTTTTTTTAATTTATATATATATATATATATATATATATATATATATATATATATATATATATATATATATATATATATATATATATATATATATATATATATATATATATATATATATATATATATATATATATATATATATATACATATATATATATATACATATATATATATATACATATATATATATATATATATATATATATATATATAGTAAAAAAATCAATGAATTATCAGGTAACGCCCGCAAAAGAAAAAACTGCACGGTGGATAATGCAAAAATTGCAAATGGCAGAAAGATGCAAACCGTGGACACGTGTTTCTGACTAATTGGTCTTCATCAGCACGGTGTAGCTGAGTTAAAATGATGGAAAGAACTCAGAAAAGACACAAAAGGAAATCCACTGACAGGGAGCCAGTTGCACCTTTGTGGCTTCCTGTCAGTGGATTTCCTTTTGTGTCTTTTCTGAGTTTTTTCCATCATTTTAACTCAGCTACACCGTGCTGATGAAGACCAATTAGTCAGAAACACGTGTCCACGGTTTGCATCTTCTGCCATTTGCAATTTTTGCATTATCCACCGTGCAGTTTTTTTCTTTTTGCGGGCGTTACCCGATAATTCATTGATTTTTTTTACTGTAATGTAAATAAACCCGCGTTTAACTCTTTCTCTGTTATATATATATATATATATACATATATATTAGTAGTTTTTTATTGTATAAAAAAGTACTTTTTAGGTGGTCAATAATGTTAAAGTAAGCGTTGTTAAGATTTTCTATATCTCTTCTTTTGTTTATACTGTTAGGGTTCTTTTTTATACAGATCATTTCGTTAAACATTCTCTTTCTGTAGTTATTTTTGGCTATTATTTTGGCAAATGTGTGGCCCTTTTGGATAAAATAACTGAGTTGGATTTTTTTGGCATGGAAATTTTTACAGTTAGCCATATGCTCAGATAATCGATTTTTAAAATATCTTCCTGTGGTGCCTATGTATACACCATTACACTCTGAGCATTGAATCTCATATACAACATTAGACTCTAGATCTTTTGGTGTTTTATCTTTTAATTTAGTAAATAACATTTTTCCAATAATGTTCTCACTTTTGTATGCAATGACTGAACCATTTCATAATAGAGTTCTATTAAATTTCTCTGAAAGGTTTCTTATATAAAGAATTTTGTGATATTGTTTGTTATTTTCTTGGTTTTGATTATTAGTATTCTGTTTGTTATTGTTAAAAAATTTTGAAATTAAACTTAGTGGATAATTATTTTTGTGTAGGAATGTCTTTATCAATTCTTTATTTTTTTCATGAAACCTTATAGGCCAGTGAATAGAGACGTGAAAACTAAAAAATTTAACATTAATTCTTACATTTTTTGAAACTATGTCATGTGATGAAGTAGCAACCCAAACGAAACTTCAAAATTTTGCAACTCGATTCAAGGTCGGCAACATTGTTAAAATCACGAAAAATTAAATTAAGCAATATCTCGACAAACAAAAATGTACCACCGCTGCAAATTTGATATAATTTGTATTACAGTATTCAAAATATAAAGGTAAATTTGCAACACCTTATGACCCGGGCAAAATAATTAATTATCAATAAGTAACATTTTTGCACCAAATTTTGGAAACATAATATTAACATGCTTGCAAAACTACAGTGTACTTGCTAAAATCGCCTTACATGTAAGTGTAAGTTTGCAAAATGTTTACTATCAAAATAAAATTAATATCACTGCAAATTTTACATCGAACTCTATAAACGTTATTAAATGTTCATTCGAATTTGCAACTCTTCATGTGAGTGGCATATTGTTGTAAACATTTTTTATAATCATAAATTAATTTTTCGCGATATTAACAATGTTGCCGACCTCGAATCGAGTTGCAATATTTTATAGTTTTCTTTTGGTTGGTGCTTCAACAGATGACAAAGTTTCAAAAATGTTAGAATTAATGTTAAATTTTTTTCCCTATTCACTGGCCTATTATGTCTGATAGTTCTCCAGTTCTATATTTTAGGTTATTAATAATAATATTTTTATGTTTGAGAGTATTTTCAGAATGAAAATTAAGAAACCTTTCAGAAAATGTAGTTTGTGGTACCAATCCATAATAAGTACACTATTGTCATCTTTTATTATCTCTATGTCCAAAAAATTTGTCTTACGGCTGTTTTCTGTTTCAATGGTGAATTGTATTTTTAGATGAAAGCCATTAAACACACTTAATAGTTCCTCACACTTGCCTTTTGGCATGGCTGTAACTATGTCATCAACATACCTTTTGAAAAAGGATACCTCGAATGATAAATTTGATAAACAGGTATTTTGAAGTTCTGATTGACTATATCTGAGTATATGGGAGACATGCAGTTTCCCATACCACGGCCATTGTGTATAAAATTGTCCATGGTATATAAAATAATTGTTTTCTATGAAAAAAAATAAACAAATAAATAAAGAAATTTAATGTCATGGAAGTAAGACTTTAGATAAGAGATCACCTATTTTTTATTATTTCTATTGTTAAGTCTGTTGGTACGTTAGTGAAGAGTGAAATAACGTCCAACGACACTAGAATATAATTGTCTGGCAAAATTACACCATTTAAGTGTTCGACTAACTCATAGGAGTTTTTTACATATGTATATCTCGTCTTTTTCAAAAGCACTTTTTTAACAGATTAGAAATAAATTTAGTTGTATTATATAAAGGGTATCCAATAAAATAAACGATAGGTCTAAGAGGAGTATTTTCCTTATGTATTTTGGTAAGAAATACATTTTAGGAAACATCTCTTCTTTGTTTCTAACTTTTTGCCCAAATGTTGATCTATGTAGTTGTTTTTTACCATATCATCTACTATTTTATTATGTTTATTCTGAATTGTTACAGTAGGATATTGTTTTAATTTTTTGTAAGTAGTACTATCATTTAGCAATACTACAGCTTTTTCTTTATATTTTTTCCTATTAAGAATTACTGTATTACTCTTATCAGCTGACTGTAAAAATTTCCGTGCCAAAAAAAAATCCAACTCAGTTAGTTGAGCATTTTATCCAAAAGGACCACACATTTGCATTTAATGATGCAAAAATAATAGCCAAAAATAACAACTACAGAAAGAGAATGTTTAACAAAATGATCTGTATTAAAAAGAACCTTAACAGTATAAACAAAAGAACAGATATAGAAAATCTCAACAGCGCTTACTTTAACATTATTGACGACCTAAAAAGTACTTTTTAATACAATAAAAAACTAATAATAATATATAAAAAAAATTAAAAAAAGATAAGATAATAGGATCACGGAAGTATCATATATTAGTGCTATTTCAATCGCCAAACGTAGCAATTATATTTATGTTGTTTCTGTTCAATAGACATTTTATAAAAAAAAAGTTACGTACCTAATATATCCAGTAAATATTTTGATGAAATGACACACAAAATTTTAATTTAACCGTAAGATTTTTTATTTACATATATTCTCTAATTTTATTTTTTTATCACTGTTTGCTATACTTTTACATTTTCAAAGTATGAGAAAATAAATTTTTTTTTGAAAGTGTTATTTTTTTTTATATCTATTTTTAATGTAAAATAATATACATATAAAAAAATTATGATTTATATGTTTTTAATGTCCTGAAGAAACTAGTAAATTTGGCGAAACATCGACAAGTTAAAAAAGAAAAATTTTGTTTAATTTTTATGATCCCTTAACTCACCTAAAAAATACCCTTTATATATAATTAATTAATACTGAACGAATTTGTTTGTAACTCTTATAAACTCAACAACACTTCTATCCTATTGACACATACATATTATATGTCACATATTGTATAATTTCAATTTATTTAATAAAATTTTACTAGTTGTTTGTGGTTGCCTTGATATATTTTTATGAAAAATTTTTTAACATCCTTGGTAACAGTTTTGTTACTATTTGTATATTTATTTGAAATAATTGTCTAAATTGAACTATTTTACTTTTTATTCCTGATATTTTATACTTTGTATGGGAAACTATTTTTATGCCATGTATTCATTTTTGTCTTTATAATCACGTTTGTAAGTATTATAATAATTAATAATTTTTTTAATATTATAATGTACACTTTTAGATATCTTGAGAATGGAATAAAGATATTCCGAAAGCTTGGTAAAATACAGAGATTTTTAATTTAATTTAGCCACCAAATAACTGCATCCTCACGATTTATGTATGTATTTGTATATATACATATATACTTACACTATTAATTATTAGGAATTTGTTTTAAAATTTTTTTGTTACATGTTGTTTGGTTGTCTGTTTTAACGCAACTGAGATATTTTAAAACAGACAACCAAACATGTAACAAAAAATTTTAAAACAAATTCCTAAAAATTAATAGTGTAAGTAAATTTTAATGTACAATAACCATAACTATGTTTTAAAATATTATATTAATTGTAGTTCTCTGATGATGGTGTAATAAACCGAAACGTTAGAAAGAAAAATTAAATTAGTTATACCTGACCAAAATCCCCACAAAAAAAACTATCAATATTAATTGATATTAACGGTCAACAAAAGAAAAAAATATATATATATATAGATATATATATATATATACATATATATATATATATATATATATATATATATATATATATATATATATATATATATATATATATATATATATATATATATATATATATATATATATATATATATATATATATATATATATATATATATATATATATATATATATATATATATATATATATATATTTGCATATTTAGATTCTACATGAAATTCTCGTTATAACGATGTATCACAAATAACAATTGTTTTCAAAATGGCGTCATAAATTCGAAAAAGTGAAAAAGCTAAGTTGGCAACTGCAAACTGCGTTTTCAAAAAAAATTACACAATAGGCCTTGAATCCGATGTATCACCTGCATTTTTATTGTCTAATTTCAATAAAAGTATATTTCGTGCAAAAATCACTATTTTGAATTGAAAAACAATTTTTCGAAAAAGATAAATAGCAAATGGATTTTATTAAATTTTTTTAAATGGTAACCATATTTTTTTACTTACACCAACAAAGCCCAAAACACTAATTTTTCATTTGATGTATAATACGTCTAGTTTCGGTACTAATTTACTTTGAAATTAGTGGTTTGAAACCGTTTCTAACTACTGCTAGAACGAACACAATTAATTTAAATAGAATTATGTAAATACATAGTTCAAAGGGCAAATATTTGTCCGATCCATGAGTAAAATGCAAATTGTCAAAGTTAGCTTAAAGGAATCTATCTTAATTAATAATGATTTAACCGTACATTTTACTTTTGAAGTCAAGAAACAGAATTAATATTATAATAGAGTATTCTGCCTTTGTTATTTACTTCAAAAGGGCTAAATAGTCCCCTTGCACTTGCTGCATTTTTTTAATTAATTAATATATTATAATATAGTCTTATTAAACATTAACAATTATCAAATCTGTTTTAACAATTTCAACTCGTAACGGCTGGAGATATCTAACGCCGTTCTGGTTCCTAAATTTTTGCTTGTAGATAGAATCAAAACCGCCAAATCTATATACTTTTTATATAAAAAAATTACCTTTATTAGATACCTGTATATAAGAATTTTATATACACACCGTATATATGTACTTTTATAATGAATATTTTTGGACGTCCATTCATCGTTTTCAAGTAAAAACCCTGAGTTTTCGATTGAAATCTATTTAAATAATAACATTTGCTAAAAATAAGTCACCCAAAAGGGATAATTGACAACTTTGTGTTCGATGATTTTCAGTAGCACTCAGTAGGCTGACATAAAATTCATGATGGAAATTATTGTCGTTAGTTCCCCAAAATAACATAAAAAAAAAAATTAGAAAAAATCGTTCGAAACTCCAGGATCCCTGTTGCCGTGACATATATACTTCACGCATATTAAGTATTTTTTTTTTGCCTTTGCATATTCATTTTTAAAATTATTATTTTTTTAATTACTCACATCAAAAAAGTCCACGCATGCAAAAAACGCAACTTGTTTTCGAAAACTCTTTTGGATCCACTCTTTAACTACACTTTTTTATATTTTGTGTTCCTTGTAACTTGGAGAAAATTTTTTCTTGCGTTTTAATCGAAGTGTTTTCACATATTTGGTTTGGGGTTGTCAAATTTATGTGGTGTGTTTTGTTTTTTTTATATCGATACGATGTACCAGTAATATGATGATAATTTAGAAGAATTGAACATTATAATAAATACTTCACTTACAATTTCACAACAGAAATCACAAATAACACGACTTGTTCATATTTAACAACGTTTTTTGCCTGCTTTTTTGCATTAGTCTTCAAGTCCTCTGACGTCACTGCATCGACTTGCCTGGCCGGCATTGTTTGCGTGTGCAACAGACTAATTTAAACTTTAATTTTGAATAACTTTTTGTAAAAGAAAAAATCCCTTACACACTGTTTTTTGTATTAAGTAAAGATTTCAAAAATGTCAAAATTTTATTTTGTGCTTGGGGTCTATAGCCCGTCCCGTATAAAAGATCATTTATACAGAATTTTATTTTCATTGTTTTTTTTTGTTGATGTAATAAAAAATACTGTGTTTCAGAAATTTCAATTTTGTTAATATAAGCAATATTAACAAAACAAGTACATGAATCTAAAACAAGTAAAAGGTAATTAATTAATTAATTAATTAATTAACAATGTCTCCCTTGATAATATTTTTCAATGTTGCTTAAAGTACTTATTATAAATTATAAATTTGTATAGTTAAAAGTTCAAATTATTTATTTTTATAGTGTAGTGTGTGTCTAATGTCGAACCAGTGGGAATTAACACCATTGGTTTGTTACCGAGAATAATTGCTCGAAAGATTGGATTGCCGAATCCTGTTTTATTTACTGGCCACTGTTTTAGGAGATCTTCGGCCACTTTACTAGGAGATTCTGGGTCAATCTTTTGAAAATGAAACAACATGGAAGCTGGAAGTTCAACAGTGTGGCGGAGGGTTATTTGGAAAACTTGATAGAAAACAAAAAAAAATCCACTGGTATTCTAGGTGAAGCAAGTACAGCACATAACATTATGGCAAAATCACCAAATAAAACTTTATCAGGATTTATTTAACAAACTGCACAAGCTGTATTTCATAATTAAAAAACTAAATTTTTCTATAAACGAATTATGTTTTGAATAAACGTTGTTTCCTTTTCTTTTTGAGAGTTGTTTATTTTTATTAATTGGTGATATAACGAACTTTTCCTCACCAGTTACTATTCCTAACTAGTGATGAAAAATCGGACGTTTTAACACTTACCTCAGTTTTGAAAAGTGTTATTTTTTATGTTAAAATTAGAAAAATAAAATTAATAGAAGAACCATGGAAAAATCACAAAAGATGAAGAACAGAAACAACATATTTAAAATAATTTTTATTTTTTATTTTTATTAATATTTAGTTTTTCACTTTTGTTTAACACGTTTTTTGTTTTTCGGTTATCTTAATCAAAACTATAGAAAACAATAATCAAAGCATGCCAAATCACATAATTTAAGAAGTCAGTCTAAATACATAACTATTTTTTTATATATTATATATATATATATATATATATATATATATATATATATATATATATATATATATATATATATATATATATATATATATATATATATATATATATATATATATATATATATATATATATATATATATATAATATATTTAAATAAAAGAAAATGTACAATTTCTTAAGCTTTAAAACTTTGGCTTCTGTAACACGGGTTAAAATTACCCAATTTTGTTTTTTAATTCAGCATTTTTTAATTTTAAACGTGATGTCACAACATTCTGGTGCTGTTCCTCAAAAATTCCAAGTTCGAAAATAAGTGGCACCCTGTTGCGCATATTAGAACATATTTTTGAATTCAAACTTTTTTCGAGTTTTTGATAAGAGGGGATTAACGTTCACCCGTTGCAATTTAATTCCTTTATTTGTTCATTATTTTTAATCCATAGGGTAAGAACCGAGGTTGGAACTTTTGAAAAAATTTCCACAAACATGAGTGTTTAGTCCACCAAGTTGGCATATGTATATTTTCAAAACTGTTGAAATCATTCCAAGTAGAATTTCGAGTTGTAATTTAGTTACGCCAACGTTGTGATCGCTGTCACAACATTGGCAAAAGATGGTTTTGCGTTTGTAAAATCTTCTTCAGTGGTTATATATTTTTATGTGTTATTTCGTAAAATATCCAAGAACCGTCACAATCATTATGAATCTCACAAGAGGCAGCAGAGTTGTTAAGCAAAATAATCATTTACTTTATTATACTAATATGAAATTTAGCATACTAGTATGGTTTTTTGTGAAAAGAAAGGGATAAAATGCCATGCCATTCAATATTTTGTGGCCGCCATCTTGGAAAAATGGCATCTGAAAACCGGTTTACAAATTTTCTCGTAATTAGTTCATATTTTCAAAATCTTTGTTATTGTGAAAAGCAAAGAATAAAAAAGATCTTTATCAGAAAGGTTCTTATCATCTTTTGTAACTCTTAACTGTTTTCCGCAATCGCATGAATGAATATTTGCAAGTTGAATACCTCTTTTATATACTGAAATCGATGGGCATTATTTTTATTTTCTTTTAACCACATTCATCTGAAATTAAAACGGTAAATTTTATTGTTATTAAAAACAAAATAGTAACTTTTCTTTTAGAGATACATCAATATAACACTATTGATACTGTTGAAATTCTTGTGTATAATGCAATTTAAAAAAAAAACAAGGGACCCTTATCTGTGTATAAAATATAGTCTTTAACAAAAAGGAAAATGCAATATCGATACACAAAACAAAAAGAGAGAAAAATTTAACACACATCATATAAGCATAAAACAGCACATGTAATTTCGGTACGAATACGTGAACAATTTGTATTTACAAGGTCGGCATTTACAGAAGATAAGTGCAAGGCATGCCAAGAAAGTTTGTGGAAAATTAGTCCAAAAAGGATGATAGTCCTTACATCCAATTGCTACTCCCAGTCCATAAGTCGGCATTTTGTATTACAGGTTTGAAAGTGAATACTGGCCCGTGCTACTTGAAATCTGTCCGCTTTAAATGTTGAAATTGTACCGACAATGACATTCTTACGAGCTCCAAGGACTGTACCCAGGATGCTCAGTGAAGATGGTCGTCGGTGTACTCGGAGGGATGAAGCCTACGCAGCTCTTGGAACAGCCCGCCAAAAATTAGTGGAGTGACTGGCAGAAGGCGGTTATTCTAGATTTTCTCCGTCTGTTTAGGGAACATAATTCTGGTATATACAGTCACTAACCCCGCGGGATATGGGAAATGACTGTAGTTAATTTGCTGGCACAACTACCGGGAGATTCAGAGACCACGAGAGGACTCTCCGGCGTTGGGTAAATCCAAAAATTAAATAAATAAATAATAAAATGCTAGTAGCAAAGATTTTGATGAAATGAACTAATCAGTTCATCAATTCTCATAACCAGTTCTCGTAATCACGAGATAATTACGAAAAGTCATTTTTGCATGCTTTATTTACAAGATGGCGGTCGACGAAGATGCTAAATTTCATGTATAAAGTTAAAAATTTTTATCAAAAATGGAAGTAACCAACTCCACGAAGGGTACAATTAAATTGTTACTATTAATTTAGGTTCTTGTCCATTTTCAGTTAAACAATTAACTTTAACTGTTTGATTTCCAATGTCATTCTCAACCTCAGATCCATCGTCTAAATTATCATCGCCATAGGTTTTAAGATACCTTTTAAAGGACTGTTTGTAAGCCATTTTGAAATATTTATTTTGTTTTCCTAGCATGTAGACAACTAAAATTGGGTGACACAACACGATATATCGTGCAATAATTTCAGTATATATAATAATATACTCCCAGGTATAATTTTTCCTAGGAATGAATATATCTAATATATGTATAATTAGCAACGGCAGATAGGAAAAAATCATAATATTAGTGACTGTTAAAGAGTAGGCTGTTTTAAAAGAACCGTTTGTTAAATTAAATTTTTTTCTTAAAATGTTTAGTGTTACAACGACAATTAAACTTATTACATAAAGTACATTAAAAATGTAAAATCGAACCACTAAGTGTCTTAGATAACTTAATGTTAGAGCAACTAACCCCTCTGTAATAAATACTACATATATGCCCAGAAAAACATATTTATAAAATTTGTTGTACTTTTGTATCGAACTAGGTCTGTACCCTGACAGAAACCAATCCAAACTAAGTGCTAGAGCAAATGTTACATACAAAACTGAAAACGTATTCAACGGATAAAAAATGTAATACCTGACAAAATAACTGAAAACATAAAGCAATGGCATGCTTATGATATACAGAATATTTAAAATGAAACAATTCAAAATATACATATTGGTTCTAGTTTTTAATCTCTTAAATTTATTAATGACACAGATGAGATATATGTCTGCAGATACTACCACAAGAGAAAATAAGATTCTTATTAAAATGTCTATTACGTGAATTCCCCGATCCACGGTATATATTGTATGTTTACTGGATTCATCCTCATCGTATACTTCAAACGGATCATTTTCGAATTCACTCACATTGAGATAATCATATTCATAAGTAGTAGCCATCTTCATCAATGGATCTAAAAAAAAAAAAAATACAAACTTTAGATGTTTATTAACCATTCACTAATATATTGTATAAAAACACAATACTATTTACAGTTTTCAATATAAAATATAACACAGAAAACAGAAGAATATTTTCAACTAGGTATTTAAATATTCACGTATATTATAAAAATACTAGTGCTAATGGCGGGATTCGAACCCGCAGGTCCGATAGAATATTTTCTAGTCACACTTGCCATGTCACGCTCTACCAACTACTTCACCAGCCAGTAAATTGCTTATATACTTTAATTATTTGATACATAAAATCTATATGTGCGAAATTTTACCCAACTTCTAATAGGTAGTCGTTTCATACTGATTAATAGAGACAGCGGGTCTGATGAATAAAACATAAGCATTTGCTTGAAGTGAGAAGTAAAAGCAAATACTTCGAAGCAGAAGGTAGTAGGTAGTAGTAAAAGCATTTTCTTATGCTTCATAGCAAATAGTTCAGAGTTTGTAGCCAATGTTATGTCTTAACAAGTCTTCGATTACTTTTTTAATGTTTATTAATGCCTCAATGTTTATTTTGATTCTTGGTACATATTTTCTTTTTATAGAATTTCGAAAAAAAATATTTTTTAACGAATCTTCATCTAACCAACAAAAAATTTTTTTCAATGAAATGTCATTTTTTGAAGAAGATATTTTCTTGTCAACGAGATTTTAATTTTGAAAAAAAAATAGTTTTCCAATGAAATTTTATTAATTTTTTATCGAGATTCTATTAAAGGGGTGTAGGTGATGGAAGATTTGGATTTCATGGGATTTCGACATCTCTTCGTTTATTGGTATGTAACTTTTTAAAAGAAATTGACCCCTCTCTTGTTTTTAATCCATTCTAAAAACGGTGCTGCGTCTGACGATGTATCGCTCGATTTTCTATATTGATTTAAAAGCACAATTCGCACATTAGGTGTTGCTTTACCAAGGCGAGGTCTATTACTGAGGTACCTACACATTTATTGAAGCAAATACTAAGGTAGATAGTAAACAGTCAGTTTTATTCATATAATTAGTTTCATTCATATTTGTTGAAGCTTTTGCTTCTAACAAAGCAAATGCTTTTAATTTAAGTATGAAACAAATGCTCTGAAAATGTTAATCATATAGATCAAAGGTTTTGCTTCAAAAATATGTAGTAAAAGCATTTGCTACCTTTTTATTCATCAGACCCAGCATCTCAGGTAATACTTGCGCGAATATTAGGAATACAATAGAATATTAGGTTCTTGTGATAGACCTAAATCTCTATTATATTCCTAATATTCGCTCAATGACTACCTCTCCTCTGATTAATCTCAATTTCAAATAATTGTGGAAAGTTTATGACAATAATTTTTTTACGCGATAATAACTGAACTTGTTTAACAAGGTCAACTTATTAATAATAAATATAAATATGAGGATTAACTTTCAGATATTGGTTTAATTATTCAACAACGGACTCATGGAACGTATTTTGTCACTTCCATACTGCACCGATGAAAGTTAGATAACAACAAATCTCAGATCTCCTCGATAAATATTTTTTTTGTTCTTTATCTACTTGACTTTGACATACTAGAATAAGAGGAACTGCATTAATCGAAAGTTATAAAAAAATATCTTTTAACTGTAGGTTCTATAAAAAAAGTGATAAGAATGTCAAATGACAAATACGTTCGTAGATTTAAGTAATTCACTCTATGATATATTCAGGCGTATGATGTAACCTGTTACTTTATTATAACAAGGATGTTAAGAATTAGAATCAATCAGTAATAAAGATTTTTCAAAAGGCGGTTTCGGATTGTATAAGAATTTTAACAACCCTGTTATAATAACATTAGAGGATACATCATAAACCTGTATGAAGGACTAGGCTAATAAAAATGTACCTTTCAATTCTAATGAAATAATAGATCGCACTGAACTGATTAAAAACTAATAACAAATTATTCTAACATTATAAGTTAGAATGTAAAATTATTATAAGAAACTCGCACGCAGAGTGATATTAAGCACATAAACGGATATCATTTTATGAACTGTATTTATTTATTTTAATCATTTAAATTCAGGGTTGCCACACTGAGCTTCAGAAGTGTACTAAAGTTTATCATGTACCAAACACTTTATTATTTAATGGTAAATTTATTAAGAAAAGTAATTACAAAATAAAAATATTAAAAAATTTATCTGCAATACGTCATAGGGTAATGCTTTTATTTAAAAGTTGATAAAACAGTTGTTTTACACAAAGCGTACTGTTATGAGAGGGTAAAGATACCTGATTGGTATTAAAAAAATTCTAGAAATTTGTTACCAAAAACCACGACTAATGTTAACAATTTAAAATAAATTGATGGTGTGTGAGTGACGTCACGTGACTAGTTAGTCTCGATTTGTCACAAAAAATTGGATATAGAGACTTAGTTGTCAGTAAATGTCAGATCTTGATACCAAGAATGATATCGATACTTCTCAATATATACTGTTGTCAGTCCTATTGTCACCTATGCAGTATTAGTGTTTTGACAAAAAAAAAAAGATAAAATAAGTTGCTAAATGTGCAGCGGTCAACGTATCTGGGAATCACAGGAGCAATGAGAACCTGTCCAACAGCAGCAATGGAAGCCTTGCTTGATCTGCTCCCTTTGTATATGCATGTAAAGAAGAAAGCAATCAAAGACTGCAATCCAAGAAATTCAGGAGGTGTGGCTGGACATCTGAGTATTCTGAATGAATTTCAGTTAGTCTTAATGACCAAACCTACTGACGCAATGCCAGTAAGAATCAAATTTGAGCGGATATTTGAAGTGATAATAACTTATCTCCAAGTATGGAGCTCTGGAGGACCCAATTTTGAAAACAGATCCCTTAACTGGTATACAGATGGATTAAATATAGAGGAATGAGTTGGGTTAGGAGTACATGTGCCTCGATATAGACTATCAAAAGCCTTAGGAGAAACTGCCACCATCTTTTAGGCGGAAATTCAAGCCATAGAAATCTGCATTCGAGAATGCATTAAAAAAAACACATGAGGAGCAAGAATCTATATCCTCTTAGATAATCAAGCAGCACTTAAAGCTTTAAGTTCCTTTACTTGTAACTCTGACATAGTCTAGGAATGTCTACAAACAGTAAAGCAAGTGCAAGGAACCACAAGATTACTTTGATGTGGGCGCCAGGGCATGAAGGAATAGAAAGGAATGAGATGGTTGATAGAGAAGTGCAGAATCATTATTCACCGGACCAGAAATGTTTTGTAGAATATCTAAAGGCCATACAACAGATGATGTCACAAAACGGGAAAAGGAATATAAATCATCCTATTGAAAGTTAATTCCAGGTCAAAGACAAGCGAAGAAGTTTATAAACTATTCACAAAAAGAGCTAGAGAACTACTCAAACTCAGCAAACCACAGAGAAGGATACTTTCGGGCCTTCCACCAGGTCATTGCTCACTGATATGCCATCTCAAAAAATGGACAAATCCGAAAGTGACATATGTTGCATCTGTACAGAGGAAACGAAAACCACGGAACATATACTTTGTTCACAGTCAGCCATAACTTCCAGGAAAGTTTTAGGCTTCTGCAGAAGCCTAGAATTTGATTGGTAGACATAGACATAAAGGTAATCACAAAAGATCTTTTTAGATAGCAGTGAAGGGAGGCCGCTAGGGCTTTAATGACCCACTCGCAATCTAATCTATGTATCGATATCAATCGTTAGGATTGATACCAGTTACCGTTATCAAAGATTCGATACCTGGAATCCGTATCAAGGTATTAATATTAGGAGTCGATATTGAGATAATCATATCTGAAATCGGCATATAGGTATCGATACTTATAATCAGTATCGAGATATCTGGAACAAAGAATAAGTAACGAAAGTAAACGCATCTATTGGTCTAAGTACTTACTATACGTTTGTGGTTTAAAAGAATTGCTTACATTCAATAATAAAACAAAATACGTTGCATCGGAATTAAATTTTATATAATAACATCTGATTATACACATAAAGATTATTATCAGAATAATTGTCAGTGGAATACTAATATTAAGTCCGTGCGTTACAGTTGATGAGCACCTGTGATGGAAACAAAATATTCCATATAACGGATCCTCCTAAATGATCGTCTACCACATGACCAATTAGTTACCTTTAACAGCCTCGTCGAGGGGTCCCGTCAGCAAAAGAAATAATTTAAAATATTTTTTCACAAAATTGTTTATTCAAAAAATGAAAATCAGTGAATCACTGAATAAAAATGAGAAAATAGATTAAATTGATTATGAGGTAAATGTACTGGTGTATATTTTTTTAAAAGTATTAAACAAGTACAATAATAATTGTACTAAAAATGGCAACACCGATTTGACTGTCTTAGTTCGCCGAATTTGTATGCTTTGTTTTGTACTTATTTACCAAACGACAGATGACTTAAATTTCTCCGTAATATTTTGACTGCAAATACTAAATACAACACATTATAAGATAGGTACATTTCTGATAAAAATAAATTCGATCAATTCACACAAATTTTATGTTATAAGAATTAGCTGAATTTTCTGTTATATATTTTTATGAAAAAAAGAGTAGATTGGATATTGTGAAAAGTTAATGTTGGTATATTAATAGATTACCTCGTGGGCCAGCACACGTTTGCTGCCAAAACTGCTGTCAGTGTTTATGGGGACTAACGTTTTCAGGCTCACCAGTTGGCGCCACTGGTTGAGTAAGGTCGTGTTAAAAGTTATTGTTAGGTGCGGGAAAAGTTTATAGTATTTTATTATAATTATTTGGTACACCAGCAAATAAAAAACCTTGTTAATTGTGCCTCAGTGTTGTGCAGTTCCATTTTGTAAGGAAACAAAAGGCGAACATATGCTTCCGAGAGATAAAACTCGCCTAAAACAGTGGTAGGTAGCGATTCGCAAGAATAACTTTACTCCTTCGAAACATTCGTGTGTTTGTAAAAAATATTTTAATCTTGACGATTATGCGTTAGCAAAGGAGTCTACTACAGAAAATCATAAGTAATAATCATGCACATTCGTTGTTTTCATTATGCTCATTCTTGATATAACCTATCGTTAATGACATAAGACACCTCTGATAGGTACAATAATTTCACTACTGAGCAAGTAAATTACTACTTTCCCCTTCTGCCATCATTGTGTTAAATGTTTTTCAGCTAATTTTTATAAAAATTACTAAAAACTAGGGTTAAAAAGCCATAGTAAACATTAACGTTCAGTGACATTCGTGACATTGACCTTTCCGTACACTAGCGCCTCTCGTGATGAATTCAATTGATTGCGTTTTTAATAAATAAAATGTTTTTAAATAACTAGTAAATATTTTTTTCTATTACAGCTCTTGGAATTTTACAACTTCCTAAATTACATAGTTTTTAATATTAAATGTATCTATTTTCTGAGTGTACTACAAAGTATCAAGTGTGCTGCAACATATTGCGACACAATTTTGGCCAGATTGTTGCACATTTTTTTAAATAAACAAATGACTAAAGTTGTTTTACTGTTCTCCTGGTATTTGCACATTTTATGTGCAAAACTTAGTTTTTGAATCCTTTAACTGTAATTATTTTTTAACACTATGTGATTTTTAGCAAAAATTCAGTCTTCTAATCTTCTAAATGTCTAAATTATTATTTTTAACACAACATGAGTGGTATATTAACCAAATTATTTGAAAAAATATTATACGCGTAATTTAAGTGTCAATTCTCAAATTGTGGTGTACATGTACACTAATATAAGTAAGTGGAAAAAGAAGTAAGGTCTCTTGAGTCGGCCCTACATCAACATACATGTTAATTTTTTTATACATTGTATCATAAATTTCTTATAATTCTCATAAATTCGATTATATGTTAATATGTAATATTTGTTGTATCAAATTACCATTCCTAATATAGTAATATTACAAAAAGAAGCATATCACTGAGCACTGTGGACTATATAAACACTGGCGAGTGCTAAAAATGATTTAATATTTTTTACTGGGCATGCCAAACACCCCTTTCGCGAACTGTTAGTAGGTAACTAACTCTACGCGGTCGTATAAATCGAGGCCAACTGCCAAGGCACAGGGGGAACACGTGCTTAGTTGCCTATAGATTATATAGGTAAAAACCCGTTTTCCCGTAAAGATCCTGGTTGCACGACTGGTTACATATATTACAGGTGTACAGTGTGTCTCCATATGGACTTCACTATACTTAGAATTATTTTAATTTTCAATTTTTAGAAAAAATCATTCGTCATAAAAAGTTTTGCTTATTTTGAAAATTCAAAAGCCGCAATCAAATTTTCCAACAATTATACAGGATGATCAAAAACTGCAATAGCATGTAGGTACATTCTATCTATAACAGAAATGGATGTTCTCAATATTATTAAACATAAATTAAAAACCAGTTGGTCTGCTGATTATGACGAGATACCATGTAATTTAATTAAAAAACCCTTGCCAATTACTTGGGGATCAGAACTTCCTCACCGTAGTAAAACTCGATGTGTGGTGAAGTTTATAATAAAAGTAATTTTTGAAGTTTCAAAAAACTCACATTTTGACATTTCAAAAATTCAGAAATTTTTTTCTGTCTGAAATTTTATGTATCGTTATAATTCGTCGAGATTCGTCCAGAAATGCAATTAAATTTTCAAAATTTTTTTCACGAATACATAACTTCCTCACTTTGAGGAGTGAGGAAGTAAAAGTAGCAATGCAGATTGTGGAACCTTTGACGTTCGTTAGTAATTATGCATTAGAGGAGGGAGTTTTTCCTACCAAACTTAAAATTTCCTCAGTCTCTCCAATTTTTAAAAAAGGTAATAAAAAGCTTTTGGAGAACTACAGACCTATTCCTCATCTATCTGCATTTGCTAAAATTTTTGATTATATTATTCTTGCTCAACTTTTATCTCTTTTAGAAATAAAATTCCTAATGAAAGCCAACATGGTTTCAGGACAGGCGTATCAACAATAACTGCAATGCACTCCTTTCACTGTAGCATTATGGAAGCTGTTGAAAGTGGTGAAAGTCCGATAGGAATTTTTGGTGATTTTAGCCGGGCTTTTGATTGTGTAAATCATGCTATATTATTAGAGAAACGATGCCATTATGCGTCAGAGGATTGCCTCTTGATTTATTTACATCTTATCTTGATAATAGAAAACAACAAGTACCTACTAATTGATTATTCTCAAGCACGCACTTTGCGTCTATATAAGTCCTCTTTACGGCCTGTAAAAATTGGTGTTCCGCACGGTTCCATACTTGGGCCAATTTTGTTTATAATATATTAAAACGATTTACTGTCAAGTCTAAGTAATGTCCAACTGAATCTCTATGCAGATGATACCACCCTTTTATTCAGACAAATGTGAAGCAATTATGCAAAATAATATTAACAACAATATTGACCTCTTAACGACATGGTTTAATGCCAACTATTTATATCTTAATACGTCTAAAACAAAATTTATGAGATTCTATACAAGGCAAGATATTAATGTATCATCCCCTCTTGTTAAAATTAATGATGTAACCTTGAAAAAAGAGAGCCACATACTGTTTCTTGGCGTACTTTTTTGATAGCACACTTAGCTTTAAACCACACTGTGAAAAAACCATACAAACTCTTAACTCAAAGTGTTATCAGATTAGAACTTCAATTTTGGTTCTTGATATTTCAGAACTAATTACTTTTTATTATCGCCAAGTTCACTGTGTTTTAAGCTACGGTATTTTCATCTGGGGTGGTTTACCTGCAGCATATAACGTCTTTTTTGCCCAGAAGAGAATCATACGATATATAGCTGGTATTTCTGCCTCTTACTCTTGTGTAAATTTATTCAAACAATTCAAAATTTTACCGTTCACTTGCGTATATATCATGGAATTGTTAATTTTTGTTTTTAAAAATAAATCAAGTTTTATCACCAATGAATCGATACATACGTATAATACTCGTTCGAGAGAACAATTCCATATTGCACTTAGACACTTATCACTGACTATGAATGCTGCAGATAGTTTTGGTTTGAGGTTGTTTAATTATCTACCATCATTTTATAAAAATATTGAAACATTACCTTTATTCGAGAAACATATAAAGGAGTATTTACTTGACAAATGTTGTTATACACTCCTGGATTTCTTCAATATATAATAACGTGTAAAATTTCTAGTTTCATTTCCTTAATTTGTTTAAGCATTATTATTACATTTTAATTATATACAATATATTTAATTGTCTGTGTATATGTGTGTATATTGTACTTTCGTATTATATTTCTTCAGCGTCTGTTTATTTCGACTTGTCCTATAGCTTGTAACATGCTCTTTGGATTAATAAACATAATTACTATTATTATCATTATATGTTCTACCTGGACGTTTAATTGGCTACATTTACAATTCAATTTTGGAGTTTAATTTTCAGTACTGCTGAAACATATTCTTAATGCAACATGAAATAAAATGGGTATGGCTCATGCACGATGATCCGCCAACTTATGCCACTCTTTTAAGCAAAACTCACTTAGATAATAGCCACCCTTTAAGGTGTATTGCAAGGGGCGGTCACGTTTCGTGGCCTGTAAGGTTTGCTAATTTGAATACTTTGGATTTGTTCTCATGAGATCATCTAAATAGTATGGTATACAAAACAGAGGTTCCGAATCCTGCATAGTTGCAGTGTAGAATAGAACATCATTGTACAGCTATTCCCAGGAATTTTTGAACGGGTGAATAGGTCATTATGTCGACTTGCTGAGGTGTTTATTAAAGTTGGAGAACGTCTTTTGAACAACTTTTATAAATCAACATTTTTTTTTTTTTGTAGAAGGTGATCATAAAGTCATCTTCCCTTAACTTCGTTATTTATGTAAATATTTCAAAAGTTTAAAAACATGGTGATGCCTTTTTTTTCAAGATTTTGACAAATTCTGAAAAAAAATTTTAAATTAGAGAAGACACAAAGACGTCAATTTTTTAAAATGGAACACCCTGTATTATATTTAAGAATCCAATCTCCCTTCTTTTTCTGATTTCAAAAGTGTGTTACATTATGCACATACTCTCCATAATTTTAGACTTATTGCACGAATAATAATAATCTAATTTCTTTACAACTTGAAACTCTTAGCAGAACAATATTGAACTCGAGTAGGTTCTGTCATTACTGAATTTGTTGAATTAAATTACCTTAATGAACACGAGGAATGGATAGTTTGAAATGGACCAATAAGATGGCCACCAAGAACTCCAGGCATGACTACTCTTGACTTTTTTTGTGGGGCTATATAAAGAATGAAGGCTATTAAATAGTAATGGTTCTACGAACGGTTTACCATATCCTATAATAGATTCCACCAAGCGCTTATATGTGGGGGATTACTGATTACTAGTCTTTTGTATTCAAAATTTGCCGGAGTAGCTCGTTTTAATAAATATATAAAATCCAAATACCTACAAATAAATAAAACAATTTAATTTTTGAAAATGCAAGAGACTGGAAAATGACTGTTAGAAATAAATAAAAGGAAATTAAATTAAAACTTTCCTACGACATTTATCTGAATTTTGACTACACGGTATAAAACAAAAGGTTTCATTATGTCGAGATATCACCAACAGTGTTTCTATACTTATTCTTCTAATATGCATCTGAAATTTTAATTGAAACTGAAAATAGGGAAATTTGCGTTTTGCCCATCTTTTGTATTCTTGAAAATAAATAGAAACGATTACTTTCTAAAAGGAAATTTTCATTTATTTCGCATTATCGCAAATATCTGAATGAATACTGCTATAAATGATATATTATAAAATTTACACATAATTTTTTCCACAAAATATTATAAACTTTTAATTCCATTATTGGTGATACGTTTACACAAATAACCAAATTATAATTTAATTTGCATTAACAGGAACTAGTTATTAGTTTATACTGAATTAACAATAAACATATTTTTGTAAATTAGATACCTATAAATCTGTTGACGACAGTTGGTAAAATTATTCATCATTATTCAACCGATAATACAACAGTTTCACTAAATCTACAAAATTTGTACATTATTATATAAAAAAATACTGTATCCTAAAAACTGGTTCTATAATAATCAATTGTAGCACGAATTCATTTATTTTTCTTACTACTAAATAATATACGTTATATATATATTTTTTTTAAAATATTATCAAATTCTCCTTATTGCGAGGTTATCGCATGGTATCAGAACAAAAACTGAATAAAAATAATTTACAAAATGTATTAAAATAAATGTTGTCCAATATAAATTGAAAAGACTCCCATGGTACACCATACTGTCCCTCTAAAACACTGATTATTCCATTGAATTAATGAATAACTAACAGAAGTATTATTCAATGCAAACAGCACGAATCCTAAACAAATCGTCATCTTGAAGCGCCGTTTTCTTGTACTTCGATTTATTCAGCAACGATATCCATGTTATGGTAATACCTGCGACCAATTAGCTCTAAGCAATTTGCTTTAATCCACCATATTATGGATCTATTCTGGCTTCCGATTGAAAGTTTAAGGGGCCTAGTCGGGAAAAAGCTTCGAATAGCTGTGTCACTCTCTAGAAAGTTTTTATACATGCGCCGCTGAATAATTTTGCTCTTGACTATACCTTCCTTAGATTAGGAAAGAATCTAAGATACCTTCACTGGACGTTTTATTCACAGACTTCATTGAGGTGCGATTCCCGATAGAGGTAACACTTCCTTGCTCCATTTGTAGTGACAAAGATACTTATTTAGAAAATTCTTTTTAACCAAATAGTACGGAATAAAAGTTTCAAACTTGCTGAGCATAATTATGAAGATTCATTCTAGACGACATGTATGAATTTTACCTCGAATTTTACCGATTGATATCATAATTCAGGAGCTAATCACGTCCAAATTTCACTTATATTTACAGTATAAATTTTCTCTACATAAAGTGAAAATTAATTAAAATAGATATATATGTACCCTCTGGTACATTTTCAACTACTGATCCTCCAAATTTGGTGTAATTTGACCAAATCGTATGGAAGAAATAAATTTTGAAAAATTACCTTACAAACACTGGTTCGATTAGCCCTCTTAATGCACATTTAAGTGAGGACCGAAACGGATCTCCAATATGGCGGATTTCAGCAAATTGCTTAGAGCTGATTGGTCAAGGAAAATACCAACGTAAGGTGTCTTTGTTTCCACCAAGCGAAGTACAAGAAAATGGGTTGTCAAGATGGCGATTTTGGTTACACATTATATAGGGTAATTCACTTTTAATAGTAAAAATGTTAACAGTGGATAGATGTTGGAGCAATAATATATACATCTTTTTATATGTTTTTCTTTCTTAACCTCCTCTCAAGTCACCGAAGTAACACCCTGAAAATCAAAGATTTTATCTTATGTAAAAGTGTTTTGATGTTAATCTTTTTATAAAAATGATATTTAATGTACGGAAAAATTAAATAAAACAACTTAATCAGGAATTAATTTAATTTCATTAAATATTGTACAGCCCTGAGCTGAAATTTAAATTGGTGCTGATTTTGAAATAACAATTAATTAAAAAGCAATCTGAGCTTTGTAAGTTTAAGAAATGGAATGAACACCGAAATGCGATCTTATTTACCAACTTCAGTGGTTTACAGAAGTAGAAATGTAGAAGCGACGACGGACGCAACTACTTTACGATTTCTGTTTGTTTCTTCCTTCCAGTTCTCTGAAAAAGATTTATTTAACTTTTCTCTCATGGCGTTAGTTATTCCTATACTGAACAAACACAAATACTCTCTTCGACAATTTTAAATAATAATTGCGAACACTCCACCAGTGGTCGAAATTATATAATCGTATTATTTTAGAGCAGGTCACCTATAAATTAAAATGTTTGTATTACTTTATGTTCTAACTGTGTACTATACGAAGAGGTTGACCGTTCCTCATTTATTCACATTTTAAAGAAAAAATCACCCTCATCAGCTATAAATATCGAAACCAATGACTTTCATTTCTGAAGTCATTGATCGAAACACATATTGTGTACATTTTTTATATTTCAATGTAATGCGAAACAAAAATTGCAGGTCTGGAGGAAATACACTCATCTGAGGACGATAACAATTATTTTGGATTTTGAGATCATTTCTGCAAACTAAAAAAAAAGTTTGGAGAATATGTCTTTGATTACAAATTTATAATTTACAGGGAATAATTAAGAGAAACATTTCCAAATAGGTGGATATGAAGTAATAGCCGTTCAATATAATTTATGCCAACATCACCTGACCTTACGCCCATCGATTTTTATCTGCGGAGGCACCTAAAAAATAAAGACTGTAAAACTAGGCCCAAAAACAGATTTTTGTAATAGAATCAGGCAAGCATTTCGATATGTTATATCAGGAGAACCAAGAAAAGTTGTGAAGACCAATAGGCGAAGAATTCAAAATGAAATGTATCAGTCATCGAAAATACAGTTATTTAATTTTTATTTTTACTATTTTTCTAATAGTTTAAGAGATTTTAAAAATCTGACAGTTTATTTGCTTCGCATTTATGCATTTCTAGAAAAAAATAAAATAATTATTGGGTATTACATAAGCATCTTTTCAAACCTGTAGTTCCTTACATTTTATACTATCATTCTTATCTCAATGAGCACGTATAAAAGTTTTAGGAAGTTAATAAATCATACATTTTATCGCAGAAACTACTAAAACAACTACTTTGGATTAGTTAGAAAAAAAGTAAAATTGTTTTAATATATAATTTTTTTTCTTAAACGGTATTACAGATATTCAAAAACTAAAAAAGTGGATCATCTCAAATTTGGAAAACAAGAAATTCTAGTGTTGCAAAACATGCGTTTTACGACAACCACAAGATGGAGATAGTAGCAATTTAAGATTAATTAGAAATATAGCAAATAATAAGCTAGATGCATTTGAGACTCAGTTTCAATCATCTCCAGATGCCTCAAACTAAAACTTAGTTGGCAAGACTCGCATATAGTGTTTAGGTGTTTGTGGATCCCCCTTCAGTGTTAATATTTCGGAGATAAAGGTTCCAATCCACTTCAGAATGTAATTGTATATAACAGCTAAATAATAATTGTTGTGATATATTGACCACCCCGCTAAATGGTCTGATTTGAGGGGAATGGGTGGATATATTTAAAAATTATATTTAAACAGTAAATAACTTACATAATTTTAGTTGTCCAGTTAATACAAGTTTTCCCCTTGTAACTGAAAAATCCAGTAATTTTAATAAATCTAAAGATCCACTTGTTTCTTGTAAGATTCACCTTCAACACCTCTTCAGTAACTCTTGATAAACAATTATAACGTCTCAGAAGTTTTAGTTCATTTCACACGTGTTTACAGTAGATGTAAGACAGTATTATATTCAATTTAAAAAGTTTTTTAATAACTTTCCTACTACAATATCTCTCGAGTCCTATAAACTGTTGGTTGGGATACTAAGGATTTAAGAACAGAGTGAAAAGTTATTAGAACAATGTTTGCGTTTAACCTTTAACAAGGTTGAAATGAAAAGTTGTCTCTACTAGACGATACTTACATACATACATCTTTTGTTAATTGCAGATTTCTATAATCATGTCTGAACGTTATTATAATTCAAAGGACCACTTATTTATAATATAGGAAAAAATTTACTTATAAGAAACTATGTAGATACCTAGTTGTTTTTTAATATATTTATTAGTACATAAATAAAAGAAATTAAAATATTATATTTCATTTGAATATGCTGTACAATAAATTGGATACTTACCTACATTCCCGATAATTGTAGCAGATGATGATGTAAGTAATTGCTTATCTTTTATGTGTTAACGACCGAGAACAATGGCTGAGATTGCTAAGTACTCTTCTAATGACAATGACGAATTTTCTAATAGTTAAATACTGTTCAATACAACTATATAATTGTAGTGAATCACATGTAGTGCTGCTTCTACCTCAAGATTTGTGATATAGTTTTGGGCCTCAGAGATCGCTTTTGATTCACTAGGATTTAACTGTCGAATGAAATCCTTTACTTGTTGAAAATACTCATGGTAGTATTCATCTGCTGCTAGTCATATCCCCAAACCTGCAGTGGAAGTTGTATGTCAGGACAAGCTAACTTAAAACTTTTAACCCGTTTAGATGCTTTCACGAATATTTGTTTGGTATTTGCAATTAATGCATCTACTTCGAGATAATTGCGTCGAATTTCTTCGGCTACCAAATGAAGCGTATGAACAAAACAAGTTACGTGTATTTAATTTGGGTACATATTTTTCAACAATTTTCCAGCTTTAACCATATATCCTGCTACATTAGTGACTAACACTTGCAACACCCCCTCCAATTGCTGGCATAACACAATAAGCTGGGGGTTATACTTATTAACCGGTAGCTCAGTGAGCAGGTCGTGATTAAGGGCTTAAGATTGATTTGAGTTCCCACCAAAATCTAGTCTGGGCGCTAGGACTTTTGCAAGTACCAAATAATTAAAATCTTGCTTTAAAAGGTAAAGATAACGTTAAAACTTGATTTCTATTAGGAAGGAAGTCAAATAAAAAGATATTATTTAATAAAATGTATAATAAAGACTGGTATATGTACAATATTTACATTGGCTCAGATGGCCTCTTTTAGTCAAAAAAATCTAGAGGTGCTTGAAACCAACAACTAACCACACAAAAAAAATGATGTTATTGAAAGAGAAACAAAAATTAAATGCCTGATCTCTTACAAATTTCTCTGACCAAATATAAACGTTCGCTGGGGACGAAGATCTTACGTAACTTTCAATCGATTAGTCCAGCGAAGAATCCACCAACGGCTAAGCTCTTAATGGGTTCGGTGTCCGTTTGAATCACCACTGTCAGTACTGCAGTTACCCTTGAGAAAAAAATGCCAGTTGTATAAAATATCGTTTTCCTGTTCCACCCTGTATATAATGATCAGTTCGATCCACCAGTTATCCTCTTCTCTTGGTCCAGATATTTACATAAAAAGGGGAGAGTTTTATGAGATCAGTATTATATATAGGTTCCCGTTATTCCTCAGGTGGAACATAGGGCCTCCACGAAATTTCTCCATCTGATCCGATTATGAGCCAGTTGCTTCACTTCTCCCCATGTCTTGCTCATCATATTAGCTTCATCCAGCAGTGACCTTTTCCACGTCGTCTTCGGTCTTCCTCTACCTCGGCTGCCTTGCGGATTCCATTCGAGCGCCTTTGCCGCAATACTGTTTTGCCTACGGATTTCGTGGCCCAGCCAACTCCACTTTCTGTGTCTAAGCTCCAGATCGATTTTCACTTGCTTAGCTTGTCTCCAAAGCTCTTCATTTGTAATTGTGCTAGGCCAGAAGATACACAACACTTTGCGTAAGCACTTGTTTATAAATACTTGGAGTTTTTTAGTTATCGACTTGGTGACCTTCCATGTTTCACACCCATACAGTCACACAGCTTTTACTTTCGTATTAAATATCTTAAGTTTAGTAGAATCTCTGTATGTTCTCGAGCTCCATATTGGATTTAGTAATCCAAAAGCTCTGCGTGCTTTTAGGATTCTCTCTGCCACATCTTTCTCTGTGCCACCCGTGTGATCTACTACGCTACCGAGGTACACAAACTCATCCACTCTTTCTATGGGCTGGTCGCCGATGCGCAAAACTGTTTCTATAGCTGTGTTTAACCGCATTTCCTTTGTTTTGCCAATGTTGATTTTCAATCCCACTTTTCCTGCCTCGCAGACCAGGAGTTTTAGTTTTTCTTTCATGTCATGAAAGGTGTGGGATAGAAGGCAGATATCATCCGCGTAGTCCAGGTCCTCGAGCCGCGTTGTGAGAGTCCATCGTATTCCCCTTTCAGCTATGTTTGTTTTTGCTAGAACGGTGTCTAGCACTATGTTGAACAATAGTGGTGATAGCACGCATCCCTGTTTTACTCCATTTCTGACCTCTATTTTCTCTCCCACTTTTCCTTTGTGTATGACGCGACAGCTTGCCTGCTTATAGAGAGCTTTTATAATATTTACGATTTTGACTGGTACGCCTTTCTCACGAGGCGTGTTCCATATAGCTGAGTGAACCAGGGTATCGAACGCTCTTTCGAAATCAACGAAAGTTAGGTATAGAGGGGATCTAAACTCTTGTGACTGTTCGATAATATTTCGCAGTGTGTTGATCTGGTCTACGCATGACCTGTTAGGCCTAAATCCAGCCTGTTCTTGTCTTAGAGTGGGTTCTACTGTTTCTGAGAGGCGCATATGGATGATAATGGCAATGAGTTTGTTGATCGTATTTAAGAGCGTGATTCCACGCCAGTTGCGGCACTCGCTCAGGTCGCCCTTCTTTGGCAGCTTTATTATAAGACCCTCTTTCCATTCATCAGGAAACTGCTCTGTGTCCCACACAACTTGTAGGATTGGCTTTATCAAGTTGGTTATGGTATCCGGGCATGCCTTGAGAATTTCTGGAGGAATAATGTCTTGTCCAGCAGCTTTATTTGTTTTTAGTTTATTTATTGCTTGCTTTATTTCAGTTGCCGTGGGTTCATTGGTGGCAATTCTGACAGGGCGCCGCACTTCTATCTGTTCAACTTGTCTCCTTTCAAGAGGCGGCTGTGGTGGTGGTGCGCTGAGACTGTCAGCAAAGTATTCTGTCCAATGAGACAGGAGAGGTAAGTATACCCCCATTACTTGCTGTAACTGCGGACCCTTCTCGTGCAAACGGTTTATTTGCAAGTCTTTTTGTAATTCTAAACAGTTCCCTGCAGTTTTTCATATCTGCTGCAGTTTGTGCTTCTTGGGCAAGACTCTCTGACCATGCACGCTTATCCCGTCTGGCGGCCTTCTTTACGGCTTTGTTTGCTTCCTTGTGTTGGTCTCGGAGCTCCTCCTTTGCTGCTTCTGTTGTGGCTTGGATCATTTTCATGTTAATGTCTTTACGATTAGCAATTTTTCTCCAGGTATCGTCTGTGATCCATTCCTTTCTTCCCACTTGTTTTCGTGCTAGTATGTCTTCACTCGCCGCCAGGAGTGAGTTTTTGACGTTCTGCCACCTTTCCGGTGTGCCAGTATCTGGTTGTTCCTCGTGCTCGGTTGTTATTCTGCGTATCTCCTGTTCAAGTTGTCTACAGGTTT